>JANFOE010001397.1:0-360000 GCA_025667525.1 Glebionis coronaria
TATATATATATATATATATATATATATATATATATATATATATATATATATATATATATATATATATATATATATATATATATATATATATATATATATATATATATATATATATATATATATATATATATATATATATATACTAGTGGCAAAACCCGTCCGATGGACGGGTATGACTTCTAATTATCGCTTACATTTTTTGGTAAATAAATTATAAATATACTAAGTTTTTTATTGGTAAATAAATTATAAATATACTAAGTTTTTTATTGAATGCATTACCAACGAAAAGAAATGAATGTTCATCTTAATAGAGGTTGCAAAGCTCGCCATGGGTGGGCGCGCCTTTCGAGTATCCTAGGAAATTTAATTATTTTTTATAACATAATTCTAACATTTTTTCTATAATTTTATGTTCTTTGAATATCTATTTTGATATTTTAATTAATTTTTAGTCTTTCTTATTTTTTAAGATTTATTTTATTTTGATTTATTTTTTCTTACAATTTCAATTTTTGAATATAGATATTACGGCAAGAGTTGTAACAATTGTCATCTCAAAAATTGTCACCAAAAATAGTCGTCACATTGCACGGGTACCATGGTATTTTTTGTTAGTTTATTTACACTTTGCTAATGATTACGTAAAATTTTGTGGAGCTTGTAAAATAATAACTATACCTCTTTTCTCATGAAATCTCCAACCTTTGTTGACTCGGATGATCCTCCATGAACTATGATTTTTCTAAAGATAATCTAAAGGAAAAAAACGTCTTACATATTATTAGCCAAACATTCATGTCCATTTATCATTATCAAGATCACGTTTATGTAAATTTGGTAAAATGTAAAATCATAGAATTAGTTATGGCCTTAAGACATTTTATTTATATTATATAATTTTTTTGAACGAACGCATTAGGTTTTAAATATTTTTCGTTAATAACTTTTTTAACAAATACTATATAATATAAACAAAACAACTTAAAAAGTTAAATTTGTAATAATAATTTCGAATGTTAATAGTGAAAATTTGTATAGACACAGTAAAAGTAAGTCATTTGAAAATGGGAGATGTGTCGTTATGACATATAATTTAGGGGCAAAATTATTAACTTCTCCATTTTTTAACGAATTGAATTTCATTACAATAATACCAAGTTTGTGATTGTCTAAATATGTGAGCATATGGATATAGAGAGAGAGGGGGACAAAAGCAAAGGAGGGAAAGTTAAAGTAACAGAACTGGATTCATCTTTCGGTACCCTAGAATATGTGAGCATATGAATTTATATCTTCAAGAATGCTTTGTGTGAGAAATTGTGTGAACTCTAGTGGTGAATTAGTGTGATTTGATGCTAATTATGTATATGAGGAGGCAGCAGATTGATGCTCCTCGTTCTCTTTCAAACTCTCGATGGTTATGAAAGTAGTGGGAAATAGCTTGAGAATAGTCATCAAAGCCTAGTGAACCAAGAGCCTAACATATGTCGTCTCTAGCAGAATATTTAACATTTGCATACGATTAGCTACTCTCTAGCAGCTATGGGTTGTTGACTCCAGAATGAAGCAGCGTCTTATGATTCAAAACTGTATAAATAGGGTACCATCACTCTTTATTATGTGGACTTTGACAGTGAGATAAATCATAGTGTGAATGCAATTAGTATCAAAACTAATTGTATATAATTGCTCTAACTAAAAATCAATCCTGAAACAATATTTCTTGTTCAAGATGCTCTCCTAGATTTTGACTTTTCTTTGCAGGAATGCAGGTACAACATAGAATGACACCTAGCGGGTGCATGAGCTTTATTAACCTAACTCCCATGCCCCATGCTCTGCGATTATTGATAAAAGAACAACTTCAATACCAACAACTTCTCTAAGTTCACCTCCAAGACTTTGTACTTTCCCCTCGCCTAACTTTTTTTATCTGAGATGGGGGTTACGTGCTTGTTGGCTAGAATTAGAATACGCGCCCCTTACAAATCTTCATTATTACGCACCTTTTCTGTAAGCCTATTTTTATGCTGAGTATTTTCTGATTCACCATAACAAGTTAACAGCAAAAGAAGATTATTCATATTTGTTTTGAGGGTTAGAAAGAAGTCCAACCTATAAAAACAGAAAAATAAGGACTTAAATCACAACTTGCAATATTAGTGGGTATTTTATTACTAAAAATGTTTATTTTCGAAGTTTTTATATTTGTGGTTTTCCCTAATTATTAGTGAATGGGTTATAAAAAATGACTTGCTAACAGAAACACGGGTTGTGATAAGCACATTACCAAGAAAATACAAAATGTGGTAGAAAGAATACATGTAATTCTATTTTAACCATAGGTAATCAGTAGCATTAACCAAAAGACGAATATGTTCGTTAAAACATAAAAAATAGTGTCACAATAATAAGACATATATAAAGCTCAGTTTTCCGAACCTGACACTTTTACAAACAGGCACCCGCATCCCTGTTTCAACTTTCATCTGAATATTAGACATTGTCAGCCTCGAAGAGCAAAGGAAACCAAAAAATACGGCTTATCAATGTTTATGCCTCGAATGTTGATTCTTGATTATCTTCACCAGTATAATCCAAGAGAGACTCTAGCGAAAGTGAAAATGAACAGAGCTGTTACAGAGAATATCGTAGTTAAATAACTCATGTACAGATATGAAATGTTGAACAATTTAACTGGTAGATAATTAAGAATATTCATTCAAGAAAATAGAATGTTAAAAACACCAACCTTAGTATGAATCTGTCCTTTTGTCTGGATGAAAAGCTCCGGATGCATAGGCGGCTCCTCCGCTTTTTTCTTATATTTCTTCTCTTTAATATTTGATTCAAATTGACCACCTTAATTTGTCTTTCTTTCTATGTCATCCATAGATTTCTTATTCTTGTCAGACTGACGACCATCCGCTTTAGCTTTCTTCTCTTCCTTAACTTGTATCTTCTTATTATCTTTATGATTGATTTCATTTTAACACCTTTTTCCTTTTTCTTCTAAGATACTAATTTATTGTTCTCTGCCTTGACTTCTGTTTCCTAACTCACCAAGGCTACAATTTTCTTCCAAATAGTTGTACTCGTTAAGTTTTCCTTGGCCACTTCATCCTTATTACCTTATTCTTAGCAACCTTTTTAACTCTTTCCTTATTGACAATAGTCTTATGCTTGCACCAACCACATCTTAGTTCTTTGTCTTATCCTCAGAATACTCGGATTCCTTGACTTCATCTTCTTTTTGATGGTTTTCACCACCAGAATCTTTTCAGTAGTTTTTTAATCGGTAGAAGTCTAAACAGTGACGTTTCTTATTATCTTTCTCTTTCCATACCAAGTGTATAAACATCTGTGTTCTCGGTCAAATTTTCTTTCCAGCATTACTGCCTTCACCGGCTATCTCAGCCCCTTCTTTCTTCTCAATTACTGCATTAGTCTTGTCATCTTTTATAGCTTCCTTTGCTTCATCTTTGGTGCCAGAGCTCCCTTTCTTATTAAGTTTGGACGTTGATCCGGCCTCTATCTTTTTATCTGCTTTATCAATCCTTTTCAAATATTTTGTCGTCCGGCTCATTGTCTGATCAGAATCAAAACATCTATGTAAGCCAAAATTACAGTCTCAATAAGCAAAAATGATAGCCTCCGAAATAAGTTTTTAACAATCTTTAACTTTAGGAGCTTCCTTCTTTTAACATAATTTCTGAATGATTAAATTGATGGATTTAGATCATACAGCTCAGTCATGTTAAACTCAATCAATACAAATCACCATGAAAGACAGTCAATATGCTCATGCGGTCCTAAAATATTGCGTCAACCTACACCTACTTTTTTCGAAATTACGTAGACACACTAAGATAATGAAGATAATATACTTGTGGATTCGCATAGCATAATATTTGTTTTTATCAACTGTATAGTCAACCTAATGAAATTCATCCACAATATCGAAATCTAACTCATTTAATGGTTGTGTATGTACATAATGTTACCCTTTGTTGTTCCCTCTTTTGTTTTGGCCTCAATAGTGTCATTCCTTCTATTTGGTTGGAGTTTGCAAAGTATTTAAAGAAGGCTACCCTCCACTCGGACCAGGATATTATTAACCTAAAGTGTACAAATTGACATAAAAATTAAAACTTCAGTCCGTTCATGATCATTCTTATAAAAAGGCTTCAAAATGCGATCAATTTGTTTGCTCAAAACGTAATATTATAATAGGCTTCAAGTACTACTTATTCAATATCTTCGAGAAGGCTATGATATTTACATGTTCCAGTCATAAACGAAAAGAAAAGGTGTCATGTTTCCTTCCCATTTGTAACGCACAAGAAAAGATAAATATAAAGTAACAAATATCAGTATCTATTTAACACCTGTAATTTTGTAATGCTTCAAATATCAATATCTATTATATGAAGTTAATTATACATATTTTTTGGAGCGGTATAAGTTTGATTTTGTTAACATGATTAAGTTTGAATGGACCTTAAGAATCAGAGTGTATCAGGATAAAGGTGGCGTCTAATGATTAGATTCTTGACACTAATAGTAATTAGTTATCAGCTATATAATTGTATGTGTGTCTGGAATCTAAATTTTTCTCTTATGTTTGTATTTTTGTGTATGAGAAAATCCACTCGCTGAAGCAAAGGTGCTAGGCCAAAAAAATACATTCATATACATATACAGCAGCGAAATGGTTGGAAAAGCCTGACTGTCTGACAACTGTTCAAGGTCTGAAGAAAGAATTCAGCTACAATAAGATACTAAAAGGACGATGAATTTTACTGTAATGGTATTCTCATTCAAGATCAATAACTCGGTCTAGTAAAACATTATACACTAAGCATGTCCCTAATATATGCTAGGCTTATGTTGTAAACTGCATTTAATTAGACTTGACAGCTTTTTGGATTGGTTTAAAACTGATTGTCGTTAATGGTACCGTAATTTGAATATTTGTACCAACTATAAACCACATTGAACATTAATTCCAATAAGCAACATGGCAACCCTGTTATAAAGTACACATTTAAAAAAAAGAAACGAAATAGGAAAAGAAACAGACCCTTTTATAGCAGGCGGGTTTGCTAAACCATCTTTAATGAGTATTTTCTTTGCATTGTGCTCCTGCAAATGTTTTAGTATGTCGAAAAGTAAATGCTCGTTTGAAATATGACAATCATCTTTTTGGATTGAAGGCTCAAACATCCACACAAGAACCAATTCAAATTTATGTATAGTTATGTGGTTACTTTCTGCTGTTGCTAGTCATGATGAAAAATACAAAACAAAAATTATGAAGGCTAGAGCGGTTGGTAGTCATGATGAAAAAAATAAAAAAAAATTATGAAGGCTAGAGCGGTTGGAATACTTACAGGAAGAATGTCACGTTTATTCTCATACAGTCGTGTATGTTGAATTGTCCATATTAACCATCCTTACACATGTGCCACCATCATTTGTCCGTTGCTAATTCAGGGGTTGCATGTAGGCTTATTTCCATGCTCGGGTGTGTGGATGCTGAGATACACGATCTTTTGCGGTTATCAGAAGACTTCTCTTTGGTCTTTTATCAATATCAAGTTTGTCTCGATAGATTGTTTAAAGTTGATGACATTAGGGTCTGTGTTACTTCTTAAAAGTCAATACCAGCTCTCTTTGATCTACTAAAGCCAATTCAGGACCGTCCTTGTGCCTCGTATCTTGCACTCAGACTTCTGATTCAGCTTATGGAAGATAGCCCATCAAATAAGATTGCTTATGGGAGATAGACCAACAAAGTATCTGTCACTTGGCCTCTAAGATGCTTCAGCAAACACTGGTAAACACCGTATTTCCTTGTCGAACACAATGACGGCTAAAATGAAAAGTGTCTCCCCCACTTCAAAAAAACTTGCAATAAGAAGGTGCTTAGATATTGTTTCTTGACTCTTTCAGCAAGATATTTGAGGCTCGTGATCCACTTCACCTACATAGAAAGTACTTCCAATTAAAAAAGTTAAAAAAAACTTTAATACATAGTTAATGAGTATATATACAATGCCTAGGGTAAACTAACTAACTTCGACCTATTACTTTGCACAAGCGATAAATGATACAAAGCAAAGCAAAATCATGATGACATCTATCTGAACAGGTTCTAAGCGCGTGAAGCGAAGGAGGCAAAGCACCAAGAACTCCTATAGCATTTTTGTTCAATCAAAGGCGCTTGTGTGTATTGATAAGAATGCAACCCTTCTCATTTATAAATGTGACCATTGGATGCAGCTCAAATATATACAACTGATATGACCATAGAACTTTTCCTATCTAACAAAAAGTGCACTATAATCATATGCTGTAATAATGCCCTCGAGTCAGCATTCTCAGCTACCAACTATTGGTTTTTTTGCTTCATATGCATCCACCTAGAGAAGTTTACAACATATCTATTTTAGATTAAAATATGAAAAAATGATGCAACATACAATTTTTTTGGTAGAAATCGTTATCAGGCTTCTTTCAATTCGAAGTTCCACGTTAGTATCCACACGGCATGAGAGCAATTTTCAGATTACCACCAATTTCCAGCAGCAATAAATCTTCCGCCAGCTTGAGGAATACTCTGCCCTTTGCAGCCACTTCAACAGTCGCTTCAGCACCCACTTCATGGTTTCACATCACTCATACACCCTCTTTGACCTGATTCTTTTCGGTTTTTCTTTCTTGTATAACAATGACTAACCTGCAAGTGACCAAAGCCACCAATTACAAACTAATAATCTTAATTCAGAAGTTATAACTTTTTTGTGATATATATAAATGGTTTAATAAAAATCTTAAGAATCGAGGTTTTTGACCTTCTTCAGGGCAAAGAGAATCAATCCGGTAGTTTATTTGGATGGAAATTTTAAAAACAAAAGGACCTCTACATGTGTTAATTGAATGATCGATTTGACTGTATGCGCTGATGTTGTCCATAAAGTGTTTGCTAGTCAGTAACTCTTGTATAACAGCTGGTGGTGGCGGTGCGGGATGCATAAATTTTTTCCTCCCCCACAACACACATGATATTCTGGCCTTTGAGTATAAACCGTAGCTTTAAGCCTTTCTTCATACTTGAACAAACAACCACTATGAAAACATCTTTGGTCACAGTCTTCTAAATCAATGTACGACTGCGACTCTACCACAAAAAAGAACGCCGAAAAGAGGTAAGAAAAAAACTACTAATAATTTGGTGCATCAATTTATTTCAGATAGATGGTTACCTCCGTTTGTTGCAGAACTCGTTCTTCGAATGTCCCTTCTCGTACATTGGGAAGTAATAGATCTTCTAGCATCTGATATTTTTCTCATGTTACGTGTGATATTCCTAGAGACACGTGCATCAGGAGTATGACGTTGGATATTATTGGCTACCACAGTCGAGATTCCTGAGCAGTCGGTAACACTCCTAGCACTCATGAGAGAAAAATACAAATTAACCCTTCCCATGGTATCTACAAATTAGCTGGTTGTACAAATCAGCAGATAATAGATTAAATGGATTCGGTGTCTATGCTTTTGATAAAGACCGATGGTCTTTTGTTTGGACGCATAAATTTGTAGGGATTGAGGAAGGATGTCGGGGTGTTTAGAAATTGGCTATATGAATGTTTCCTTCTAAAGCACTGATAATCAAATATGATTATCTAGGCATGGCTAAACTGATTCTAACTATATTCCACATATACTAAATATCAATTTAAACTAATTAGCAAGTTCTAAATATGATTCTTTAGGCATAGCTAAAGTGATTCTAAATATATTCCACATATACTAAATATCAATTCTAACTAATTAACAGGTTCTGATCCTCTGATTCCAATATAAAAGATTAGTTGTGATTACCTTAAGGAAGCGAAAAACTAAAACCCCAGCTGCCAATCTCTTAAATATCACAAAAATTGCTGCAATAAGATCAATAGAACACGGAACATGGATTATACAGCTAAGCTCAAAGGTTGGAAAAATATTCCAATTTATATAAAAAAAAACAAAAGTCTCAGATTAATAAAAACTAACCTGAGTATTGATCGATTTGTGATTGGGAGAGGTGTGATTTTTGCGATTTGGAATTGAGATATCATGATCCAATAACAAAAAAATCACCATAAGCAATGAGGAACAAATCAAGAGATCATCGTATTAAAACTAATCCTGGTAATGTGAAATCATTGATGCGATTTTGTATATCTATTATTACGAAGGGCCCATATTACGAACGGGTTTTATTTTTAATGTTTTGATGTGTTTATGAATCTGATTTTTTTATTCATACCACAACTGTTGCTCTAGCTTGGTGGTTAAGGATCTTTGTACTGTGTTTCATGATTCAAGTTCGAACCCTGCAGTGGTCTAATTTTTTAAAATACGAATTTCAAAGGTCAGATCCCATGCTGACGTGGATTAGGGGTGATTAGATGACGTGGCAAATCCCTCCTCTTATATATAATGTAAAGATATATATCGGGGCCTTAACAGTAGCTTTAAGGTTGGGGCAAGTGGGAGGTGTTAGCTAACATATGTAAGGGCATAAATATTCCCTTTACATAGATCATGGGTGTGTTTAGGTGGGTGTTTGGCTTATAGTTTGGAGACCTAAAACTGGGACTGTTTTTGATAAAATGTTAACGGGATGTGTTATGAAGTAAAACGAGTTAAGGGCTTTATAGAGGGGTGTAATGCGATGATTAGAGCATATATATGAGGTATTATATGGGAGAAGGTTAGATGTCCATCTTAGGTTGATGAGCCATTTTAGTGTTTGGTTCAATGTTTTGATTATGTGTTTTTGGTTGATTAGCTTTTTGCTAGTGCGTGGATGTTTGGGGAAGCTCAATCAGGTGAGATTCATAGTCCCATATCTTTTAATGATTTTGACTTCCAGATGGGATGGAAGAGACACTGTTTTGTTTTGTTAATGGACTTATGTGTGCATACTATTATGATAAACTGCTAGTTGATTCTTGATTGTTTATGTTTTGACTTGGTACCAAGGGGTTGTTGACAAGGCGGGGCCTTGGGATTTGGTTCATAGGTGTTTGGATGCCTATTGGAGTATAGTGTTTGGTATGGCTGGGAGCCTGAGTTTTGGTTTGATTAGTTAAATCTTGAATGTTAGTTTGTTAATGCATATTAGTATCACATTGTCAATATGTTTTTAACTTTTGGTTGTACTCACAGCTTATGGTATGATTTTGGCGTTTGAGTCTAAACCTATGACTCTCACCAACTTTATGTTGACGTGTTTTAGTGTCTCTTTCAGGTGAGAATGTGGTTAAGCTTGAGGATAGAAGTGGCTAGATTTGGGTGCATTAGGATTACATTTAGAAGGAGATCCCCGTTCCTTCTTAGTTATTTTATGTGTTTTGAATAAGTGATACTATTTGGCACCTATATATTTGTTTTGGTTTTGTTATTTGTTTGTCTTAGGTAAGAGGTAGGACTGTTACCTACTTACCTAGACTCCTGCATTATTGAGGTATTGTCATGACATTTGTGTCACCATTTATGACATTATATTTGCATTTTAGTTTTCTATATAGAGACACCATTTGTTGTGATAATATCCATACGTCGCACCCCATATTCCGCCATGGTGGGGTATGACAGGTAACAAAGAGAGACCACCAATGCTTGTGTCTGGTCGGTATGCTCAATGGCAATCACGTTTCATACGATACCTTGATACAAGACCTAATGGTGATGCCTTGAGGAAATGTATTACTCATGGACCATATGTATTCAAGAAGATATCAATTCCTCCAAGACCAGCCACTGATACTACTTATGCAGTACTCGCAAGTGAACGTGATGAAACAAGATCCGATCTCACTTCTGAAAATTATCCTTGGCATGATGCGAAGAAGGAAGCTATCTATATGGTTCTAAGTGGGATTGGAGATGATATTTACTCCACGGTTGATGCATGCCCTACTGCACATGAAATGTGGACTGCTATTGAACGCCTGCAACAAGGAGAATCACTCAGCAAACAAGATGTCAAAACAAACTTGTTTTGGAAATTTGGCAAGTTTACTTCAAAGGATGGAGAATCAATTGATTCATACTACTCCAGGTTATATAAAATGATGAATGACATGACAAGAAATAATCTGCAAGTCTCCACCATGCAAGTCAATGTTCAATTTCTTCAACAACTTCAACCCGAGTGGACACGGTTCGTCACTCTAGACGAGGTCTCATATCATCGACTCTTTGATATCTTGAAGCAATTTCAGAATGAAGCAAATGAGATTCGAGCTGAACGTGTTGCCAAGACGGCTAATCCACTTGCTTTAGTGACTACCACTCAACATGTTCAAGATCATCACTCTCGTGCTCCTAAGCCATACTCCACTACATCATCCTCACCACGATATTCCATATCATCTAATTCTTCATCATCCACAAGATCACGAGGTAAAGTGCCAAGAGCACCATCATCACCATCTGAGTTATCATCTAAAGAAGATAGTGATGAAGACCAAGCTCAAAAGAATCGAGAGATGAAACAACAAATTGCTTTCATAATGAATACTTACAAGAAAATCTACAAACCCACCAACAACAATCTTCGAACATCATCTAACACAATGAACCAATATGTTGAGAGTCCTCTGAGGTATGACACACTTCGACGTGGTGAAATTCCTTCTAGGTATGACTGACATAATCCAACGCATGTTGAGGGTCTGCATGGTATG
Source organism: Glebionis coronaria (assembly GCA_025667525.1). Taxonomy (NCBI): domain Eukaryota; kingdom Viridiplantae; phylum Streptophyta; class Magnoliopsida; order Asterales; family Asteraceae; genus Glebionis; species Glebionis coronaria. The sequence continues at coordinate 10,752 of JANFOE010001397.1, forward strand.
ATCGACAAATTGCCAAGTATGATACTCAGAGGATTGCTGCTGCTACTGGGAATAGGGAAACAGTTGGAAGTCAAGTGGTTCAGCAGAGTGGGATTCAATGTTTTAATGCCAAGGTTATGAGCATATGGCAAAGGAATGCAGGAAGCCGAAAAGGGTTAGAGACTCCAGCTATCACAAGGAAAAGATGCTGCTATGCAAGAAGATGGAAGCAGGGGTTAAATTGTCAGCTGAGGAAGGAGAAATGCTTGATGAAACTGATGATGAAGATTCTGATCAAGAACTCGATGCACATTACTCGTACATGGCAAAGGTTGAAGAAGTTCTCAAAGTCACTGAAGATGACAATGGCCCTATCTTTGACACTGAGCCAATCGATAAGGTACACACTACTGATGAATATAATGTGTTTGGTGATATTCATGAGCATAGTGATCTACCCAATGCCATTAATGACACATGTATGATGGAAATGGTTGATAGTAATACCACACCCAATTCATCAGACATGTGCAATAATGAGTCTGAGGATGATCAACATGCAAATGAGTATGATGACGAAGAACGTATTGCGCTTGCTAATTTAATTGCCACTTTACAAAAAGATGTCAGTGAAAATAAAAAGAATCAGAAACAATTAAAGAAGGCAAACGCTATGCTCACTCAAAATTTTTAAGAATGCAAAGCTGCTCTTATCAAATCGAGTGAGATGACTGAAAGCTATAGAGATGAGCTTCTTCAGAAAACCAAAGAGCTTGAGAGGTACAATGGTAGTGCATTAAAAAGTCAAAAGGACGATTTTGAAAACAAATATAATACAACTCTTGAGTTATTAGCCAAAGAGAAGCGTCAATATAATGTTTTCTTAATGGATGAACGTCAAAAAACATACCTTGCCAATACCAAAGTTAATGAACTTGAACAAAAGCTCTATATGACCACTACCGATTCTGCTAAAATTCTTGAGGTTAAGAAACAAGAGGTAGATGTGTTAAAACAAGACTTCAAAAGTAGATATGATAAAGAAACCGAAAAAGTAACGAAACTAGAAGAACAAGTCGAATTTTTGAAGAAAGTTGTTTATAAAACTGATAGTTGTATTTTTACCCCTTTAGGAAAAGGAAGGCAAAAGCGGTAAGTATTAAGTGTACGTTTAGGAAAACGTACACTTATGACCCAAATGGGGATCATTCTCTCGAGGAGGCACGTGTGTTGTGTAATGAATTGATTTAATGTTTTTGATTATTAACAAGAAAAGAGAAAAGAAAATGACGAAGACGTAAAAATAAAAATTAACGAAAAAATCACTACTAGAAAGTTAAGACGTAGAACCTTAAAAACAACAAAAATTAAAATTTTAACCTAAAAATTCCTAAAAATTCCTAAAAATCCACAATAAAATTCTAAGAGTTTACAAAAAATCCAAACTTGCTAAAACCTTTTAATTAATTAAATAATGATTTTTTAATGCTAATTAAAGCCCTAAAAATCACTATTAATTATTAAAAAGCCTCAAACAAGATTTTATAGTTTGTAAACCTCAAAAATAACCTAATTAGGCTAAAAACTATTTTTAAAAATTTTAAAACCTAGTAAAACTATTTTTAAAATTTTAAAAACTATTAAAATCTATTAAAATTTAAATTAATTCTAAAAATTAAATGAAAAGCCTAAAAAATATTTGGAAAGTTACAAAGTTCCTAATTTAATGCCTACAATCTAGGAAAAATGAAAAAAGTAGAAAAAACCAACTTTCTATTTTTAGTAATAAAATAATATTAAAATATTCTAAAAAATAAAAAGTTTATAAATTAATTCTAAAAAATTACCAAAAAACCTAAATAATGTAACTAGAACAAAAATGTAAATTAAAGCTCCTAAAACCTTTTTATTAATTTTATATTAATTTTTAACGTTGTCTAAAAACCCTAAAATCAAATAAAATTAAAAATAAGACTTTTTGAAAACTTTTTTAGATGTAAACCTCAAATTACTTAATTAAAACCTAAAAACTATTTTTCTGGATTTTTAAAATGCTTTTTGCTATTTTTAATTAACTTTCTAAAAATAAATCTAAAAATAATCCTAATAAATAAATTAAAAACGGGAAAATTAAACTTTTAAAACAGAAAAGTCAAAAAATTAAATACAATCCTAGGAAAATTGAAATGGTGCAAATAAGCTTAATGGATAAGCTGAAAAATCCAAAATAAGCTACGGCTTATTTATGAAAAGACAAAACCAAAACCCCTTAAATAACTAATGGAATGAAGCTATAACGTAAAAAGCCATCTGGATCACTGGTTAACACGCTAGCCCTTGGAAAGCAAGGTCGCGTGTTCGAGCCCAGGCAAGGTGAGCTTTTTACAATTTATTTTTTTTCTTTTTAAACTTTACCAACACAAACCTGTGACACTGTTAAGCTTACAAACACAAACCAACTCCAAATGACACCAAGATTAAACCCTAGAATCCAATAAAACGTGCCCAGTTAAGCTTATATGAACACAAGCCAAAGTCAATATCTTCACTTGTGCATTTGACCAAGAGGACTTGGATTTTGATGATATTGGTGTTGTTTTGATGGACACAGGGGCACCCTTGTACTCTTTGGAGTACAAGGAGTCAAGAAAATCACAAATCAAGCAAGTTAAACACAAAATCAAGCACACAAATGCAACAAAATGATCAAATGAAGTTGCTGATGTACTTTACTAGGTCTGGGGGTATATTGCTGAACTCAAATGCACAAACATGAAATTTAAGGTCTCAAATCTTGCATACAACTCACAACATATCACACAACCAATACACAATCCTATAAAATCCTATTTCCTAGCAGATTATAAAGATTGAAGCAAAAATTTCACAAGAACAAGCACAAAAAGGGAGTGACTGATTTTTTTTGCTAACTTTTTCAACTTTATAACATGCAAATGTGATCAAAACTTATCCAAATTGAAATCCAACCTAGCATACAACCTATTTAACACCTAATGAGTATTTCTAACAGGTTTTTACTCAAAATCTTGTCACAAAATCTCAAATAAACCCTTATCCAAACACCCCTTTAGGATTTTGAAATTGATTTTTACAAAGCAAATCACAACAAATCTATACCAAACTGATTCTAAACACTCTTATCATGCATCCTAAACCAAATGAACTCAAATCACACAAACTTGAACAAATTTTCATGCAATTCACACAAATCACCAAATAACACATAGAACTGAAAATGAAAATGGGAAAAAGGAAACTACCTCAAGGGACCTACATCCAGGTCCCTAGTGGTTGAAAAACCACCTCCTTATAGGCCCGGGCCTATGCTGACACTTGAACAAACAACAATCTCCAAACCTGCAAATCAACAAGAACAAACACAAGCAATATTCTTTCTGATTTTTTTAACTTTTCAAACCTTTTCAAAAACTTTGAACCAATGAATCTTGAAACCTTTAACACGTTTTAGTCAAGGAACCAACTATTGGGAATAAATTAAGGCCAGATCACTTGAGCGCTGACAAGAACAAATCAAGCGTTGACAAGAACAAAACAAGCGCTGACAGCTCAAGCGTTGACAAGTTAAAGTCAAGCGTTGACACATTGAAGACAAGCACTGATGGAAGATATAATCTACACGTTTATTATATTCTAGAATACTTCTAGTAAGGATAGAAACGACAATGTATTTTCTATATTTATCTTTACCTAGAATAGGTGATACGTAGCTTATTGTACAAGGCTTCTTGTATCTATAAAAGAAGGCTTTTAGGTTAATCAAGTTTTCATATAAGTTTTCATTCGTAAACATCTTTCATTGTAAGCAAGTTCGACATTCATAATCAAAGTGAAAGTTTTGTTTACATCTTGTGTTCTTGTTTAAGTGTTAAATTCTTCATAACACTTAGATTCATAAAGCATATACAAAGGTTTCTCTACGTGTATTACTTGATCTAATCTCGTATACACAAAGCTAATCGATCTAAGTTTGGAATCAACAAGTGGTATCAGAGCTTGTTGAGGAACTTTTGATCTTTAAAGAACACCATACACGAACACCAAAACCCTAATCTTCTCAGAAACCCTAAAAACACCAAAACCCTAACAACATCATGTCTGAAGCAATAACCTCCTCCTCCTCAGCCTTACCAAACATCAAGATTCCCATGCTTGATGCAACCAACTTTGACTTATGGAAGTTCAACTTTGAACAATATCTAGGGATCTATGACTATACACTCTGGGAGATTATTGAATATGGAAACTCATTCAATAAGGCTCAAAAGATTCTTGATGCCATTAGTCAAAGAACAGCTGTTGAAGGATGCCCTGAAGAGGTAAGAAAGAAAAACCTGGAGATGGTAGAGCTGTAGGTGATGAAGATATTGCAAAGAAAAGGGTTGACATGAAAGCCCTAAATATTCTGAAAGTCTCTTTGGGACAAGAAAACCAGCACAAATATAGAGGCTATGAATCTGCTAAGGATCTTTGGGAAGCACTTGAAGTTGCATATGGTGGCAATGCTGACACTAAGGAAGAAAAGAAAAAGCAACTTCTGCATGATTATGCTGTCTTCAAAGCTCAACCCAATGAGAAACTGAGTAGTGTGAGAAGCAGATTACTTGACATCACAAGCAAGTTTTCCTTTATGGGGACACAAGTTGGTGATGTTGACACCAATGCTACCTTTCTTAAAAGTCTTGGTGAGGCATGGAAGATTGAGGCAAGATCTATTCTTGCCAACAATACTTACAAGAGCTCCTCGTTTGATGACATCTACAACAAACTAAGACTGTTGGAAGATGAAACTCTTTCAGAGCATGGAAGCAAATCTAGTACCAGCAACATGGCCTTCTTCTCTCATAGTGAAGGTCAATTCAATCAGAAGGACTCTTATATGCATCCAGTTACTGGATCATCATATGTCAGCGCTGGAACTAGTCCTGTCAACATCTCTTTTTCAGACGCTGACACATTCAAGAATGACTCCCCAAGAGTTAAACCTGCTGGTTTGGATTTGGATACTGTTTGTGATTACATTGCTTCTTTGCCCAATGGTTCAGTGATTACATATGAGGACCTTGAGCAGATAAGTGATGAGCACTTAGAAGAGATGGACATCAAGTGGAACATGGCTCTTGCTAGTATAAGAGCAAATAGGTGGAACATAAGGTTCAAGAAGAAAATGACCTTCAATGCTAAAGACACAGCTGGATTTGACAAGTCCAAAGTTGAATGCTACAATTGTCATCGTATGGGGCACTTCATGAGGGAATGCAGATCTCCTAGAAGATCTGATGCTGGTAAACCCTCAAGTCAGGTTGTTAAAGCTCAGGATTCCAAAGCCATGGTTGCAGTTCAAGGAATTGATGGTACAGGATAGGATTGGAGCTATCTGGCTAAGAATGCTGAAGAGGATAAAGCTTTGGTTGTTGATATTGAAGAAGAAAAGCATGTTGAATATGCTCTCATGGCACACTCCTCCTCTTCATCTGATAATGAGGTATATGATGATGCTTTTTGTAGCAAAGGTTGTAGGTTAAACACTGAAAGACTTAACAAAGAGGTGTTAAAACTAAAAGATGATATGAGCACTGAAAGGTGTAAATTGTCTAATTACCAACTAGCTCTTACTGAAACTGAGAAAACCGTTTCTGAATATAAGAAAATGGAATTTGACTTAAAAGATAAGATCAATATCTTAAAACATGAGTTAGAAGGTAGTATGGATGTTAGAAACATCATGACAAAGGTTAATAGAGATCTACAGGCTAAATTAGATGAGGCCATTAAGAATAAAGATAATGTTGACCTCAAGATTCAAAGATTTGATAGAGCCACCCAAACCCTAGGAGACTGTGTAGCTAAACAAAGGGATCCTAAGGACATGACTGGGATTGGGATGAATGATTACTCTCTGGTTCCACCACCAGCGGGTGACTTCTATGGTGTCCTTAGAAAGGACTTGTCTTAGACTGGTATACTAGAATGCCAAGAGGAGGAATTCATTCCTCCACCAAGAGTTGTCACTCCAGTAGAAGAGTATCAACAAAAACTGACTGACCTAAATGAGTGGAAGAAAGCTAACCCTACTTTATTTGTTAAGGGAGGTTTGCTATGTGAAAGTCCCAATGAATCACCACCCATTAAGGTTACTCACCCAATCACTGGTAAAGCGGTTGACCTAGGCTCAAACACTGTTAGAAGACCTACCATTATATATGCAGAGATGTATAGGAATAATAGGTCACCCAAGAGCCAAGTTAGCAATCATGGAACAGGTTTCTTCTCTTCTAGACCTAAGGGTGTGTCTAAGAAGGCCTGTTACACTTGTGGTAGCTTTTCACATTTGGCATACAAGTGTGTCAACGCTCCCAAAGCCAGCGCTGACAGGAACAATTTCAGCGCTGATAGGAAGAAAGTCAACGTTGTTAGGAAGTCAAACGTTGTCAGACCCAACCTTGTGTGCAGCAAAGTCCACAAGTGATTAGACCTGCCCCATTCTTTTCTAGAAGGTCTAACACTCATGGACAAAGACCTTTTCAAAAGACAAACACCTGGTCAAATAGGCAATGGGTTCCTGTAGCAAACCCTAGGTTCAACGCTGACAAGGGTAATTTCAGCGTTGACAGGACAAATTCTAACGCTGACAAAAACGTGACCAGACCTAAATATTTGCAGCCACAAGGTAAGGGGTCTAAAGCTTCTTCAAGCTTAACATGGAGACCCAAGAAAGATCAAAACCCTAATGAAAATGGGATTTCAATGACTTGCAATAGATTTAATTACATTTCAAAGGTCATTACAAAACCTATTGGGGTTAACTGGGTATTTCATCCTAAAAAGGATGAGAATGGGGTTGTTGTGAGAACTAAGTCTGTTCTTATTGAACAACCAGATGAATCCAAGTCTTGTGAGACTTGGGTTCCCAAAGAAAACTAATTTGTTTTCTTTATGTGCAGGGCATTTAAAGACAGATCAATGATTATGGATATTGGGATAGTGGATGCTCAAGGCACATGACAGAGAAGGAAGACTATCTGACGAATTTCACCCCTATTAAAGATGGTGACAAGGTATACTTTGGAGGTGGTTATGGTACCATTACAGGCAAAGGAACCCTTCTCACCAATAATCTGCGTTTTGAGAACGTCTTCCTGGTAAAAGAACTGGATTATAATCTGTTTAGTGTATCACAAGTTTGTGATAACAAAAATAAGGTTCTTTTTACTGATACTGAGTGTTTGGTGTTAAGCAAGGATTTTAAGATACCTGATGAGAAATATATTGAGTATAGAACACCTAGGCATAAGGACATATATAATGTGAATTTAAATGGGATTAAAATGAATACAAATATGTCTTGTTTTTATGCTAAGGCCTCAGTAGATGAGAGTAATTTGTGGCACAGGAGACTAGGGCACATAAATTTTAAAAATATAAATAGACTTGTGAGGCTTGGTTTAGTTGATGGTTTGCCTGAGAAGGCCTTCCACAATGACCACTCTTGTGTTGCATGTCTTAAAGGCAAGCAGCACAAGGTCTCATTTAAGTCCAAACAGGTGCATACTAGTTCCAGACCTCTTCATATGCTTCACATGGACCTCTTTGGTCCAACAAATATAGAGAGTTTGAATGGTAAGTCATATTGCTTTGTTGTCACAAATGACTTTTCTAGGTTTACTTGGACATTCTTTCTAGCTATGAAGAGTGACACAGCTGATGTTCTTATTGATTTTATCACTCAGATTGAGAAAAGGTCTGGAAATGAGGTTAAAATGCTTAGGAGTGATAATGGTGGAGAATTTAGGAACAAGAAGCTAGATGATTTTTGTGCCAGGAAAGGAATTACTAGGCAATTTAGTATTGCTAGAACCCCACAACAAAATGGGGTTGCTGAGAGGAAAAATAGAACCCTAATTGAAGCAGCCAGAACAATGTTGGCTGATGCTCACTTTCCAATAGCCTTTTGGGCTGAGGCTGTTAATACAGCATGCTATGTGCAAAATAGAGCATTGGTTAACAAAATTCAGAACAAAACACCTTATGAGTTACTTTAGGGAAGAAAACCTAATATTGGTTTTATCAGACCTTTTGGTTGTCATGTAGTAGTGCTAGATACTAGTGATGCCTTAGGGAAATTTAGTGCAAAAGGTGATGAGGGCTATTTCATGGGGTATTCAGTCCAGAGCAATGGTTATAGGGTTTATCTTAAAAGGGATAAATGTATAGTTGAGAGAGTACATGTTAGGTTCTTAGAGAATAAACCTAGTGATCCTGAAAGTGATCCTAATTGGTTGTTTGATTTGGAACCCTTATCTAGAACTTTAAATTATATGCCTGTCACTAATCCAGACATTGTGAAGGTAACTTCAAATGTTGTGGAGGAACAAGTTGTTAATGTTTCAGGTACACAGGTTCATGAGAAGGTTGGATCACAAGCAGAAAAGGCATCTCCTACATTTGAATATGTCACAATTCCCATTTGGACAGATGCTTTTGCTGCTGCTGCTGCTGGACAAGATAATGGTGGTTTTCAAGTACCACCAGATACAAACGTGCATGGTTCTTCAGGCGCTGACAAAGGCAAATCTAGTGCTGACAAGACCAATTCAGACGTTGATGGCTCAGACGTTGACAACAACATTTCAAGCGCTGTTAGCCCAGACGCTGACAACCAAGATTCAGACGTTGACAACACTTATGGGCATCTTTTCTCTTCCAATTTTGAACAAGGTGGACCTTCCAATATCCTTGAAGAGGTTCATGTTGATCAAAGAGAGTCTGATGAAGAAGATATTGGCAACATGGAGCGTGAAGGTGAGGACACCAGACTTTTTGAAGGAGGGGTTCTCACTTCCACAATGAAGAATCACCCCACATCTCAGATCATTGGTGATATTATGACTCCAGTTCAGACTAGAAGATCTCATCAAGGTCTTGGTGGATTTATTGCCAATATACACAAGAAGGTTGATACCCCTCTTGTACAAGCATGTTTGTTTGCATGTTTTCTGTCACAAGAAGAACCCAAGAAGATATTTGATGCTCTCAAAGAACCAAGTTGGGTGGAAGCAATGCAGGATGAGCTTCACCAATTTGCAATTCAGGATGTTTGGGAGCTGGTTGATTGTCCTAGATATGTCAGACCTATAGGGACAAGATGGGTTCTCAGGAACAAAAGAGATGAAAGAGGTATTGTGGTCAGAAACAAGGCAAGGTTAGTGTCTCAAGGTTATACACAAGAGGAGGGGATAGACTATGAGGAGGTCTTTGCACCAGTTGCAAGGATTGAAGCTATTAGGATTTTTCTAGCATATGCCTCCTGCATGGGCTTCACAGTCTATCAAATGGATGTCAAAAGTGCTTTCCTCTATGGCACCATTGTTGAGGAAGTATATGTAATGCAACCTCCTGGTTTTGAAGATCCAGAGCATCCAGATAAAGTGTATAGAGTCAAAAAGGCTATGTATGGCCTTCATCAAGCCCCTAGAGCATGGTATGGTACTTTGTCTACCTATTTGGTGGACAATGGATTCAAGAGGGGCACCATAGATCAGACACTGTTTACAAAGAAGAAAGGCAAGGATGTGTTGCTTGTGCAGGTCTATGTTGATGATATCATTTTTGGGTCTACTGATCCAAAGATGAGTGAGGATTTCTCCAAGCTTATGACAGACAAATTCAAGATGAGTGCTATGGGGGAGATGAACTTCTTTCTAGGTTTACAAGTTCAACAGAAAGAGGATGGTATCTTCATCTCCCAGGACAAATATGTTGCTGAAATCTTGAAGAAGTTTGGCTTTTCTCCACATGAAAAGAGGGCTACTACTCCTATGGATAGAGAACACCCTTGGGGAAAGATTGGAGATGGGAAAGATGTTGATGTCAGGCATTATAGATCCATGATTGGATCCTTGATGTATCTTACTGCCTCCAGACCTGACATTATGTTTGCTGTGTGTGCTTGTGCACGCCATCAAGTGACTCCCAAAGAATGTCACCTTTATGCTGTGAAGAGGATCTTTAGGTACCTAAGATGTTATCCCAGTCTTGGTTTGTGGTACCCAAAGGATTCACCATTGGAGCTGATTGCATATTCAGATAGTGATTATGGAGGTGATAAGTTTGATAGGAAATCCACAACTGGTGGATGTCAGTTTCTTGGGAGCAGGTTAATATCTTGGCAATGCAAGAAACAAACAGTGGTGGCTAATTCTACAACTGAAGCAGAGTATGTGGCTGCAGCTGCATGTTGTGGTCAAGTGTTGTGGATTCAGAATCAGCTGTTGGACTATGGGTATAATTTCATGCATACTAAGATATTTGTTGACAATAATAGTACTTTATGCATCATTAAGAATCATGTACATCATTCTAAAACTAAACACATAGAAATTAGACACCATTTTATAAGACACTGCTTTGAGAAAGGTTTAATACAACTAGATAGGGTTGACACTGAGGAAAATGTGTCAGATTTATTAACTAAACCTTTTGATGCTGGGAGATTTCAATACTTGGTAACAAGTATTGGAATGGTTAATCTCACATAATATGTGTTTTGGATTCTTTTTGTAAAAGTATGTACAGGATGATGCATTATTATTGGTCTTATTGATGATTTAGATTTTCCACTATATTTTTCTAACACTGACAAAGGTTCCTTGAACGCTGATAAGTGTTTTTGCAACGTTGTCAGCAATATATTTGTCTAACGCTGACAAAGCTTCCCTCAACGCTGTCATGTGTTATCGGGGCGTTGTCAGCAACAATGTTAGTTTTGTGGTTTTCAATCTAAATGTGCATATGGTGTTAGCAGTATAACATTGGATACAAAGTTTCTTATGGATCAATGGAGAAGCATTTGGACAAGTTTTTATTTATGGATGATGGTTGGAATGTTTCATTCCTATCTTGACATAAATTTTTATGTTCATGCATGATTTTAGCAAACTTTTTGTATCATAGTTTAAGGGGAGGTTTTAGGAACCTTTAGGATTTTTTGGGTATCCATATGATACTCTTATCACAATTCTAGATTGTGTCCACAAGTGAGTATGAGTTAGTTTTACTAAATCATGAGGCACTGTAGCATGCATAGTATATCAACTTTGCATGCTGCCAAGACATTTTTGGCCTAGAATTGGTTGTGGTCTGTTGGGAGACTTGGGAATGATTTTGATATGGGATTTACATGGGAGTAACAAGGATTTTATAAGATAACATTGTTGTTAAGAGTTTTGGTTAGCAAGGGACACTAGAGGACTGTTATGTCTATCTTGCTTATGCAAGTGTGCATAACTGGACAGTGCTTGCCGCCCTATGATAATTATCAGCTTTTGGTTATCTTCTCTAGGATAAATTACTTGTTAAGGTCATTTTTCACTTTTTAAAATAATTTTATTTTTGGACGCTGACAAGATTTTTTCCAAGCGTTGTTGTGACCAAATTGGACGCTGACATGGCTTTAGGCAAACGTTGACAAGATTATAGCCGTTGGGCGTTGATGGGTTATTTTTGACCGTTGACACTCAATGGGACCTACCCAGTTGTTACTTTTTGACATATTTTCAAGCCGTAATTTTAGGAGTTGTTACTTTCATTTAATGCATGAGATAACTTATAACTTTTTCAATATTTTCATGATTAGTTTTTGAAAATCTTTGCCTATTTTTGGGCCAATCACATGCATTCTTTTTCTCCTATAAATTTGGCTACTATTTTAAACAGGGTATCTATAATTCTTGTCTAACACTTTTCTCTTATCAACTTCATCTTCTACACTTAAAATTAACAGCTTTCATCAATGGCACCAAAGTTTAACTCAGCAGAATTGGCATTGGGGTTCAGATCACAACACAACATGATTGCTTATCTTGACGCTGATAATGATCTGTTTCCTCAATACACACAAATGGTGGCGTATTTTAACGCATCCCCATTAAGGTATGCTCTTTCTCATGCACCACTCATTTCAGTCACACACATTAAGCAGTTTTGGAACACTGTTAGTTCCTCAACAGTTAATGGAGTGACCACATTGACTTCTATTGTTCATGGGAGGTCTTGGGTGGTTACTGAGGATTTGGTACGCCAAGCCTTGCATCTTGATGATGTTGATGGTATAGCCACCCTTCCCATAAATGAAATAGAACAAGGGCTTAGGGCTTTGGGATATCCCTTTCCTGATGAAGGTACTCTAAACAAGTATCATAAGCATAAATTTCCCCCAGCCTGGAAGTACCTCATACACGTCCTCCTTCAATGTTTGAGTCCCAAATGTACTGCACACAATGAGATCAATAGATCCATTACCAGTGCTATTGTGTGCATTGCAACAGGGAAAAAATATAACTATTCTAAAATGATTTTTGAGGGGATGTGTAAAAACAAGGGGACAAAAATGACTTTAGCTTATCCCCGTTTTCTGCAAATGGTTTTTGCTGATCAAGGATACTGCTCAAGGGATCACAATGATTTTTATAAGATCCCTGAGCAAAAGAAAGCTATTTTTATGAAGATGGATTCACCACCACATAGAGACTTACCTTTAACCCAAGTCATGCTTGCTGTTATTGCAGCAGCACAACCCCAACCTCAAATTGACCCTCAACCACAACTTGAACCAATTCTTGAACCTTTACCTTCACCTGAACACATGCACCTTGACTAAGAACCCTTCAACGCTGATACATTAAATGTTGGCGTTGATGTGCCTATTTCCAACGCTGACACACAACCTTCACAATCCCAAACACCCCTTAACCAACCCACATCTACACATTCTTCCACACCATCTTCCACACCCCCTGAATATAGGTTGATGAAGCGCCAAAGGACTACTGGAGTGTTCTCCTCTGGTGGTCCTAGCCATGTAGCAGAGAGAACCACCACCACAAGTGTGGCTGGTGACCTGGATGAGGCTGGGACTATTGGTTCTGGCTTAGATGTTGGCCAAGGCAGTCCCACCATAATTAAGTCCTCCTCCATGCCCAATGAATCAGACTTGGGAGGTCCAATCCCCATTTTAGAAGAGGGCAGACTGGAACCAATGACTCTTTTGGAATTGACGGCAGTCTACATTAGCTTGCAAAAGCAAAATGCAGACTTAGTACAAATTGTCAGCTCACAAGGCCTTGAACTCAAGCAATTGAGGGAGAGGATTGTTGTTTTGGAAGGTGATCATGCTAGGAGGGGTATGGAGGAGTCTTCCAAAGGGGAGGAAGATCAAATAAATCTGAGTGATAAGGGCAGCCAAGATGGTCAATCAATGGATGTTGCTGAAGCCCTTACATCTTTGAAGAAACAAACAGGTTTTGATACATCCTTAGTCTCTCCAACAAATTTAAATTTATCATTTACAGCTATGTTGAGAGAGGTTACAGAAGGCGCTGAGGGAAAATATTTGAGCGTTGACAAGGAAAGTTTGGACGCTGATAGAAGTATTTTGGGCGCTGATAGAAGTATTTTGGGCGTTGACAGACCTGCACATGAAGGTGATGTATCCCAGTCATCATCTATCATCAAGGAAGTTTCTACTCAGGTATTACCATCTACCTTACCAACCATTGCACCATCAGATAAGGGTAAGGGTAAATTGGTAGAAGAAATTGTTCCAAAGGATGCAGCTCAAGTTGAATTTGATAGAAGATTAGCTGCACAAATCATGGAACAAGATGAAAAGGAGAAGTCACCATTTGTTGTGTCTTCAGAAGAAGAAAGTGATAGAGCTAGCTCAGACTCAAGTGTAATGATTATAGAATCTGAAAGGCTTGAATATGGAGATGAGTTGGCCAAAGAGAAGCTGAGAGAGTTGAAGTTGCAGGTTGACTTTGACATGCCAGAGGTGGTTCAAATGTACAATTCTTGGGAAGAAAACTGCATGGATAATCCAGACTTGACCATTTCAGATCAAATATGGGGTTTGGAGCTTCTTCTTAGAGTTCAGAAGGATTGTAAGGTAATTTTGAAACACAAGGCAAGCAATATTCTCTCAGAGTTAAAAAGGGATAGAAGGAAGCTCTACTTTATGTTGCTCAGATGTCATGGAGTTGGATGGACACATCAGAAGTTGAAGGCTTTGACATTTGATGAGTTGGAAAACAGGGCTTATCCCATTTGGGTGAGAGTGCAGGAAGCAAACACTCTCAGACTTCTTTCAGATGAAAGAAAGGAGGAACTTGCAGAAGAAATGGAAATCAAGAAAGCAATGATGATTCCCAGGCCTGTGAAGAAGGGAATTAAATTTGAATTTCCAAAAGATATTGATCCACTATATCCAACTGAAGCAGTTATAAGAAAGAGCCTCAAGCTCTCCCCATTAGAGCCTTCAGATATGGTGCAAGTGTTACCATTAGATTCCAGAAATCCAATTGTGAGTTATGATGAGGATGAATGTGGATTCTGGAAGATTGGCAGATTTGGAAAGAAGGTACACACTTTTACCACTCTCATATCTTTATTTGCAAGTTGTGATAGAGAAGACTTGGTGGACCTTTGGAGGTTACTGGAGACCAAGTATGAGGCTAAAGCACCAACTTCAGCTAATGGAATAAAACTTTGGACCACATTCAAAAGAATGTGTGGGCCAAAAGATGAAGATCCTGCAATATGGAAGGATCTTGAAGATGACCTCAGTGGTCTTCAATGGAGGTTATATTCAGCTGCTGGTGTATACCATTTGAGTTCTAAAAAGTTTGCAGAGTATCTACTTGTGGATGCTCAATATTACATATCCAAGGCTATTTTGGAAAAGATGAAGGACACTCAGCTGGAGATAGATTATTCAAGTGACGTGGCAAAAGATTTGATTAGATTTATTCATTACCAATATGAGAAGGTTTGTCAGACTCCTCCAAGTCCTTAATGCTTATTCAGAAACTTGATCATAAGAGTGGATATCAAGTTTAGGGGAGGATTGTTGGGAATAAATTAAGGCCAGATCACTTGAGCGCTGACAAGAACAAATCAAGCGTTGACAAGAACAAAACAAGCGCTGACAGCTCAAGCGTTGACAAGTTAAAGTCAAGCGTTGACACATTGAAGACAAGCACTGATGGAAGATATAATCTACACATTTATTATATTCTAGAATACTTCTAGTAAGGATAGAAACGACAATGTAATCTCTATATTTATATTTACCTAGAATAGTTGATACGTAGCTTATTGTACAAGGCTTCTTGTATCTATAAAAGAAGGCCTTTAGGTTAATCAAGTTTTCATATAAGTTTTCGTTCGTAAACATCTTTCATTGTAAGCAAGTTCGACATTCATAATCAAAGTGAAAGTTTTGTTTGCATCTTGTGTTCTTGTTTAAGTGTTAAATTCCGCATAACACTTAGATTCATAAAGCATATACAAAGGTTTCTCTACGTGTATTACTTGATCTAATCTCGTATACACAAAGCTAATCGATCTAAGTTTGGAATCAACACCAACCTCAGAAATCAAAAACAACAATCCACTTTCACTTCTTGATGTTCTTAAATTTCTGAAAATTGAAAAACCTTTCTTAAAAACCTTTTGAAACCTTAAACACACAATGTGTTTACACAATTAAGATGGAACTAAGTTTTTAGCTTTCTAACACACACACACAACTTTTAACAATCATAAAAAAGGAATTACACTTGTTTCTAACAAATACCAAACTTTTTATATTATCAAAAAGGAATTACAATGAGTGAAAGCTTAAAAACTGGAACAAGAGTAAAATGATAAGCTAAGCTGCCTTTTATAGGTGTACAAAGAACATTATAGTATGCTAAACCCTAATGTATGAAATCTCCAAAAAGCCCTTTGGTCTTTGTCTTCAAATTCAGTCAAATGAGCTCCATGTGATATGAGAGTGATGGCCAGCTTGCAACTTTGATCCTGGACGTTGATTTTGAACTTGGGGGCCAAGGAGTAACATGGTATGTTGGTTTGGTCGGGTTATAGGGTTTGGGGGAAAGAGACGTGTGCAGGGGAGGGGTCCACAAGACACATGGGTGTGTCTTGTGGCGTTTTGTGAAGTGGGTTGGGGTGAGAAAGTGGGGAATCAACATTCTGGAGGGAATTTGGTAAAAACCCCTTGATTTGGGATTAATTGTGTCTGGGTAGGATTAGGGTTTATAAGGGGATTAAGGTTGGTTTTAATCTGTTTTTGGTAAAAATGTTTTTAAATGAAGTGTTTGGAGGGAATAAGTGGGGGAGTTGACCAGTTGACTGGTTTAATTAATAAACCTGGGTGGGTATTGGACTGGGTGGACGGGTTGGGTTATGGGTTTGGGTATTTGGGTGGGTTTTGCTAACGTGGAGGGATATGAGTTGTGGAGGAGGTTTGGTTGGTTGGCAGTTTGAGTCCCCAAGGTTTCTCCTTTTGTTCATGTTGTAAATAATGCCATCAGCGCCTAATTTCCCTTTATCAACTTTTGCAAACTTGTCATTTTTGGCACAACTTGTTCCATAACTTTTAACAAGGGTTTCTTTTGTACTTCTTGTATTCTTGAAGGATTGAACTTGTAATATCTTCAAACTTTAGGGACCTTATTCATAATGTTGAATATTTGAGGGGTATAAAGTGTAAATCTTCAAAAGTTGAGGGACCAAACTTGACAATCTTCAATTCTTCAAGGGCATTTTGTAAAATCCAAACTTGGGCCCGGTTCATTGTGCGGCTTCGTTTCCCGTGTTCGTTTTTGAATGATTCTTGTGATCTTTTGCCATTTCCTCAATATCCGTACCTAAAAATACACAAGTAACAAACACGAGCATATATTTGGCAGTTTTAATGATATTATATGCATTTTAAGCCCGATTTGGACGATGAGACCATGTATAAAAGCAGTCTCATCACTCCCCCATACTAAACCATTGCCGTGTCCCCACGCAATGCTAGAATTAAGTATCGTAGCATCTCCAAAATTCATTTTTATTCACTTTATTGAAACGATAAACTAGCTACACTACTACTATTACTTGTGTTTTTAGACATAATATATGATTTTCATCGCAAAATGGGACGTTTAGGTTCATAGAATAAGAAAACGTGAATGCTTCGTTAGAAATAATTTCGTCGTCCTCGATTTTCACTCCAATTCCATGCCAAGCGTGCAACGAGATCATTGTCATTATAAGTTAGTAATGCTAACACTACTCATATGCCCTAATCACGTACTTATTCTCCCATTATTCCTAAGTTGTATCTCTTATATTTTATTATGTCTTAATGATCACGAGGATACATTGTTGACTTATGCGATAATAGAGATTTAGGTCTAAAAATAGAGTCCTAACGGTGTAACTAAGACCATCAAATCAATAACCCCTCCTAATAGACAACGATGTCAAAAAGTTAAGTTGACAAGAAGAATAGATAAACACGGTTTTATAACGGTTTTGAACATGAGACTTATTACCAAGACTTTTATACGCCCCCTAACGGAAGGGCCTTATTATCTTTGGTTTACCTCCATCTTTTATTCAACTTCGCCATGGAGCTTTTATTATGACTTCGGTCTTGCCTTGCCTTTTATTATCCGCCATCATCGGTGGTTTTATTAGCCAAAGATGTATATCCTCACGCTAAAGCGAATTTTGGATCTTTAAAGCTTCGAAGATTAAGGCTTGATTCACTTTCAATTTTGCATAGATTTTAGGCCTTGTGGGGCTTCATATTGTTTGCTAGATTTAGGTGAGCACTTGAAATCTTATTATTGGGTGAAGCTTTCGATTATTGGGGTGCCAATACTTCAAAACCGTGACGCTGGCGATACCTTAATGTCTTCCCAATTTAATTACACGGAAGCTACTAGAAAAGACTAGAAACCCAACAATCCTAACTAAACCGCTAAGTCAATATTTATTAAGCAAAAATATTTACAAGCGAAGGGAGAATAAGCAAACAACGAGAACACATGAGTTTTTGAAAGAATAAGAGTACTCTACGTTTAGCATAGTAACTTATAATTAACCCTATCATTTCTCGTCCTCATTTAAGAGACTTAGCCTAAAAAGTTAAGGAATTGAAGCTAAGTGCTCAACACGCACGGTCGAGTCAAAAATTATTCTTATTCTCGCCATCGGAAAATCTACATTCGTGTCTTCAAACACTTATGAAACATGAGAAAAATTTTAAAATTTGGCCATTTTTAGCCTTATTTTGCAACAAAAACGATAACAAAACGATAAACTTTGGAAAGCGTGAAGGTTTGGCAAGGCAAGTATCTATTCACCCCCATACTAAAGTTAAACATTATCCTCAATGTTTCGAGTGTAGGGGTGCAAACACCACCATACTAGAGACGTAGTCGAATGCCTAATCTAGCATGGAAAGGGTGTAACCAATAAGTAATAGCCGTTTATGAAGTGTGCTAAAAACCTAAGGTTAGAACATAAAAGGATATATCATTTGGATATTGAGAAATGTCTCCAAAGCAAACGATCGAGTGCTCCCATAAACGAACACGAGAGGCTCCAATCGTGAAGATCATGATCTAAAAACCACAATTCACAAACAACCACGGAACAAAGGTTGGAAGGGCACAAATCCCCTCACATTAAGTTAACTAAAAAGCAATAATATGTACATGGATAAGCATGGGTCTCCCCCACGAGGCACCTTGTTTTTGATAACCGAGTCAAAAGCTCGACTCGAATCCCCATAAATGTGATCATTTAGGGATAATCATGGTGTGGTCAATTTTTGGTGGGGCTTACATGATAAACAAGGCCAAAAAACAACCGGTATAAAGGACTAAGTCCTTTGATGGTGCAAAATACCGGGATCGAAGATGGCGTTCTCGTTTTCATTGGAAAAACAAATCAACTCCACTTCAAGGTGTACCAACAAAAACCCAAAGGGTTTCAAGAAAATAGGAGAGAAGAAGTAGAAGGGTGGGACAATGGGTAAGTCTCTAAAAACATGAGCTACTTGAGGTAGACTCGCACCAATCAAATGAAAAGATTTTCCATTTATTGCATCGGTGGAAGATCGAGATTTCCCTATATAAGCAATTCCAGGATCAAATATCTCGTCCTCGGTGGAGAAAGGGGAGGGAACATAAGGGGATTCCCCCACACTAAGTCCACACAAAGCATCGTCAAAAGGAGAAGACGAGCTTGTAGTACTCAATACACGCGGTGATGACGGAGTTAGCACTGTAGAAAAATCTTTTAAATTCAATTCAAAATCTTTTCCTTTTGCATCTTTTACACTCTCCTTGTGAAAACCCGATTTAATTATGTCAAAAATATTTGGTGTATCTAAAGCAATGTTAGTCACACTAAAAATTCTCACATTTTGAAATCTTTTTGGTTTAGGTGGTGGTAAGTTTTCAAATCTTTTGTCAACAAAGAAAACCTCCCCATCGTGATCAACGTATTCATCATCCGAAGAATCACTCGAGATTGGAATCGTAGGCTTAACACTCTTAACCTCCACCGGCGGAGGGGACGGAACTTCATTTTTCTCAACAACTCCTAAAACTCTATTGGAAATCTTTTTACAAATGTTTTTGATGGGATTGACATTGTACAAAGATGTGATAGAATACACATGAGAAAGAGTGGAGTTTTGGGTTGCATTAATGACGAGTTCTTCCTTATTGAAACGAAGAGTGATTTTTCTTGCATGCACATCGATAAGTGCTCTCGAGGTATCCAAAAAAGATCGACCTTAAATTAACGGAACTTTAGGATCGATAGGAATATCAACAACAATAAAGTCTACAGGATAGTAGAACTTTCCAACTTTCACAAAGACGTCCTCGGCAACTCCACAAGCTAGAATCGTAGAATGATCGGCCATTTCGATTGACATTCTGGAAGGAGTGAGATTTGGAAGATTGAACGATTTAAAAATCTCAAGAGGCATCAAATTAATACTAGCACCAAGATCGGCCAAGGCGTAGCATTCTTCCATGTCTTGTATAGCACATGGGATTAAAAACTTGCCAGGATCACCGACTTTTTGAGGTATGCGGCTTAGAAAAACCGAAGAACAACTAGATGATTTTTGCAATTTTTCTTTGTTATTCAACATACTTTTGAAGTTCGCGGCAAATCGAGGCATCATGACTAAGGCGTCGGCAAAACTTATATTAAAATGCAAGTCACGAAACATTTTCATAAAAAGTTCAAATTGATAATTATTTCGTTCTTGTGCCTTTTCCTTGTCTCGTCTTGAAGGGTAGGGTAAAGGTGGTGTGGGTTGGGGTAAAGTAGGCATAGGCAACGGCCTTGGAATCTCGGGTTCCATGATAGGTGTTGGTTCAACCGTAGGTGTGGTTTGAGCGGTACTTCATGGGCTTGTAATTTGCTCCTTTTCAACCACAACCTCGGGTTCTTTCTCTTTTTCCTTCTCCATAGAAGTACTTAGACGAGAAATGGGTTCTTTGAAAGTTTTACCACTACGAGTAGTAATAACATTCAATTCTCCTTTCGGGTTCACAATGGTATCACTAGGAAGACCACCCGAAGAAGAGGGCTTACACATGATAGCTTCAAACATCTTAGCCATACGGTCCTCAAACTTAGATTGCCTAGCATCCGCTTTTAACAACTCTTGCTTAATCTCATGTTGACCTTGCTCCATTTTTTGTTGATTTTGTTGGAGACGTGTGACATTTCCTTCCATCTTATTAGCATGAGTTTTAAGTTCATTAGCAAGTTCGTTTTTAAGCTCGTTTTTCAACTCGGATCTTAAGCTAACCATTTCACGTTGCATATTGTCAAACTTAGCATCATTAGACTTAGCATAATTCAAAAATTCTCCTTGAAGATTTTTGGTGTGATCGTTTTGAAAACCTTGGGCATTGTTTTGAAAATCACGGTTTTGGTTTTGGTTTCAAATTTGCCCATTAACACTTTGATAATTACCCTTGTTATAATTCCTTTGATTTCCTTGGTAATTTCCACCTTGGTTGTTGTTGCGATAATTATTAGCATTTTGATTTGGTGGAGCTTGATTTTGGCGGGAACCTTGACCGATTTGGTTATAAGTTCCCGTGGCTACAAAAGCATTCGAAGTGTTACCATCCGCGGTAATGCACTCGGAAAGATCATGAGCTCCACCACACGACAAACAACTCTTAGAAACCGCTTTAACCGAAGCGGAATTCGAAGCTTCTTGAGCTTTCCAATGGGACATAAGGCTAGCAAATCTATCAAAAAATCAATTTTCTTCATTTGCTTCATCTTGTAAGGCATTAATGGAACGAGATGATGATGAGCCCATTTTGGCAACACTCGGTGTGTTACGAGGGCTATAAACCTTAGACCTATTCTCAATTATGACCAAAGCTTCCTCGACCGTTTTACACAAAAAATTACCACCCGCGGCGGCATTTAAATAATCTCTTTCATGATCATTAAGTCCATTGTAAAACGTGTCGATTTGGTGTAAGTCGGAAAAACCGTGATGAGGACATTCATGTAACATTTCCTTAAACCTATTCCAAGCCGTTGAAAAACTTTCATTTGATTCTTGTGAAAATTTAGAAATCTCATTTTTCAAATGCGTAGTCTTAGAGGGCGGAAAAAATTGGTTCACAAAATTCGAAACGAGATCCTTCCACGTCAATATAGAATTGGGTGGCTCTTTCTCTAACCAAATTTTAGCGGGCCCCGCTAAGGAATACGGAAAAAGCATCATCTTAATCGAGTCATTCGAGACATCCTTAAATTTGCAAGTGGCGGTAAGACGATTGAATTGGCGGATATGGTTGTGGGGATTGTCCTTCTCATCACCACAGAATTTGTTGTTTTGGATCATTGACAACAAACCCGTTTTGACCTCAAAATTCTCCGCAAGGATTGCGGGAATCACAATAGCTTCTCCATAACCCTCGGTGGGTGCTTGAAGTAACTCCATCATAGTTCGATTCGCCATGGTTGGTGCTTCTCGTACAATGGGTTCGTCAATAGGAGACTCCTCACTAGAATGAGTTGGAGTGGGAGTTTTGTTCTTTCGTCTACGTGCACGTTTTGCTTGATTACGAGTTAGCATAAACGTCACGTACAACGTGGAGACGAGCAAAGAAGATTCTTTTTGGTATTTTGTGTTTTTCAATTTTTTTTTGTGGTTTTTGATGGTATTAACTTTTTTGGAAATTGGTGAAATGTATTAAGTAGACAAAAAGTCCACAAATCTCCTCCTTAATCAAATCTCTCGATCAAAGAAGCCTCAAGGAATGAAAACGATCACATGGAGTGAACGCCTTCGATGACTTTAGAGCGATGGTGGAACACCAAATCGTTCAAGAGGGTTTAATCAATAGAAACCAAGAAAATATATATGATATGTAATAATACTTTGGGCGGCAAAACCCTCAATTCAATCTCAAAATCAAATACGCACAAGTAAGCGGAGGAAACGAGGCGGCACGAAGCACTTAAGAACCTTTTTCCTTTAGGTCGTGAAATACAACCGCCTTATACCTACCTTATAGTTTGTATTATCAAAATTAAGCTTCACGAAAGTATTTATCTATTTTTGCCTTTTTCTTTGGTTTGAGATTCGAATACAATGATTGGGTAATGACCTCCCAAGTCAAGGTTGTGATTGCTCACGTATTTGGAGTACTTGTGAATTTATTGTTCTACGTATACAATATAGTAATAATACTCACACAAAAACCGAAAAACGATAATACGTATTAGTAGAGTTCTACTAATACAAATACTATTATGGCTAATATAAAAAAACAACAATTGTTCAATCAAAACACAACACGCCTCCCAGGTAGCGGCGCCAAAAATGATAGTTGTATTTTTACCCCTTTAGGAAAAGGAAGGCAAAAGCGGTAAGTATTAAGGGTACGTTTAGGAAAACGTAAACACTTATGACCCAAATGGGGATCGTTCTCTCGAGGAGGCACGTGTGTTGTGTAATGAATTGATTTAATGTTTTTGATTATTAACAAGAAAAGAGAAAAGAAAATGACGAAGACGTAAAAATAAAAATTAACGAAAAAATCACTACTAGAAAGTTAAGACGTAGAACCTTAAAAACCACAAAAATTAAAATTTTAACCTAAAAATTCCTAAAAATTACTAACAATCCACAATAAAATTCTAAGAGTTTACAAAAAATCCAAACTTGCTAAAACCTTTTAATTAATTAAATAATGATTTTTTAATGCTAATTAAAGCCCTAAAAATCACTATTAATTATTAAAAAGCCTCAAACAAGATTTTATAGTTTGTAAACCTCAAAAATAACCTAATTAGGCTAAAAACTATTTTTAAAAATTTTAAAACCTAATAAAACTATTTTTAAACTCTTAAAAACTATTAAAATCTATTAAAACTTAAATTAATTCTAAAAATTAAATGAAAAAGCCTAAAAAATATTTGGAAAGTTACAAAGTTCCTAATTTAATGCCTACAATCTAGGAAAAATGAAAAAAGTAGAAAAAACCAACTTTCTATTTTTAGTAATAAAATAATATTAAAATATTCTAAAAAATAAAAAGTTTATAAATTAATTCTAAAAAATTACCAAAAATCCTAAATAATGTAACTAGAACAAAAATGTAAATTAAAGCTCCTAAAACCTTTTTATTAATTTTATATTAATTTTTAAAGTTGTCTAAAAACCCTAAAATCAAATAAAATTAAAAATAAGACTTTTTGAAAACTTTTTTGGATGTAAACCTCAAATTACTTAATTAAAACCTAAAAACTATTTTTCTGGATTTTTAAAATGCTTTTTGCTATTTTTAATTAACTTTCTAAAAATAAATCTAAAAATAATCCTAATAAATAAATTAAAAACGGGAAAATTAAACTTTTAAAACAGAAAAGTCAAAAAACTAAATACAATCCTAGGAAAATTGAAATGGTGCAAATAAGCTTAATGGATAAGCTGAAAAAGCCAAAATAAGCTACGGCTTATTTATGAAAAGACAAAACCAAAACCCCTTAAATAACTAATGGAATGAAGCTATAACGTAAAAATCCATCTGGATCACTGGTTAACACGCTAGCCCTTGGAAAGCAAGGTCGCGTGTTCGAGCCCAGGCAAGGTGAGCTTTTTACAATTTATTTTTTTTTTCTTTTTAAACTTTACCAACACAAACCTGTGACACTGTTAAGCTTACAAACACAAACCAACTCCAAATGACACCAAGATTAAACCCTAGAATCCAATAAAACGTGCCCAGTTAAGCTTATATGAACACAAGCCAAAGTCAATATCTTCACTTGTGCATTTGACCAAGAGGACTTGGATTTTGATGATATTGGTGTTGTTTTGATGGACACAGGGGCACCCTTGTACTCTTTGGAGTACAAGGAGTCAAGAAAATCACAAATCAAGCAAGTTAAACACAAAATCAAGCACACAAATGCAACAAAATGATCAAATGAAGTTGCTGATGTACTTTACTAGGTCTGGGGGTATATTGCTGAACTCAAATGCACAAACATGAAATTTAAGGTCTCAAATCTTGCATACAACTCACAACATATCACACAACCAATACACAATCCTATAAAATCCTATTTCCTAGCAGATTATAAAGATTGAAGCAAAAATTTCACAAGAACAAGCACAAAAAGGGAGTGACTGATTTTTTTTTGCTAACTTTTTCAACTTTATAACATGCAAATGTGATCAAAACTTATCCAAATTGAAATCCAACCTAACATACAACCTATTTAACACCTAATGAGTATTTCTAACAGGTTTTTACTCAAAATCTTGTCACAAAATCTCAAATAAACCCTTATCCAAACACCCCTTTAGGATTCTGAAATTGATTTTTACAAAGCAAATCACAACAAATCTATACCAAACTGATTCTAAACACTCTTATCATGCATCCTAAACCAAATGAACTCAAATCACACAAACTTGAACAACTTTTCATGCAATTCACACAAATCACAAAATAACACATAAAACTGAAAATGAAAATGGGAAAAAGGAAACTACCTCAAGGGACCTACATACAGGTCCCTAGTGGTTGAAAAACCACCTCCTTATAGGCCTGGGCCTATGCTGACACTTGAACAAACAACAATCTCCAAACCTGCAAATCAACAAGAACAAACACAAGCAATATTCTTTCTGATTTTTTTTTAACTTTTCAAACCTTTTCAAAAACTTTAAACCAATGAATCTTGAAACCTTTAACACGTTTTAGTCAAGGAACCAACCTCAGAAATCAAAAACAACAATCCACTTTCACTTCTTGATGTTCTTAAATTTCTGAAAATTTAAAAACCTTTCTTAAAAACCTTTTGAAACCTTAAACACACAATGTGTTTACACAATTAAGATGGAACTCAGTTTTTAGCTTTCTAACACACACACACAACTTTTAACAATCATAAAAAAGGAATTACACTTGTTTCTAACAAATACCAAACTTTTTATATTATCAAAAAGGAATTACAATGAGTGAAAGCTTAAAAACTGGAACAAGAGTAAAATGATAAGCTAAGCTGCCTTTTATAGGCGTACAAAGAACATTCTAGTATGCTAAACCCTAATGTATGAAATCTACAAAAAGCCCTTTGGTCTTTGTCTTCAAATTCAGTCAAATGCGCTCCATGTGATATGAGAGTGATGGCCAGCTTGCAACTTTGATCCTGGATGTTGATTTTGAACTTGGGGGCCAAGGAGTAACATGGTATGTTGGTTTGGTCGGGTTATAGGGTTTGGGGGAAAGAGACGTGTGCATGGGAGGGGTCCACAAGACACATGGGTGTGTCTTGTGTCGTTTTGTGAAGTGGGTTGGGGTGAGAAAGTGGGGAATCAACATTCTGGAGGGAATTGGGTAAAAACCCCTTGATTTGGGATTAATTGTGTCTGGGTAGGATTAGGGTTTATAAGGGGATTAAGGTTGGTTTTAATCTGTTTTTGGTAAAAATGTTTTTAAATGAAGTGTTTGGAGGGAATAAGTGGGGGAGTTGACCAGTTGACTGGTTTAATTAATAAACATGGGTGGGTATTGGACTGGGTGGACGGGTTGGGTTATGGGTTTGGGTATTTGGGTGGGTTTTGCTGACGTGGAGGGATATGAGTGGTGGAGGAGGTTTGGTTGGTTGGCAGTTTAAGTCCCCAAGGTTTCTCCTTTTGTTCATGTTGTAAATAATGCCATCATCGCCTATTTTCCCTTTATCAACTTTTGCAAACTTGTCATTTTTGGCACAACTTGTTCCATAACTTTTAACAAGGGTTTCTTTTGTACTTCTTGGATTCTTGAAGGACTGAACTTGTAATATCTTCAAACTTTAGGGACCCTATCCATAATGGTGAATATTTGAGGGGTATAAAGTGTAAATCTTCAAAAGTTGAGGGACCAAACTTGACAATCTTCAATTCTTCAAGGGCATTTTGTAAAATCCAAACTTGGGCCCGGTTCATTGTGCGGCTTCGTTTCCCGTGTTCGTTTTTGAATGATTCTTGTGATCTTTTGCCATTTCCTCAATATCCGTACCTAAAAATACACAAGTAACAAACACGAGCATATATTTGGCAGTTTTAATGATATTATATGCATTTTAAGCCCGATTTGGACGATGAGACCATGTATAAAAGCAGTCTCATCAAAAACGCATGATTCTATTCAAACCATAAGAATGATAGCACCTCCGTCGATGTTTAAGGGTCAAGCTTCTTTGCAAGTCCTGAGTACCTTGCCAAAGCTCAAGCTGCAACCCACGTCTTTATCTTGATGAGACTGAAAGGACGGATCTTGATTGCATGCATGTAAGTGCCGATAGTGAAGAGACTGCCCTTTGGGATGATGATAGTAGACCACTTGTCAATAAGGAGTTTGTGAAACCATTTAATTATGCTGATGAGAATAGTCTTTATGGTCTTTTCAAAAAACAAACTCAGAAAACTCGTGAGGAAGTGTTTTTAGAATGCAAACAAAAGAGAATTCAATGGAAAAAAATGTTTGCCCCTAAGAAATCTAATGTTTACAAATACATGAACTACCTTCCTCTAGATGAGTCCAAAAGCAAGAGTAGGAAAATATTAGGTATTCTTAAACACCACATAGATAATGTTAAATGTATTGTTGAAAGAGATTGGGCAAAACGTAAAAATGATGAGTGGAAACGCCCGATTCCTCAAGATATTACCTTGCTTGTGAAAGAACTATTAATCCCAAATACGCCATTAATTAAAGAAACTGTTCTTCAGTTTGAGGAGTTCATTCGGACTGAAATGTTTGATGATTTAAAATATGTTGAATCTATTCAGAAAAACATTGATGATCTTCAAATGGAGAAGTCTGATTTTTCAGATGAATATGATTTACTCTTGTAAGAATGCGTTTCTAAAGATGTTATGTGTGCTTATTTTACATCTTGTGCTGATATGGATGAATATTCTGATGTTGCATGCAAATATCTTGATAAGATCAAAGAATGTGAGTGTCTTGAAATTGAGCTTTCGAAACGTAAAGAAAATGTTGATAAAAAGGCTTTTGAGTTACTTCAACACAAAACTGATTTCCTTCAAAAACATTATCATTCTCTTGAACTTGCTTTGCAAAAAGACGTTGGTAGTTTTCCACATGATAATAACTTGCAAGAAAAACTTTCCAAAACGTTTCGAGAAATGAATGAACAGAATTTGGAAATTAAAGGGTTTAAAGCTCAGTTACAAGACAGGGAAAGAGCGATAGCAGAGTTGTAGAAAATCGTTGCTAAAATGGATGGGAAAGTTGTGGAACCTAGCATTAAGAAACATGTTGTTAGACAACCCAATGCCTCTAAAGAGAATAGATCCTCTATCTTGGGAAAACCATCTGATTTATCAAATTCCTCGTTTGCAAAACCTGTGTTTGCCCCCAAGATGGATGGAAAGGAAAGGTTACCACATAATCAACCCATAAGGAATGTCATAGCACCAAGCGTTAAGCACAATAATGTGATTAAACCAGGGATATATAGAATGACCACTAAGCCCACAAACAAAGTTACTCAATCGCCTCAGACTTCTAGAAACACTAATATTCGTGTGTTTTCTACTACAGGCATAGTCTCCACTTCTAGTGTTAGCTGGCCTCAGCTTAAGCGCACTCAAGTGAATGATAAGGTCTGGAAACACAAAAGTCAAGAGAAGATGAAGGAAGTAGAAGAACAACCTAGGAATTTGAATGTTTTTAAGAATAAAAAGTCTGTAATCGCGTGTAATGACGATTTGAATGTATTGAATGATTTGAATGCTATGAATGTGAAATTTGTTTGTGTCAAATGTGGAAAGTGTGCTAATGCTAATCATTCTATGTGTGCTATGAATAATGTCAAAGGCGTAGACACTAGAACTAAGCAGCAAGTTGCGAAGCCTATTATTTCTAGTAAACCCAAACGCAATGTAAACCATTCTGGTGCAACCCCTACTAAGAAAAGTCATGCAT
Organism: Glebionis coronaria; assembly: GCA_025667525.1. Lineage (NCBI taxonomy): Eukaryota > Viridiplantae > Streptophyta > Magnoliopsida > Asterales > Asteraceae > Glebionis > Glebionis coronaria. Next base: position 39,122 of record JANFOE010001397.1, read on the forward strand.
CACACTCCACCACTAAGAACCCTAGAAATAGAATTAAGGAATTATATGAGTCTGCTAGCAAGTCTTGGAAATGGTGGTTTGCTAATCAATGTTCTCCCGGATATAAATAGATGCCTAAAGATATAACAGAAAATGTGACAACGACTGCTATTCTGCCTTTAAATGTTGATAAGGACACTAATGATTCTACTATCACAACTACTGTGGTATCTAGTTTAGAAATTGCTCCATCGTGTTCTAACTCTTCTGCAGGTGATATAAATAATTCTCTTCATACTAGACTCCGGATGCATGAAGAATATGACGGGGAATCTTAACGTTCTAATTAACTTCGTGGAGAAGTTCCTGGGTACGTTCCGATTCGGAAATGATCAATTTTCACCGATCCTCGGATATGGAGATTTGGTTCAAGGGAATATCACGATAAAAAGGGTATACTACGTCGAAGGGCTCAAGCACAATCTTTTCTCGGTTGGTCAATTTTGTGATGCAGATTTGGAGGTTGCTTTCAGAAAGAAGACATGTTTTGTTCGTGATTATGATGGGAATGACTTACTTACCAGTACACGGGGTACTGATCTCTACACAATTTAACTACAAGACACAACTTCATCAACTCCAATTTGCTTCATGGCTAAAGCTTCATCGAATCAGGCATGGTTATGGCATCAACATTTATCTTATCTTAATTTTGATACCATCAACTTGCTTTCCAAGAAAAATATTGTGAGAGGCCTTCCAAGCTTGAAATTCATCAAAGATCATCTTTGTTCTTCTTGTGAGCTTTGTAAATCTAAACGAAGTAGTTTCAAGACAAAAAACTACACCAAGCTTAAAAGGACGGTTAGATCTTCTTCATATGGATCTGTGTGGTCCCATGCGTGTTCATAGTATCAATGGAAAGAAATATATTCTGGTAATTGTCGATGATTACTCAAGGTACACATGGACTCACTTCTTGAGATCCAAGGATGAAACACCCGAAGTTCTCATCAGCTTCCTCAAACTGATACAACATGGTCTTCAAGCTCAAGTTAAAGTGGTTCGTACTAACAGAGGTATAGAATTTTTGAATTCAAATCTGATAAATTATTTTGAAGCCGAAGGGATTGAACATGAAACATCTATTGCTCGAACACCCGAACAAAACGGCGTTGTTGAAAGACGAAACCGTACTTTGGTTGAAGCTGCTCGAACATTATTATCCGCTTCAAAACATCCACTATACTTTTGGTCCGAAGCCGTGTCAACCGCATGCTACACACAAAACCGCTCCTTAATTATCCCAAGACACGAAAAGACACCATATCACATAATTCATGATCGAAAACCTTCACTCAAACACCTTCATGTTTTTGGATGTACGTGCTACATTATTCGAGATGGTGTAAATTTGGATAAGATGAAAGAGAAAGGTGATGCATGTATTCTTGTGGGATATGCAACTCAGTCTAAGGGATATAAAGTATACAACAAGTGAACAAAGTTAATTGTCGAGACCATTCACATTCAATTTGATGAATTACAAGAAATGGCACTTGAACAAAACAGTTTAAGTCCCGATCCACAACCAAAAACGACTTCTATTCACAACCGCACGGAACTCGGAACTCAAGACCACAACAATGAATCGTCAAGTTCAACGCTGGTTCCAGAAAATGTTCCTAGAGCTGATATGACAGTCAACACGACAATTGAAGATTTGGAAATGTTATATGGACCAATGTATGATGAATATTTCACGGGGGAGAAACAAGTTGTATCGAAGTCTTTCGTTGTCACTCATGATAAGAATGATGATACCGATCATCGTCAACAAAAGGATACAACTTCATCTACTTCAACACCGGTTGCTGCAGAATTACTTCCTCAGAATATCACTTCAACAATCGATCCTACAACATCCACAACTACTGTCATTGTTCTAGAGAACACAAATCAAGAAGACAATGCATTATCTGACGAAGACGAATTTATCAACCCCTTTGGTACACCGGTACATGAAACTGGAGAGTCTTCTACTCGTCATGTTGATCCGTCAAATATGCATACGTTCTATCAACGACATCCTTCAACACATCATTGGACCCGAGATCATCCTTTGGTTCATGTAATTGGAAACCCTTCACAGCCCGTTCGCACAAGACAATAGCTTAACACCGATGGCGATGTTTGTATGTTCGCACTCGCCGTGAGTTCAGCTGAACCGAAAAACATCAAAGAAGCCATGGCTGATCAGGCTTGGATTGAATCGATGACAGATGAACTTCTACAATTTGAAAGACTTAAAGTCTGGGAACTTGTTGACAGACCATACGATGTAATACCATTAAATCTTCGATGGATCTGGAAAAAAAGATGGATGAAGTGAACACGATCATCAAGAATAAATCTAGGCTAGTGGCTAAAGGGTATGGACAGAAAGAGGGTATTGGTTTTGAAGAATCATTTGCAGCAGTAGCTCGAATGGAAGAGGTCAGGATTTTTCTTGCTTATGCTTCACATATGGGATTCATTGTTTATCAAATGGACGTAAAGACGGCGTTTCTTAACGGTCCTTTGAAGGAAGAAGTCTATGTTACACAGCCGGAAGGATTCGTCAATCCTCATTATCCTGACAAGGTGTATCGTCTCCACAAAGCACTTTATGGACTCAAGCAAGCTCCAAGGGTGTGGTACGACAAGCTCTCGAAATTTATGGTCTCCAAAGGTTTCTCAAAAGGTTCCATTGATCTAACTTTGTTCACTTATAAATATGGGGATGACATTTTGCTTGTGCAGATTTATGTTGATGACATTATTTTCGGGTCTACAAACCCAAAACATTCAAAATGGTTTGAAAAAATAATGCACAATAGATTTGAAATGTCTATGATGGGCGAACTAAAATTCTTTCTAGGAATTCAAGTTCGCCAATCCCCAAGTGGTATCTTCATTAACCAAGCTGAGTATTGTCAACAGATAATCAAAAAGCATGGTATGACCTCATGTGACCCCGTTGGGACACCATTGTCAACCACATCCCTAAATGCTGATTTAGAGGGAGATGCCATAGATCAAACGAGATATCGTTGCATGATCGGTTCCGTCATGTACTTAACAGCAAGCTAATAACTATGTTTTCACTTAGTTATGAAAGAGTTATCGTCCGATCTTTTCGAATTGATTATTGGAAGAAAGTGCGACTTAGTCGTTCTTGGTGGAAAAAGAAAGTGTTTGGTTATCTATTTTAAACTAAAGATAAAAATGTCGTTGAAAGCTTGGAAATTTAATCTAAGATAAAACAAGTTAAAACAATAGAAACAATTCAGAAAATTACTAATTAAACTAAGTCTGAAAATTGGAATTTCAGAAAAATGGGTTTTCGGAATAATGATCTTTTCAGAGAAATTAATGTTTTCGGAATAATGAAGTTTTCAGAAAAATGTTTTTTCAGAATAATGCAACAATTCAGTAAAATGGCATCTTCGGAATAAGTAACTTTTCAGAAAAATGTGTTTCTTCAGAATAATTGACTTTTTAGAAAAAATGGTATTTTCAGAATAATTAACTTTTTAGAAAAATGTGTTTCTTCGAAATAATTGACTTTTCAGAAAAATGTGTTTTCGGAATAACAAGGTTTTCAGAGAAATTGATGTTTTCGGAATAAATGACTTTTCAGAAAAATTGGTTTCTTCGGAATAAATGGCTTTTTAGAAAAAGGATGATTCTTCGGAATAATTGACTTTTCAGGAAAAAGATGATTTCATAGAAATGATGAATTCCGAGAAAAGGGAATTTCGGAATAATGGCTTTTCAGAAAAATTATGATTTCAGTAAAAGGAGTATTTCGGAATAAAGGCAATACAGAAAAAGGAATGTTTTCAGAAAAACAAAACCCTTTTCCGAAGAAGTTAGAGCACGGAAACAGTTAATCAGTAACAAGAAAACTTAAGGAGTAAGCTACGAATAAGCACAAACCAAACAAGAAATTAACCAAAACTTTAACCAAATAAATTTTAAGAAGAACTAAATAATCCAGAAATTAAAAACAATAAAAACACTAAATAATAAAAACATTCAAAATCAACTAATAAGCAATTCTATAAGTCTATCAAAACAACTGAATCAAAAATAAGCCAAACACTAGAAGATCAAATACCACAATAAGCTCAAAACATCCACCACATCAGAACTAAAAGATCAATCACATGAATAAAACATTCACTTAATCAAAGAGATGAGATTAACTACATGATTATCAAGATTAAGAAAAAGATTAAGAAAATAAGCTTGATTGATTAAAGATGAATATCAAAAGATTTCAAGATTAATGTAAAGATTAATAAGTTTGGAAGGAAAAATAGAGAGAAAAATAAAAAGCACGTAAAAATTAAACTACAACTATTAAAAACTAAAACACCTAACACCCTCCTAATGACATATTAGGAGGGTATTTATAGGAGGTGGGGAGATTACATGCTTAAGCTATCTTATTTCTTTCTTCTCGTCTCGACTCGACTTAATTTCTTTGTCTTTCTCGACGTCGTCTCGGGATTTGTCGATATAAGTTGAACTTTTCTTATAATTTTCTTCTATAATTAGACTTGAGTTCTTCGACTTTATTAAACTTCCATCTTTAGACTTTTTCTTTGATAAATCTTCAGAATTGCCTTGGACTTCCGTTATTTTTGCATTCTCGATCTTTCGACTTCGTCTTTAGTCTTTTTCTTCGATAAAAGCCCGTGATAGCCCATGTTTTCTTCCTTTTTCATCTTTTGGTCCTAAAACACAATAAAAACACAAACCACGCATAATTCCGACTTTTACGACATAAAATACACGTTTTGGTCTTGTTATTATTGGAAATAAGTGGTAAAAGGATAAGTGTTTTCACACTTATTAAATCCCCTACACTTGACCATTGCAATGTCCTCATGCAATGCACTAATTTCAAAGCACGGTTTACATTTTTCATCATAGATAATCCACCTTGGCCTTTATTAAATACTAAACACTAAGAAAACTAAAAGAACAAAATAAGTAAGAAATCAATGACTTACATTGGGGTTTTTGGTTGTCATGAATGTTCATCATTCTCAAGTTTCACGTTCCCCATACCAAGCCTAAAAACGAGATCATTGTTATTATAAGTTAGCAAAACTAACACGAACTCATGTGGCCCAATTATTCACTTAGACTCCCTTATTCCTAGGTGTATCTTTTATATTTTAATAATGTCTTAAATGATCACGAGGATGCATTGTTTGACTTATTTCGATAGTTATTTAGGCTAAAAATAAAGTGGGACGATTTAATCAATAGTTAGCTAAAGGACAGAATCTTTTAAAACTGCTTCTCGGGACCTTTCAAAGTTCATATCTTGGCATAACTCATTTCACGATTTGAGACCTTTCTCGGACCGATATTTGGCAGCGACTTCATATTTCAAATCTTTGAGAGACGTTCTTGAAATTATGGTCTTCTCTTCATAATAGGAATTTCTTCACTTGAAGTTTTGAGAGATTCTTCATATTTGGACCACGACTTCTTGATTTTTCTCCAATCATTACTTTGGACTTTGATATACAACGATCCGCCTCCTTTTAGGACTTGGATCTATTTATCCTCATACCTTGCTAGGGTCTTTTCGCATAGACTTCTCCATGATCTTTAGGGGAGTATTTGCTTTTCGTCGTGTGTCTCGATCCTTCATATTGATTTTTGATAAATGATTCTTCACATCACTTTTGGATCTTTAGCAACAAAATGTAGCCCTCGTGCCTTGTTAGGGCCTTTTTGGACTCTCCAATCTTCAAATCTTTGAGAGACGTTCTTGAAATTATGGTCTTCTCTTCATAATAGGAATTTCTTCACTTGAAGTTTTGAGAGATTCTTCTTATTTGGACCACGACTTCTTCATTTTTCTCAAATCATTACTTTGGACTTTGATATACAACGATCCGCCTCCTTTTAGGACTTGGATCTATTTATCCTCATACCTTGCTAGGGTCTTTTCGGATAGACTTCTCCATTATCTTTAGGGGAGTATTTGCTTTTCGTCGTGTGTCTCGATCCTTCATATTGATTTTTGATAAATGATTCTTCACGTCACTTTTGGATCTTTAGCAACAAAATGTAGCCCTCGTGCCTTGTTAGGGACTTTTAGGACTCGCCAATATTCGCATCCCGCTTCAATAAGTTATGCCTTGGCTATGAACTCTAATTAATACCGAGCAACTTTTAAACGATCTTGTGCTAGAAGCTAAGTAACCTTTCAAACCGTACAACCTTATTTATTGCAGATAAATTTATTAGCAAGCGATCGAAGAATAGGCTTATAATCAACTCACATTAATTCACGAAAGAATACCAAACTTATAATTGACTCTATCATCTCTCGTTCTACATAATTTAAAATCTCAAGGAATGAGAGTCGTGGATTCTTAGCCAATTAAATCAAAGTTTTGGGTTTTCGAGTCATCTATAGGATCTTGCAAATTCTTAGACTTTTTCAACTTTAGAAATCGCATTTTAAAGCTCCCTTGATAAACGACTCTCTAGGATCAATTATAGGAACTTGCAAAAAGTTCTTGTTCTTAACCCGTGAGAGTTAAGACTTTCGCGTTTTAAAGTTCCCTATATAAAAGCCTAGCAAAACTTGACTTAAACACGTTAAGGATACTAGCTAGAGTAAACTTAGATAAGTAAACTCGGGTTGAGTCAAAATATTCACGACTTTGAAAAATTTAAAACCACTTTATTGAAAATTTATTCTAGCAAGGAAAGAAAATAATCATAACAAAGGAAAATACAACTATACAACTAGGACAAAATAGATTAAAAATTTTGAAAAATGTCGAAAAATCAAATTTTCCGGTTAAAATGAGGACAAATTCATGGAAAAGACCACTTACTTTGATAGAAGTCCCCCCTACACTTGATATAAACGTTGTCCTCAATGTTTAAGCATGTGGGAGTAAACTCCCCTACACTTATGACATTGTGCACTTTGTTTAATTCTTGCTAAGGAAAGGACAACTATAGTGATTTCAATGTGAACATATAAGATATGAAATATTGAATCACGACAGTTTAGGATAGAACCGGGAAGACGGGTACACGGGATCACAGTTCGTCAAAAGTCATCGAGAATGGATCTTTGAAGCTTTAATCCCCGTACAGAAGAAGAAACAAGACAACAAACACATACAGGGCTCCCCCTACACTTATTATGAAATCGGTAAATGATAGATCAACGGGTTGCCTCCCGAGAAGCGCTTGTTTTTTATAACCGAGTCACGAGCCTGACTCGACCCAAAACTTGTTCATGGGAAACGTGGTGAGGGATGGAATCATCTCATGAGAGATGTCCTCACCAAAGTACAACTTCACACGCTGGCCATTTACCTTAAAATTGGGCCCATTTGGCTGAGAAAGCTCAATGGTGCCATATGGGAAGACTTTGGAAAGGTTGAATGGACCAGACCATCGGCTCTTCAACTTGCCCAAGAAGATCTTAAACCGAGAGTTAAAAACTAAGACTTGATCACCAACGTGGAACTCTCGGTTCTTAATCCTAGCATCATGGATGATTCTTGGTCTTCTCCTTGTAGATCAATGAGTTCTCGTAAGCTTCATTCCTCAATTCATTAAGCTCGTTGAGTTGAATCTTGCGAAGATCACCAGGTTTGTTAATGTCGAAGTTAGCCCACTTCAAGGCCCAGTATGCCTTATGTTCCAGCTCGATAGGGAGGTGGCATGATTTCCCGTACACAAGACGATAAGGTGTACAACCAATCGGGGTCTTATAAGCAGTACGGAAAGCCCACAAAGCATCATCTAATTTATCGGCCAAAGAGGCGCGATGCTCTCCCACCGTACGCTCCAGAATTCGCTTCAATTAACGGTTAGATATCTCGACTTGCCCATTAATTTGGGGATGATAAGCGGTGGAATGACGGTGATTGACACCGTACTTAGCCATGACTCTTGCGAATTGATCATTGCAAAAATGAGTCCCGCGGTCACTGATAATAGCACGAGGAACACCGAATCGAGCAAAAAACTGCTTCAAAAAGTTCACAACCACCCTCACATCGTTCGTAGGGAGAGCCTTGGCTTCAACCCATTTGGAAACGTAGTCAACGACTACGAGGATGTACTTGTTACCTTTATATGATGGAAATGGCCCCATAAAGTCGATGCCCCATACGTCAAAGATTTCACATTCTTGTATGAAATTTTGAGGCATCTCATCTTTATGTGTGATCTTGCCTTGTCGTTGGCAAGCATCATAATGTTTAAGCATTTCGTGAGCGTCACGGTAAATGGTGGGCCAATAAAATCCAGAGTCGAATACTTTCTTCGTGGTGTATTTGGGAACAAAGTGACCACCGGTGGGTCCTTTATGGCAAGCCTCAAGGATTTGTACCCATCAACACATCGACGAATGACAAGATCCTCACATTGTTTGAAGAGGTAAGGGTCGTCCCAAAAATAATGTTCAATATCTTTAAAGAACTTTTTCTTCTGTTGGGACGTTAACCAGTCCTTGAGAATTACACCCGCTAAGTAGATTGCAATGTCCGCAAACCACGGGATGTCATCAAGATTTAGATTGATAGACATTAAGGCTTCAAGGGGAAAAGAGTCATTGATCTCTTGATTTGGATGATCCCCTTGATAAGGATCCTCAAGTCTACATAGATGATCCGCGACTAGGTTTTCGGCACCCTTCTTGTCACGAATTTCGATTTTAAATTCTTGAAGGAGCAAAACCCAACGAAGAAGTCTTGGCTTAGAATTTTGCTTAGTCAACAAGGACTTCAACGCGGAATGATCGGTATACACGATGGTGGTAGAAAGGACAAGATAGGGGCGAAATTTTTCAAAAGCATACACTACAGCTAAAAGCTCTTTTTCGGTAGTGGTATAATGCAATTGAGCCCCCGTCATTGTCTTCCAAGCATATTGGTTGGAAGTGTTTGTTCACTCTTTGGCCCAAAACCGCTCCAATAGCAAAGTCGCTAGCATCACACATCAATTCAAAAGGTAGCTCCCAATTAGGGGTAACCAAGACCGGTGCCTTAGTAAGCTTATCCTTAGAAGATTGAAGGATTCAAGACACTCTTTGGAAAAGATGAAAGGAGTATCTTTTTCCAAGAGGTGGGTCATCGGGCGAGCGATTTTAGAAAAATCTTGAATGAATCGTCGATAGAAGCCCGCATGACCAAGGAAACTTCTCACACCCTTCACGGTTGAAGGTGGAGGTAATTTGGCTATGACATCCACTTTAGCACGGTCTACTTCAAGACCAGCTTTTGAGATTTTATGTCCAAGCACAATGCCTTCTTTTACCATGAAATGGCATTTTTCCCAATTTAGAACAAGACGAGTGTCTTCACACCGCTTAAGCATGCGTTCCAAATTGGCAAGGCAAGTAGAGAAGGAATCACCGTAGACCGAGAAATTATCCATGAAGACTTCCATAGTTTCTTCAATCATGTCATGGAAGATAACCATCATACACCTTTGGAAAGTCCCGGGAGCATTGCATAAGCCGAAAGGCATTCTTTTATAAGCAAATTTTCCATAAGGACAAGTGAATGTGGTTTTCTCTTGGTCTTGGGGATCGATGGGTATTTGAATATAACCCGAGAAACCGTCTAAGAAGCAGTAATAGTCATTACCCGCTAGACGTTCAAGCATTTGGTCCATGAAAGGAAGGGGAAAATGATCCTTTCTCGTAGCATCATTAAGTTTGTGATAGTCTATACAAACTCTCCACCCTGTTACGAGACGAGTAGGAATCAACTCGTTGTTTTCATTGAGAACAACAGTGATTCCGCCTTTCTTAGGCACACAATGGACCGGACTAACCCATGGTGAATCCGAGATAGGATAGATCATGCCCGCATCAAGAAGTTTGATAACCTCTTTTTTGATAACGTCATGGATCTTGGGATTCACCCTTCTTTGGCTTTGAATAGTGGGTTTAAAGTCGTCCTCCATGAGAATTTTATGTGTGCAAAAGTGAGGATCAATTCCACGAATATCAGAGATTTTCCATGCAATAGCTTTCTTATGATTTTTCAGCACGGCGATAAGTCGGGATTTTTCTTCTTCTTTCAAGTCCTTTGCGATAATGACGGGTGACTTCTTGTTGTCTTCAAGGAAAATGTACTCGAGATGAGACAGAAGATCCTTAAGCTCTAAATCCGGAGGATTTTTGATGGAAGGCGTAGTCAAATTCGGTTCATCGATAGAGATATCCTTAGGATATGGTGGATAAATATAGTCCTCATTGAGAAGTTTCTCAATGGTACGAATGTCTTCATCCCAATTGGAGGGAGAATCGTCATATTTTAAGTCCACACATCCCAAAGTTGCTTCAAATTCTTTCAAGAGAATATCACTTTCTCCAAATGGAGTTAGTGAAGGAGCAATGGAGGAAACGGTCTCAACAGTGGGTAGAGAAGAAGAACCACTTTTACAAGCGTCTTTGAAATGTTCTTCACGAGCCTCATCAAGAACGTCAATGAAATTAACACTCTCATTTTCGGAAGGCTGCTTAGAAAGTTTACCCATGTTGAAGACGATTTTATCATCACCAACTCTCGTGATTAATTCGCCAGCGGCTACATCAATGAGAGTGCGACCGGTCCTCAGTAATGGACGTCCAACGATTAAGGGAACAAGGGGGTCCATCTCGTAGTCAACGACAACAAAATCCGCCGGAAAGGTGAATTTGTCGACGCCGACGCCGACATCTTCGGCTATCCCCACTGGATAAGCAACCGTACGGTTAGCTAATTCCAAGGTCATGCGGGTGGGGACTAGTTCGGGTAGAGATAATTGTTTCCAAATTCTTAAAGGCATTAAGTTTATACTAGCACCTAGATCGGCTAGGGCCATACAATTCTCTACCCCAGGGAAGTTGCAAGGAATCAAGAAACGACCCGGATCACCAAGTTTGGTTGGTAATTTCCTTAAGAGAACTGCGGAGCAATTCTCGTTAAGTTGGGTCTGAGTGATGTCGAGGAGTTTCTCCTTTGTCACTAAGAAGATCTTTAAACATTTTAGCGTATTTCGACATGTGAGCGAGAGCCTCAGCAAAGGAGATATTGAAATTCAGTTGTTTAAACATTTTGAGAAAGTTAGAAACCTAAATATCATCCTTGTTCTTCAATTTCTCTTTCCTCAACCTCGAAGGATAAGGTATATTGGGTTGAGATGAAAGCTTTGGAATGGAATTCTCACTCACATCCTTGAGTGGTGGAGGGGTAGAAGTAGAAGGTGGTGGAATTGGAGAAGTAGAAGTTGGAGGAATAGAAGATGGAGGATTTGGAGAAGGAGACTCGTTTTCCTTTGTCACAATCACCGGTGTAGGTGTAGGAAGCTCGGGTTCCTTTAAACATTTTCCACTTCGAGTGGTGATTGCTTTCATCTCCCCTCTTGGATTAGCAACGGTGTTACTCGGAAGAGAACCCGAACCAGAGGCTTGATTACTTGGGAAGAAACTATCCATCATGTTCCTTAAGTCATTCGTTTGACTAGTAAAAGAGTTTCGCATGTCGGCTCGAAGATCATTCCCTTGTTTCACCATATCTGCTTTCATGTTGGCCATTTCCCACTGAAGATTTTGCACTATCGCATCATTAGTCCTCATGTAGGTTTCAACCTCGTGGTGTAATGCAGTGGGTTGGTTGGGAGGAGCATGGTAGGCAGGTGGTTGATAAGCAGGTTGTTGGTAAACTTGGTTGTTTCTTTGAGGTGGATATGGGTTTCTTTGGTTTTGATATTGATTTGGAGCACGTGGTTGGTTTTGATTGTTGCGATTAAGGTTGTTTGGGTTTTGAGGGGGAAAACTGGGTGGTGAAAGAAAGTTGTTTGAGCGATAGCTGAGCAAATTACGGTCACCTTGAGGACGTTCTTGATAGCCTCCTATAGAATAGGCACCGTTGGCGGCATACACATTTTCCGGATTGTCATGAGTCAAAGGACAATCGGTGTATGAATGAGATCCCCCGAAAATTTCACATGATTGAGTCAAAGCACTAGCTTGGGCAGTGATAGCTTTGGTATTGTTGGCGGCTTGGAGAGCAAGTGATTCAACAAGCAAAGTAAGCTTATCAATTCTCTTGTCTCTCTCATTAGTGCTAGCACTAGCCACATTGGTCCGAACACTCTTGGTTTGCAATCTAGACTTGTTCTCAATAATATCCCAAGCGGCATTAGCAGACTTAACCAAAATGTTACCCCCCGAGGCACTATTTAGTGAATCTTGGTCATTCATGCTTAAACAATTGTAAAAAGTATTATTTTGATGTACTTTTGTTAAACCATGTTGTGGACACTTTCTTAAAAGTTCCTTAAAACGGTACCAAGATTCACTAAATGTCTCACCGTACTTTTGTTAAAAAGTAATGATTTCATTCCGCAAAGCGGTAGTATGTGAGGGTGGGAAAAAGTAGTTAATGAACTTGGTCTCTAAATCCGTCCACATAAGAATACTTTGTGGCGGTTCCTTATCAAGCCAATGTCGGGCTTGTCCCTCTAAGGAGAAAGGAAAAAGTTGTAAGCGAATTACCTCTTGTGAAACCCCATTATACTTATACTTATTAGTGAGTTGAAGGAACCTTTTTATATGGTCATGAGGATCATCAATTGAACGCCCCAAGAAGGGTTGAGCAGAGACCATTTGAATTAATCCGTATTTAAGCTCAAAGTTGTTGGCTCTAATCTAGGGTATGACAATAGCATCGGTGTTGCCTTCTACGTGCGATTGCAAAAGCTCGATCATTGGTTGATTGTCCATGGTGACAATAGGTGGAGTAATGACTTCAGCTTGAGCTGCTTTCTTCTTACGAGCACGAGTACGCATGCACACCTACAAGAGGAAAAGCAAAATATACAAGAAATATTTTTGGTTTTTATGGTTTTTCTATTTTTTTTTGTATTTTTGAAAATTTTTAATTTTTATGGGTTTTTGAAAATTCTAAAGCAAGGAAAATAACGTTCAAAAGTGAACAGATCCTAAAATCCAACGCGTCTCTCACTAAAAACTGTTAATCTTAATGAAAAGAGTCGGCAGCGGTGCCATTTAATAACTATGTTTTCACTTAGTTATGAAAGAGTTATCGTCCGATATTTTCGAATTGATTATTGGAAGATAGTGCGACTCAGACGTTCTTGGTGGAAAAATAAAAGGGTTTGGTTATCTATTTTAAACTAAAGATAAAAATGTCGTTGAAAGCTTGGAAATTTAATCTAAGATAAAACAAGTTAAAACAATAGAAACAATTCAGAAAATTACTAATTAAACTAAGTCTGAAAATTGGAATTTCAGAAAAATGGGTTTTCGGAATAATGATCTTTTCAGAGAAATGAATGTTTTTGGAATAATGAAGTTTTCAGAAAAAATGGTTTTTTCGGAATAGTGCAACAATTCAGGAAAATGGCATCTTCAGGATAAGTAACTTTTCAGAAAAATGTGTTTCTTCGGAATAATTGACTTTTCATAAAAAATGGTATTTTCGGAATAATTAACTTTTCACAAAAATGTGTTTCTTCGGAATAATTGACTTTTCAGAAAAATGTGTTTTTCGGAATAACAAGGTTTTCAGAGAAATTGATGTTTTCGGAATAAATGACTTTTCAGAAAAAATGGTTTCTTCGGAATAAATGGCTTTTCAGAAAAAGGATGATTCTTCGGAATAATTGACTTTTCAGGAAAAAGATGATTTCATAGAAATGATGAATTCAGAGAAAAGGAAATTTAGGAATAATGGCTTTTCAAAAAAATGATGATTTCAGTAAAAGGAGTATTTCGGAATAAAGGCAATTCAGAAAAAGGAATGTTTTCAGAAAAACAAAACCCTTTTCCGAAGAAGTTAAAGCACGGAAACAGATAATCAGTAACAACAAAACTTAAGGAATAAGTGATGTGGAGTGGAATGTATAGTGATAATTAAGATACGTTATAGGGTAAATTAGAAAATTACCTTTAGGAAAAAGTAATAGACTAATATTACCAAAGATGAATTCAATTAAGCACGTGATGAACCAAGTTCGTTGTACACGAAGATCGAGTGAATTTGAGACGTTTTGTATCGTTTTGGACAATTGATTCAAATTGGTTTTCGGTTTTTAAACTAAAGATTAAATCTACCAAATTTAAAACTAATTTAATCCTAAAGTGCATGAATCGTAAACCCCAAATTATTTAATCTAATAACAATTACTTAAAATTTAAAACTATTTAAAAATTAAACTTATTTAAAAATCTTTAAAAATAAATCTATTTAATAAAAATAACTTTTAGAAACTTAAAAACTTATTAAAACTAATTAAAACTTTATTAAATCTAGCAAAAATGATTAAATCTATTAAAAGAAATAACTTTTACTCTACTAAAACAAATTATTTAAAATCTACTTTACTTTATATTAAGTAAAATCTATTTTTAAAACCATTTTTATTTAAACCTAAATTAATAACATTCTAATATTTTAAAACTAATTTTACATTTAAAATTAATAAAAGCATTTTTTATTTATTTTATTTTTAAATTAATTATTATTCTAAAAACTCAGAATTTACTATAATAAAATTATTATTAAAACTAAATATATAAAATAGTAAATCTAATTAAAACAAAGTTAAAGTCAAAATCTGTCAAAACCAGTATACTATATTAATGAAACAGAAAGAAAGTTAATCAAGAGAGCATATAGCTCAATTGGCTATCACGCATGACGTTTACCCTTGAGGTCAAGGGTTCGAGTCCCTCAAGGGGCCTGTTTTTGTGATTAATTTTCGTTTTGAACAGATAAGAATTTCACAAGTCACAGGAGGTGACTTTTGTTTGAATTTTTTGAGACTGATAAGGGTATCAGTTTGTAATTTAACAGATTAATAGAATTTGTTAAAACAAAATAATATCAATAAGCAGTAAAAGATTAAGCAAGATTATATTCGAAACAGTCCATACTCAAATAAGCAGAAAGAAATAGCAGATAGCACAATAACTAGTAAATTCATCAGCTACTAAAAATAACCAAGACTGATTTAGCAATTAGAACAAAACAAACACCAGCAATGATACATTAACTAAATCCACAAAACAGATTAGCAAACTCAGCTTATCCATAACAATCAATACATGAGAATAAACTAACTCAAATGAAACAAATCTAACTAAATTAACAGCAGGCAATATAGCATTCCAATCTTAGACTTTCAAAATCTTATGAAAAATCATACAAATCGTCCAACAGTTAATTACTACACTTTCAGTTTTACCTGATTACATCAAACTAAATTAAAACAAGGACTTCAGTAACCTAGAAACATTCATGTGATACAATATAAATCCATGACCATGACATAACCTAAGAACAGTGAGTACATAATTCAGTAAAACCAAACGACTTCACCAAATATAAATCCATTCATTCAAAAACTTAATAAAACTGAAATCATCGAAAGACTTAAACAGTGTAACCAGATTCAGAATGCAGATTCATTAGAACACGTCTAACTTGTAAAATGTAAAACAAGCCAAATATCAGTATTAACTAAAATGAGCAAAACCAGTCAAACGACTATAACTTAAACATTGATAAATTCCATCCAAATAAACAATTAAACAAATTCCATTAATAAAGAAGCAGATCCAAATAGCTAGCAAAACCAAACGGCATAACTTAACTGGATAAGCAGAAAAACATTTAACCTATATAAATCTTAAATTAACAGGAAAATAAAAGGGATGAGAAGGAACCTTTTTGAAGTCAACCTTTGAGAAGAAGGTTGTGCTGAACAACCTTGTGAACCCGAATCTACACCTCCATTCGAACCACCATTCACCGTAAATCGAATCTCATGAACCAACTTACCATTTGATCCAAACCGTTTTACTTTCTAACTTTTCCAGTGGGGAAAAGCTATTCCGTATTCTCGATCTCAAAATATTCAGTATAGCTATCGTTATAAGCTTATATGAATATTGACAGTTATTATATCATTTTATAAGAATAGAAATTGCAATCGAAATATTAAACAGTAAACTAAAATATGCTTTAGATAAAAAGATGAGGAACGGAAACACTTTTATTAATTATCTTTAAAAATTACAATACTCAGAAAAGAAATTACAATCTTCTAACTGAAAAATAACATAATAACATTTAGAAAAATAAAAGGGATGATGAATTACAAGAAAATAAAGGGTTTTTATAGCCATCCCAAGGCTGTTGAGGAGAGTATATTCGGATCTTCGAGAGCATATTCCATCTTCGATTTTAACCCTTAGATCATCTATTCTTCTTTCTCTCTCTTGTTTGCATTGATCCTACAGTTGATAAGACACAACTAGCACACGGATTGCCAACGTGGCATCCGTTTGTGCTAGTTGTTCTTATTGGATGCTTATTTGGCTTCTCTTGATTGGTTCATTGGGAATGAATTGCTGTCTTGTCCAATTGTTCGCTGCCATGTATCCCTGCTCGTCCACTTTCTCTTCCTTAAAACATGGGGGATTTAATTCCCCCACGCTTGAATCAACCGTGTGCCAAAAAGCCGTAAGTTAATTAATTGATTTCTTGAACTAGGTTTTGTGGGAACAATGTTAATTACAGGTTTATTTTAGTGGTGAAGGAGAAAGAAGGATAACATAGAAAGTATCGAGGGAAATTTTATTGTGTGTGAGTGGATACACGTTTATTTGTGTATGTGGTGTAAATGAATAAATGTGAATGGGGACTATAAACGTGTGTCAACTGGCTTTAAGTTTATAAACTCACAAATCATTTATTAAAACGCCAAACCCTAAAGCCCATTACTCCATCCGTTTGCTTGTTTGAGGACATTGGGCTTTTAACCCAAATTATATTTCCCATCCGTGTTTTGATTTGTAGTTTGGGCCTGGATTTGGGCCAAGACTTCACCACTACACATTTGGGCTTTAAAATTGGGCCTTTCCAAGTTTTTTTTATCCAAAGTAACTTATTAATGGGCTTAAAAGCCCATTAAGCATATGTGGGTCCCACTAAACCAAAATCCTTCTTGAACTTAAATTCTTGAATAAAATCGACTTGTATTTGGCTTCCTCGATCTTTTCATCAAACTTGTGTCGGTTTTGCCGGTTTTCGTAATCTTGGTACCTACACACATCAAAACAAGAAACATGCAAATGCAAGGCAATATTGATACATTTAATGCACTTTAAGCTTGTTTTAAGATACAAATGATATGAGTATAATCACGCATATCAAACTCCCCCTTTCTAAGCAATTGCCGTGTCCTCACGCAATGATAAAATAAAACATTAACTACACCATTATTCAATTTTTTCCACTTTATTTTGCAAAGACATAATGTATTGCTTTCATTATTTGAAAAATAACTTTTAGGATCATAAAACTCAAATAGATTCATCGTCCCCGACTTTTCACTTTTCTATGCCAAGTGCAAAAACAAGATCATTGTCAATCATAAGCCCCAAAATTAAATCAACTCATACAAGTAATTTGTGTTAAACTCAATCTCCTATTATTCCTAATTGTATCTCTAGATTTTATTTGTCATTCACCCAAAGGCTCATTTGACTTTATTTGATATTAATTAGTCCAAAAATGAAGGCAAGAACGGTGTAAACTCAACACTCAAAACCTAACCTCGACTTCAAAAACCGTTGTCACTAAAGAAAGCCCACATAAAGGATAACTTAACACGATTTGAGGGATAAATCCCGGACCCGAAATTTGGCTAATATGACTACTTAAAAGAAACAATAAAACCTCCAAAGTCAATTATGACCTTATTAATGGAGTTAGCAACAACTACATCATAACGCCTTGTGTCTCTTTAAGATGCAATTGTGCTCCTTATTTAAAATCCACACCCGAAGGCTCCTTGGAGAAAAATAAGGGAATTGACTTCACCATCCCACCTTACGGATCATGATGATGAAGCAATTTTTATTGAACACGCCCCTTGACATACACCCTAAGGCTCTAATGACAAGGTTAGTGCTACACGACTCCCACCCGAAGGCTCCTAGAGAACATGTTTTTATTTATTCTTCTTTATTAATATGATATTTATAGTAAGCCAAATTTCCGCAATCCCATGATCAAAAGTCCATGACGCTGACACCCTTAATGTTTTCTCACTTTAATTACAAGGGAAGAAAAAGAAGGAGTTACGAGTTAAGATATCAAGCCTAAACCGCTAAAAACTTCATTAATTAAGCAATTATTATTCAAGCGTAGAAAGTAAATACGAGGAGATTAAATCAAACACAAAAATACTCGCACAAAGAAGAATTAATTTAGAAACTTATGATTGAACTCTATCATCTCTTGTTCTCCATATTATAAAATCTCAAAAATGTGAAATCAATGGATACTTAGCCTATAAAATCAAAGTTTTGGATTTTCAAGTCATCTATAGGATCTTGCATCTTCTTAGACTTTTTCAAGTTTTAGAATTTGTGTTTTAAAGTTCCCTTGATAAACGACTTTCTAGGATCAATTATAGGAACTTGCGAAAAGTTCTTGTTCTTAACCCGTATGAATTAAGACTTTCGCGTTTTAAAGCTCCCTATATAAAAGCCTAGCAAAACTTAATTCAAATACGTTAAGGAAAAGCTAAGGTAAAAACCGAGTCGAGTCAAAAACTATTTTTATTTTCACCAACGGAAAGCCTACATTCGTGTCAATAGAACTTATTTTATTTATTAAAACTTAAAAATAACACTAAAAATTTAAAATTTTATGAAAAACGAGAAAAACAACTACGTCTACACACGACAAAAGCAATAGCAAGCGATTATATCGATTGACTCCCCCATGCTAAAACCAAACATTGTCCTTAATGTTTCTTAGCTCAAGAGTAACACCCCTTGCTAAGACACGAAGAGTCTAATGCAAAATCCTAGCATGGAAAGAGCACGTAAATCTATAAGCCGTTTATTAATTATGCCTCAAGATAAAACGTTAGTCAATAAAAATTGAGGGATAAAGAGTGTGACCCTTTTTGGCATTCAAATAATGGAAGATCAAGTGGACTGGCAAAAACCGAACACGAGAGTCTTCAAATATAAGGGTCATACCTAAGATTCACAACACAACAAAACACGAGCACGAGCTTGAAAGATCAAGCCTTATTAGTGTTAGAAAATAGATAGAAGATAGAATGTATGGGACTCCCCCACAAGGCACCTCGTTTTTGTTCACCGAGTCATGAGCTCGACTCGATCCCCGCATTCATTGGTCCTTAGGGAAAGTTTGAAGATCTGGGACAACCTCCGTAGGTATGTCCCCTCCAAAGTAGTGTTTCACACGATGACCATTCACCTTAAAGTTAGGCCCGTCTTTTTGAGCTAGCTCAACTTGCCATAAGGGAAAAATTGTGCACTGGTGAATGGTCCGGACCAACGGGATTTAAGCTTGCCCGATAAAATCTTAAGTCTAGAGTTGAATAACAGGACTTGATCACCAACATTGAAAATGCGGTTTTTGATCTTAGAGTCATGAGTCCTCTTAGTCTTCTCTTTATAGATCAAAGAATTTTCATAAGCTTGATCCCTTAATTCACTTAGTTCATTCAATTGAACCTTGTGATGATCAACCGCGGTCCTCAAATCAAAGTTACAATGCTTAAGAGCCCAATACGCCTTATGTTCGAGCTCAATTGGCAAGTGGCATGCTTTTCCGTAGACCAAACTAAATGGTGTACAACCAATTGGCGTCTTGTAAGCCATACGGAAAGCCCACAATGCATCGTCCAATTTATCCGACCATGAAGTGCGATTTTCTCCAATAGAACGCTCCAAAATCCTTTTAAGAGCTCGGTTTGAAACCTCCACTTGACCACTCGTTTGAGGGTGATAAGCCGTTGAAAGTCGATGAGTGACACCATATTTCTTTAGAACTTTTTCAAATTGTTCATTACAAAAATGGGTCCCACGATCACTTATAATAGACCGCGGAGTTCCAAACCTAGCAAAGAGTTGTTTCAAAAAGTTTAGCACAACTCGAGCATCATTCGTGGGCAAAGCCTTAGCTTCAACCCATTTAGACAAATAGTCCACGGCTACGTGAATGTATTTATTTCCTTTCGAAGATGGAAACGGCCCCATAAAATCGATTCCCCACATGTCAAAGATTTCACAAACTTGGATAATGTTTTGAGGCATTTCATCCCTTTGTGAATTCTTTCCTTGACACTGACAAGCATCACAAGTCTTGATCAAGACTTGGGCATCATGATATATGGAAGGCCAAAAGAAGCCGGCATCAAAGACTTTCTTCGCGGTGGCGTTGGCACCATGATGTCCCCCGGTGGGTCCCTCATGACAAGATTGAAGGATATCTTGAGCTTTTTTAACAAACACGCACCTACGAATCACTTGATCCGCGCACACACGAAACAAATAGGGGTCGTCCCAAAAGTAATAGGAGATATCCTTGAAAAACTTTCGTCTTTGTTGGGACGACATACCCTTGATCACAAACTTCCCCGCATGGTAATTTGCTATGTCCGCAAACCATGGGGTACTATCATCACCATGAAAAGCAATCATACCAAGCGTCTCGAGAGGGAATGTTTCATTGATTTCCTTGTTCTCTCGATCGCTTTGGTGAGGATTCTCAAGTCGGGATAAATGATCGGCCGCGAGATTCTCGGCTCCTTTTTTGTCTAGAATTTTGACATTAAATTCTTGAAGGAGGAGAATCCACCGGAGCAACCTCGGCTTATCATCTTGTTTATTAAGAAGATATTTGATAGCGGAGTGGTCCGTATACATTATGGTTTGAGACAAGACAAGATATGGTCTAAAATTTTCAAAAGCATACACTACGGAAAGTAACTCCTTTTCCGTTGTAGTGTACTTTTTTTGAGCATCCGTCATAGTCTTACTTGCATAGTGTATAGGTAAGAAATGTTTTGATTTACGTTGCCCCAAAATCGCACCTACCGCATAATCACTAGCATCACACATAATTTCAAAAGGTAGGTCCCAATCCGGGGCAACCAAGATTGGAGATTCGGTTAATTTCTTTTTAAGCATTTCAAAGGCTTGAATACACTCATCCGAAAAGATGAAAGGAGTCTCTTTTTCCAAAAGATGGGTCATAGGCCGAGCTATCTTAGAGAAGTCTTGTATAAAACGTCGATAGAAGCCGGCATGGCCGAGAAAACTCCTTACTCCCTTAACGGTGGTGGGTGGAGGCAATTTGTCAATCACTTCGATTTTAGCCCTATCAACCTCAATACCGGCCTTAGAGATCTTATGTCCTAACACAATTCCCTCTTTGCACATGAAGTGACATTTCTCATAATTAAGCACAAGATTTGTTTCCTCACAACGTTGCAACATTCTTTCAAGGTTAGAGAGACATGAAGTGAAAGATTCCCCCAAAACCGAATATCATCCATGAAGACTTCCATGGTTTTCTCGATCATATCATGGAAAATGGCCATCATACACCTTTGAAATGTCCCCGGAGCATTGCATAGTCCAAAAGGCATGCAACGATAAGCAAATGTTCTATAAGGACAAGTGAATGTGGTTTTTTCCTGATCACGAGGGTCAATGGGGATTTGGAAATAGCCGGAAAATCCATCCAAAAAGCAATAGAATTCATTCCCCGCTAGTCTCTCTAACATTTGATACATAAAAGGTAATAGAAAATGATCCTTCCTAGTGGCATCATTAAGTTTCCTATAGTCAATACAAACACGCCAACGGGTCACAAGTCTAGTAGGAATCAGTTCATTATCCTCATTAGTAACAACCGTCATTCCTCCTTTCTTTGGAACACAATGCACGGGGCTAACCCATGGACTATCCGAGATAGGGTAGATCATTCCGGCGTCTAGAAGTTTAGTGACTTCCTTTTTGATCACCTCATGAATCTTTGGATTGACCCTTCTTTGATTTTGGATAGCGGGTTTATAATCATCCTCCATTAGAATTTTATGAGTACATAATTTTGGATCTATACCCTTAATGTCGTAGATTTTCCATGCAATGGCCCGTTTATGCATCTTAAGCACTTTGATAAGTTCATCCTTTTCGTTTTCCTTTAATCACTTAGCAATAATCACCGGTAATTTATCTGATCCCTCAAGAAAAGCATACTCCAAATGAGTGGGAAGTTCCTTAAGTTCTAATTCGGGTGCTTCCTCAATAGATGTTTTCACTTTAGTCTCATTTTCATTCACAACTTTTAAATCCATAGGTGGTGATTCAAAAGGATCCATATTCAACAATTTTTCAATTAAAGCAATATCTCCCTCGGGATCAAAATTCTCACTATCAAACTCACTAGGATCAAATGGTGTGCTAAGGTAATCATAAATTTCCTTTTCGATTTTTGAATAACCATTATTCTCAAGCTCTTCAAGAACGAAGTCACCTCCCTCAAATGGAGTGAGTGGAGGCTTAGCCGAAGAGATAATAGGATTCGAAGAAGTGGGATTGCCACTTTTAGAAGAATCCGAGAATCCAAGCACTTCTTGAGAATATTCTTCACAAGTAACATCAATCACATCGATTTGATTAATTTATTCCTCCTAATACTTGGAAGAATATTTAGAGATATGTCCAATATCAAACGTGATATTTTCATCATCAACTCTTAAAGTCAATTTCCTCACTTTCATGTCAACTAAAGCACTAGCCATCATCAAAAACGGTCTTCCCAAAATTAGTGGTACACGAGAATCTTCGGGATAATCGCAAACCACAAAGTCCGTTGGAAAGACGAGTTTCCCTACCTTGACAAACACGTCCTCGGCTATACCTTTTGGTAAGGCGATCGATCGATCCGCTAGCTCGAGAGTCATCTTAGTAGGTGTAAGCTCGGGAAGTGATAACCTTTTCCACACGGAAAGAGGCATCAAATTAATGCTAGCACCAAGATCGGCTAAAGCTAAGCATTCTTCCATATTAGGGAAATCACATGGTATCACAAACTTGCCCGGGTCTCCAAGCTTTTTGGGAAGCTTTTGTGTAAGAACAGCGGAACAATTAGCATCTAAAGATGTAGAAACTTCAACCAATTTCCCTTTATCATTCATCAATCTCTTAATAGTCGAAGCAAACTTAGGCATGTAAAGCAATGCATCCGCGAAACTAACATTAATATAAAGTTTCTTAAACATCTCTAAAAAAGTAGTCATTTGAGCATTGTACTTTTCGTGGAGCTTTTCTTGGTTAAGTCTCGAAGGGTAGGGTAGTGTGGGTTTAGTCTTCGGAAGCTCGGGTTCCGGAATAGGCAATTGGTCTACCTTTGGTGGAATAGGAATTTCCTTTTCTTTAACCACCTCGGGTTCTTGCTCCACTTTCCTCACCGGAGAGGTACTCACATGTGGAAGCAAAGGTCCGTCTAAAGCTTTCCCACTACGTGTGGTTATAGCTTTCATCTCACCCTTCGGGTTTGGAATGGTATTGCTAGGTAAGCCACCCGAAGACGAGGAAGGTTGACTCATAAAAGATTCAAACATCGAAAGCATCTTGTTATGACTTTGCTCCATACTTTGTTGCATATGATTTTGGTTTTGCTCTAGCCTTTGTTGATTAAGCTCAATCTTATTGTTTTACCCTTTAATCGTATTTTGAAAATCGAGTTTCAAAGTATTAATTTGCCCTGGAATGTTGTTTTGAAAAGCTTTCATGTTTGCCTCATTGGACTTGATATAGCTTGACAACTCATTTTGATTATTGTGAAAACCTTGATTGTTTTGATTAGCATTAAACCCATTTCCTTGATTATAATTCCCTTGGTTACCACGGTTAAAATTATTCCGAGTGTTTCCATTTTTGTATCTATTTTGAACCGGTGGAAAACCCGGTGGAGCAACATGATTTTGACGAGGAACTTGACCGTTGGAGCCATAAGTTCCCGTCACAGCAAAAGCACTAGCTTGATCAAACCCCGTGGTTGAACAAGCATAATTAGGATGTGCTCCACCACATGATACACAAACATTCTCAACCATATTAATGGATCTATGAGGATTCTTTCTAATCTCATTCAACAAAGTCGCAAATCCACTATCAATCTTAGAGTCCAATCTAGCAATCTCGGGATTTAATGAATTCACATTGGAAACAACCGGTGTGTTTCGTGAATATTGGGCTCTAGACTTATCCTCAATTATTCTCCACGCGTCTCTCGGAGTTTTTCTTAAAAGATTACCACCCGCGGCGGCATTTATAGAATCTTGTTCAATCATATTAAGCCCATTATAAAAAGTATTTATTTGATGCAATTCCGAGAAACCGTGGTGTGGACATTGTCTTAACAAACCTTTAAATCTTTCCCAAGCAACCCCAAACGATTCATGCACTTTTTGTTCAAATTTGGTGATCTAGTTCTTAAAGTGTGTTGTCTTAGATGGTGGAAAGAAATAATCCATAAAGTTAGACACTAAATCATCCCATGTTAAGATCGAACCCGGTGGTTCTTTCTCATACCAAAGCTTAGCATTACCCTCGAGCGAGTACGGAAAAAGCATGAGCTTAATCGCGTCATTCGGCACATCTCTAAACTTGAGAGTCGAGGTAATTCGAAGAAAATTCCGAATGTGAGAATGCGGGCTATCGGTCTCATTGCCATGAAATTGGTCGGCATGAATGAGCGATAAAAGACCCGTCTTAATCTCAAAATGATCCGCCAAAATAGCCGGCACAACGATTGCTTCCCCATACCCTTCGGTGGGTGTACGGAGCAATTCCTCCATTGTTCGGTTATCGGCCATCTCTACAACAATAGGTGGAAGATCGGGTTCCATTATTCGTTGTTGACGATTTCTATTTCTACGAGGAATATTTTCAAGCCTATTAAAATCAATCACAAGACGAGAAGAACGTAATTGCATACACTACAAAAACAAGAATTTAGAGGATTGAAAGAAAAGAAATTAGACAAGAAGAAGATTATTTTTGGTATTTTATTTGGTGTTGCTCAATCAAAAATGATCGATAAAAAAAACAAGGAATAAGGATAACTACTATGGAAGTAAATTACCCTCGGTCGACTTTGAAACGATAGGTGAAAACCTAAACGTCTCGAGGTTCAATAAGTAAACTACAAAAAATAAGATTTTTTACTACTTGAGTCGGCAAACCAATAATAGGTCGTCCCTCTCAATATACGCACAAGCAAGCGGGGAAACGAGGTGGCACAAAGCACTTAAAAACCTTTTTCCTTAGTCGGCTTTTTATAGCACGTCGCCTTATACCCACCTTATAGTTTGTATAAATCGAGTTCAAACTTCTTATTAGTATTTATCTATTTTGCCTTTTATTTTTGTTTTAGATTCGACTACAATGGCTAGGTGATGAAATCCCAACTAAGGCCTTATTTGAAAAGTGTGTAAATTTATTGTTCTACGTAATACAATATATTAATCACAAAAAACGAGAAAAACGATACATACTATATAATAGAAAAATAACAAAACTTTCCGAGGACGGAAAGGGTCTTCAAATCAACGATCAACAAATATCAACAAAGACGAATCGTACACAAGATCCCCGGCAGCGGCGCCAAAATTTTTGATGTGGAGTGGAATGTATAGTGATAATTAAGATACGTTATAGGGTAAATTAGAAAATTACCTTTAGGAAAAAGTAATAGACTAATATTACCAAAGACGAATTCAATTAAGCACGTGATGAACCAAGTTCGTTGTACACGAAGATCGAGTGAATTTGAGACGTTTTGTATCGATTTGGACAATTGATTCGAATTGGTTTTCGGTTTTAAACTAAAGATTAAATCTACCAATTTTAAAACTAATTTAATCCTAAAGTGCATGAATCGTAAACCCCAAATTATTTAATCTAATAACAATTACTTAAAATTTAAAACTATTTAAAAATTAAACTTATTTAAAAATCTTTAAAAATAAATCTATTTAATAAAAATAACTTTTAGAAACTTAAAAACTTATTAAAACTAATTAAAACTTTATTAAACCTAGGAAAAATGATTAAATCTATTAAAAGAAATAACTTTTACTCTACTAAAACAAATTATTTAAAATCTACTTTACTTTATATTAAGTAAAATCTATTTTTAAAACCATTTTTATTTAAACCTAAATTAATAACAATTTAATATTTTAAAACTAATTTTACTTTTAAAATTAATAAAAACATTTTCTATTTATTTTATTTTTATTTTATTTTTAAACTAATTATTATTCTAAAAGCTCAGAATTTACTATAATAAAAATATTATTAAAACTAAATATATATAATAGTAAATCTAATTAAAACAAAGTGAAAGTCAAAATCTGCCAAAACCAGTATACTACATTAATGAATCAGAAAGAAAGTTAATCAAAAGAGCATATAGCTCAATTGGCTAACACGCATGACGTTTACCCTTGAGGTCAAGGGTTCGAGTCCCTAAAGGGGCCTGTTTTTGTGATTAATTTTTGTTTTGAACAGATAAGAATTTCACAAGTCACAGGAGGTGACTTTTGTTTGAATTTTTGAGACTGATAAGGGTATCAGTTTGTAATTTAACAGATTAATAGAATCTGTTAAAACAAAATAATATCAATAACCAGCAAAAGATTAAGCAAGATTATATTCGAAACAGTCTATACTCAAATAAGCAGAAAGAAATAGCAGATAGCACAATAACTAGTAAATTCATCAGCTACTAAAAATAACCAAGACTGATTTAGCAATTAGAACAAAACAAACACCAGCAATGATACATTAACTAAATCCACGAAACAGATTAACAAAATCAGCTTATCCATAACAATCAATACATGAGAATAAACTAACTCAAATGCAACAAATCTAACTAAATTAACAGCAGGCAATATAGCATTCCAATCTTAGACTTTCAAAATCTTATGAAAAATCATACAAATCGTCCAACAGTTAATTACTACACTTTCAGTCTTACCTGATTACATCAAACTAAATTAAAACAAGGACTTCAGCAACTTGGAAACATTCATGTGATACAATATAAATCCATGACCATAACATAACCTAAGAACAGAGAGTACATAATTCAGTAAAACCAAACGACTTCACCAAATAAAAATCCATTCATTCTAAAACTTAATAAAACTGAAATCATCGAAAGACTTAAACAGTGTAACCAGATTCAGAACGTAGATTCATTAGAACAAGTCTAACTTGTAAAATGTAAAACAAGCCAAATATCAGTATAAACTAAAATGAGCAAAACCTGTCAAACGACTATAACTTAAACATTGATAAATTCCATCCAAATAAACAATTAAACAAATTCCATTAATAAAGAAGCAGATCCAAATAGCTACAAAACCAAACGGCATAACTTAACTGGATAAGCAGAAAAACATTTAACCTATATAAATCTGAAATTAACAGGAAAATAAAAGGGATGAGAAGGAACCTTTTTGAAGTCAACCTTTGAGAAGAAGGTTGTGCTGAACAACCTTGTGAATCCGAATCTACACTTCCATTCGAACCACCATTCACCATAAATCGAATCTCACGAACCAACATACCATTTGATCCAAACCGTTTTACTTTCTAACTTTTCCAGTGGGGAAAAGCAATTCCCTATTCTCGATCTCAAAATATTCAGTATAGCTATAGTTATAAGCTTATATATTGACAGTTATTATATCATTTTATAAGAATAGAAATTGCAATCGAAATATTAAACAATAAACTAAAATATGCTTTAGATAAAAAGATGAGGAACGAAAAGACTTTTATTAATTATCTTTAAAAAATTACAATACTCAGAAAAGAAATTACAATCTTCTAACTAAAAAATAACCTAATAACATTAAGAAAAAGAAAAGGGATGATGAATTACAAGAAAATAAAGGGTTTTTATAGCTATCCCAAGGCTGTTGAGGAGAGTATATTCGGATCTTCGAGAGCATATTCCATCTTCGATTTTAACCCTTAGATCATCTATTCTTCTTTCTCTCTCTTGTTTGCTTTGATCCTACGGTTGATAAGACACAACTAGCACACGGATTGCCAACGTGGCATCCGTTTGTGCTAGTTGTGCTTCTTGGATGCTTATTTGGCTTCTCTTGATTGGTTGATTAGGAATGAACTGTTGTCTTGTCCAATTGTTCGCTGCCACGTATCCCTGCTCGTCCACTTTCTCTTCCTTAAAACATGGGGGATTTAATTCCCCCACGCTTGAATCAACCGTGTGCCAAAAGCCCTAAGTTAATTAATTGATTTCTTGAACTAGGGTTTGTGGGAACAGTGTTTATTGACATGTTTATTTTAGTGGTGAAGGAGAAAGAAGGATAACATAGAAAGTATCGAGGGAAATTTTATTGTGTGTGAGTGGTTACACGTTTATTTGTGTATGTGGTGTAAATGAATAAATGTGAATGGGGACTATAAACGTGTGTCAACTGACTATAAGTTTATAAACTCACAAATCATTTATTAAAACGCCAAACCCTAAAGCCCATTACTCCATCCGTTTGCTTGTTTGAGGACATTGGGCTTTTAACCCAAATTATATTTCCCATCCGTGTTTTGATTTGTAGTTTGGGCCTGGATTTGGGCAAAGACTTCACCACTTCACATTTAGGCTTTAAAATTGGGCTTTTCCAAGTTTTTTTATCCAGAGTAACTTAATAATGGGCTTAAAAGCCCATTAAGCATATCCTGGTCCCATTAAACCAAAATCCTTGTTGAACTTAAATTCGTGAATAAAATCGACTTGTATTTGGCTTCCTCGATCTTTTCATCAAACTTGTGTCAGTTTTGCTGGTTTTCGCAATCTTGGTACCTACACACATCAAAACAAGAAACATGCAAATGCAAGGCAATATTGATATATTTAATGCACTTTAAGCTTGTTTTAAGATACAAATTATATGAGTATAATCACTCATATCAATAAGCTACGATTAAGCACAAACCAAACAAGAAATTAACCAAAACTTTAACCAAATAAATTTTAAGAAGAACTAAATAAGCCACAAATTAAAAACTATAAAAACACTAAATAATAAAAACATTCAAAATCAACTAATAAGTAATTCTATAAATCTATCAAAACAACTTAATCAAAAATAAGCCAAACACTAGAAGATCAAATACCACAATAAGCTCAAAACATCCACCACATCAAAACTAAAAGATCAATCACATGAATAAAACATTCACTTAATCAAAGAGATGAGATTAACTACATGATTATCAAGATTAAGAAAAGGATTAAGAAAGGTAGAATGAGAATTAAGAAAATAAGCTTGATTGATTAAAGATGAATATCAAAAGATTACAAGATTAATGTAAAGATTAATAAGTTTGGAAGGAAAAATAGAGAGAAAAATAAAAAGCATTTAAAAATTAAACTACAACTATTAAAAACTAAAACACCTAACACCCTCCTAATGACATATTAGGAGGGTATTTATAGGAGGTGGGGATATTACATGCGTAAGCTATCTTATTTCTTTCTTCTCGTCTCGACTTGACTTAATTTCTTTGTCTTTCTCGACGTCATCTCGGGATTTGTCGATATAAGTTGAACTTGTCTTATAATTTTCTTATATAATTAGACTTGAGTTCTTCGACTTTACTAAACTTCCGTCTTTAGACTTTTTCTTCGATAAATCTTCAGAATTGGCCTTGGACTTCCGTTCTTTTTGCATTCTCGATCTTTCGACTTCGTCTTTAGTCTTTTTCTTCGATAAAAGCCCGTGATAGCCCATGTTTTCTTCCTTTTGCATCTTTTGGTCCTAAAACACAATAGAAACACAAACCACGCATAATTCCGTCTTTTACGACATAAAATACTCGTTTTGGTCTTGTTATTATTGGAAATAAGTGGTAAAAGGATAAGTGTTTTGACACTTATTACAAGCCGACCTGATATATCACATGCTACGTGTTATTGTGCACGATATCAAGCACGACCCAATGAAAAGAACCTCAAGGAGGCTAAACGTGTGACAAATCTAACATTTTCAGGTAGTGAAATATTTTCTCGTATAATATTTTGAAACTTATTTTTGTGTTGGTTGACGAACTCACAATTTACGGATTTAAATTTGGGCTTACGTGCATAATTTGGCGTCTTTTACGACTAAACCGGAAACCTTAGGATTACGTATTTACGTTTTTGAACTCCGTTTTTGATGAGACAATTTTTATTGGATTCGTTTTGTGACGGTGATTCATAATTTATAAAAACGTTTTTCGTAAAACGACCCGAGGGCACGCAAATCGAGAAAACTAGAATCGAGAAATACCCGTAAACTAGTGAGATGGGACAAAAAACTTTGTCCCACCCCACTAGCAATATGGGACGGCAACTTGACACCACCACACATATGTGGCATCAAGTCTTAGCTAGCTTACAACATGTGTAAGCATATGCTTACACATTAAGCTAACCTTTCTCCATTAACACAAAACTAGCAAGTTGTTTCATTATACCATCATTCTTACATGCAATCCACTCTAAAATCCTCTCAACTTTCCCTCTCTTGCCGTCCCAAATAAGCCAACAAACACCATCATTGATCTTTTCTAGCCATAAACCACATGTTTACTAGTCTTATTAAGGTGTTCTCTTGAAGCCTTGATCATTTGGTGGCCATATTAACATCTTTGGAGGTGATTTGCTTGTGTCCTAGGGCTGATTTTCCAACCTATGTTCTTGATATTTGATGGTCTTGGAGATACTTGTTGTGTTCATCAAGTTCTTGCCTTCCTAAAACAAGAAATCCACTTGGATTGGTAAAGAAGATCATCCTCTACATTTTTCTCTTATTATTTTGTAAAGAACAAATGTATTTTCTTTCATTTTGTATATGTATATGATGTATATATGATGATAAAAATGTTGTGTGGGGATCAAGTGTTGATAAACATGCTTAAAAATGATGATAACCATAAGAAATGAAGCTAAAATGTTGACTATTTAGTTGGCTGTATAAAAACAGTAGATAACTAAAAGATGAACTGATAAAATTGCATGGTTTGATCTATTTACAGTAAGTAGATGATGTTATACACATGTGAGAGTTGGCCATGCAATGGAATCAAAACAATGAGTGAGATATGATCAAAACAAGTTAGGTGGTGTAATCTGAATAAGCAGTTTTGTAGGGACTGTTAAGGCAACTTAGACTCAAAATGGGCAGTAGCTATAACTAAGTTATATGTAGCACATATTATGAAGAATTTTTCATCCAAAAATGAGCTTCTAAGTCATTGTAGAACTCTAGAAATGGTAAAAATGGTGAATATGAAGTTAAAAATCAGATTTTGGAAATAATGTTTATTATTATTATATAAGCACTCACATTATAATGTATAAAATGTGAAAATATAAACCCACTAACTTATAAAACTTATTTATATAAATGTATAAAAGGTTAATTAAATGGGTATATTATATAAATGGTGGTAAAATAATATTTATAAGTAATAAAAACTATAAACTTGATTTTTACGACTTTTTCGGCTATCGCCGTAAAATTAATGTTTTTCGCCAAATAAAACTTAGACGACCAAACCCGTCTAATGTAAAGTTTATAAAAGTTATATACTGATGTATAGATAACTAAGACAAGTAAAAACCGATAAAACCCGAACTATAAGAATTACGGACATTTACGAGCTAACTAAACCTATTGAACTAATAATTAGACTTAATAAGATAAATACTTGTAAAAAGAGCTTATTGGGCTTAACCCATTTGGACCCAACATGAAAAATATATATACTGATCATATAGGTATAAAATGGGTAAAAACAAGTTAAAGAACTTATAAAAGAATTAATGAACTTAAAATAGGTAAAATCGGTAAAACTAGTGAACTAGTAAGACGTTACCAAGACGTAAACACTAAATTGAGTAAACAAGGATGTATAAACCCACTTGATCATCATCATATGTACAAAATCATCATATGTATATTGTTATTTTGATAAAAGTCATTGGACCGAGTCTAAGACCGATTATTATTTATATAGGTTTCCGTGACCGAAGCACGCCCGTAGCCGATAATCCGCCTTTCATTAACAACGTGAGTTCATAGCCTCGCACTCTTTTAAATGTTTTATAAAATGATTTGTAAACCCGCGAGGGAGATAACATGCTAGATTTTATAAAAATAGAACACAAGTAGTCCCGATTGTATGCTTAATGATACGGACCCGAATGATGCTATGACCCTATATTCGAGACTAAAAGGATTATTAGTAGTTAGGTTATGTCACTTAAAGTCCCATTAGCATGAATTGTGAACTACCGGGATTTGGTAGACGCTTATGCATTTGATATTACTATTTGGGGACGATCACCCCAGTTCGCGCCTTGACGGTTGATCCCCGTCGTACCACATTGATTGGTAAGCGAATTTATGTATGAGAAGATTCCATAGCGTGATTTTTGTGACGACATGCTAACTTAGATGGGCAAATTGTTTGTCGGGTTCGCGGCCCGCTGTTTTCATAGTAAGGTAACAATGTCATGCGGCTAATAATAATCCTATAATCTATTCAATCTATATAATCTAAATAAACGATATGATACGACGCTATTAACGATGAATATATTACCTATCATGGTAATATAGAGACTGCGGTCTCATGGACGGTTTCAGATGTATGCTTGATTTATATATTGCCTGACTAGCAATATGTGGACTTACTTCCGATATTATACTTGTGTTCTGATATTAAATGAATATAAATGATTGTTTTATCTAACGGTTTTCATTAAACTCTATGAATTCACTCGGCATTCGCTGATATGATTTTTTTTGCATGTTTTCTATCTCAGGTGCTTGAAGGTAATCCGGATGGAGATCGACTCTGATGGCCTGTATAATTTGGGACCTGTTGTACACTTTTGTAAACTAAATGACCTGTATAACTTGGGACCTGTTGTACACTTTTGAAACTTTTTATCGAATGAATGTTTGTTAAACCTTGTACAACCATTTTTATGTGTTGTCTATGATTGGAGTTATTGTGCTATCCCGTAACACTCTGAAAGACCCTTCCGCTGTACCGATACGAAAAATGAGAGTGTTACAGTTTGGTACCAGAGCTCTCGTTGTAGAGAACAAAAGATTTTAAAAACCAAGGTTTTGAACAAAACTTTTCAAAATCTTTTGACAATGAACATTTTAGAAAATATTTGAAAAATCTTTTGACTATAACGGTGCCAGAGATCTCCGACGTTACAAACAAGCCCTATTGAGAAGATATATATTTTGATATATATAATTTAATTTATATATATGTATATATCGTGATTTCATTATGTAATTGTTTAACTAGTATGTTATCCTAATACGAGATATATATATAAATGCAGATTGTCATGGCTGACCCTAATATTCCTGTAGAAAACCATGCTATTCCCGAACCTAATATAGAAGATGATCCTTATTTAGACTTAGTAGAGAATGAGATTGAGAATGTGGGTAATGAGAATGTGGATATTGAGAATATGGGTAATGAGAATGTGGAGATTGAGAATGCTGATATTGAGAATGAGGATGAGATTGGGTTAGATAATTTAGATGATGAGATTGACGACGAGGATGTCGAGGAGGATGTAGGTATAGATGTTGAGGTTGATGACGATGAGGAAGCTGAGCTTATTTATCCGTATGATGTTCCAGAGGGCGAGCCTTTGCCCCCACCAGTTTGTTTGTCTGATTCTGAGGATGAGTTACCTAGGGACGAAATGTCTGAATCGTCTGAATCTGATTCTGAATCAGAGGAGGATGAGGATGACGATGCACCTTACGGTACTGACGGTATTGCTACTCGTAGACGTGAGATAGGATAGTCGTCTAGTACTCGAGAGGCTACTCATATTGATGGTCTTGCACCATGGGCCTTGAGACGTGATCTAGATGCTTCCCGTGTTAAGAGTTGTGTGACAGAGGTTGGATTAGGTGTTGTTCAGACTCAGGTTGCTTATTTGGAGTCGAAGACTAAGGTTGGCGAGAAAGAGCGAGAATTGCTTAGTTTGGATTTGAGCGATGTAGAACGTGGTTTGAATGAGGC
Organism: Glebionis coronaria; assembly: GCA_025667525.1. Taxonomy (NCBI): domain Eukaryota; kingdom Viridiplantae; phylum Streptophyta; class Magnoliopsida; order Asterales; family Asteraceae; genus Glebionis; species Glebionis coronaria. The sequence goes on from JANFOE010001397.1 coordinate 73,164, forward strand.
TTTTAGGAGGTTATCAGTGTTGGAAAGTGGTGAGTATGCTGCTATGAAGAGAAAGGTGAATTCTATGGAGATTCAGTTGAGTGTGGCTCGTGCGATACGTGAGAAAGCTGAAAAGGAGTTGAATATATCTGTGGGTTGGAACAGTAGATTTTATGCTGACATGGTTGAAAGAGGAGTAATCCGTAAGCGCCCAGCTGAAGATGTGTCTAGTGATCGTCCGGCGAAGATCCAGAAGACGATGGATGATGGACCATCTGGCGGTTCTCAGTAGACCAGTCTATATTTAGTAGTGACCTTTATATCTTTTGTGCTTTTGTAGCTTTGACTGAACCGACTTGTTAGTAGTAGACTTGGCACGAATTTTGAGTGTATATAGTGTTAAAACTTTGATATGGGATGTACTAAGACAATACTTTTGTTTCAGATCGAATGAAATATGTATCTTGTCTTGAATTCCATATTGTGCCTTATTTGTATCTTGATTATAAATTTGATCCATATTATATGAATCCTTTGTTGGATGAATGCTTAATGCTTTGAAATTGTGGAATTATAGAACTATGCCGCCCAAGAAGGTTGTGACTAAGGATGATGTACGTAGGATTATTACAGAGCAAGTTACCGCATCTATGACTGAATTTATGGCTAATGCTAGAAATGGAGCTGGCGGTAGTGGAGCTGGCGGTAGTGGAGCTGGCGGTAGTGGATTGGCGGTACTAATGTGAATGTGAATGCTAATAATGTGAATGCTAATGCTGGAGGAAATGTAGGAGGACTTGGAACGAATGCACCTGAAGTTGGTGGTTGTACTTATGTGACGTTCATGAAGTGTGAACCTCTACCTTTTAATGGAACTGAAGGTGCTATAGGATTAAGCCAGTGGATTGAAAAGATTGAATCGGTGTTTAGGATTAGTAAATGTAAGGAGGAAGATAAGGTGACTTTTGCTATGGCTACTCTTAAAGGTCGTGCGTTGACCTGGTGGAACGGGAGAATTGCTTTCATGGGTCTTGATGCTGCTAATGCTACTCCTTGCGCTGAAATCAAGAAGTGGATGACTTTGGAGTTTTGTCCTCGTAGTGTGATCATTAGGTTAGAGCAAGAGTTGATTCATCTGAGAATGAAAGGTGTGGATATTGATAGTTACACGAATCGATTCCATGAGTTGGCCTTGCTATGTCCTCGATTGGTTGAACCCGAAGAGATCCGAATTGAGCAATATGTGAAAGGGTTGACCAGGAATATCCGGGGGGACGTGACATCATCGAAACCACTGACCATTGATGATGCTGTTCGAATGGCTTACCAACTCATTGGACAGATAATTCAGGATAAGGAAGATGAAGCCCGTGTTGGTGAGAAAAGGAAGGGAGACGGTGAACGTGTAGATAGAGGTGATAATAGGAAGAATTTCAATCGTCGTCAGAACAAGAGAAAGGGGAATGCAAATGCTCTTACCAACAATGCACCGCGCAACGATGATAGATGTCCTAAGTGTGGCAACAAGAGGCATGCTGGCGACTGCTGGAAGTGCCGAAATTGCGGAAAGCTTGGACACAAGGTTGAAAGGTGTAAGAAGGGAACCATTTGCTTCAACTGTAATGAAGAAGGTCATAGGAAATCGGAATGCCCCAAGTTGAAAGCGATTGTACCTGGAAGAAACCCCCAGGGTGGTATCTACCAACTTGGAACAATTGAGGTGAAGAAAGAGGATCCAAATGTCGTTACCGGTACGTTTTTACTCAACAATCATTATGCTGTTGCTTTATTCGATTCGGTGCCGATAGGAGCTTTGTATCCACTAAATTTAGTGCCCTTATTGATATTGAACCTGTTGAGATAAGTACCAGTTACGAGGTGGAATTGGCTGATGGTAAATTAGTGAAAACTAATAAGCTATTAGAAGGATGCTCTCTAAATCTCTTAAACCATTCCTTTCCGATTGATTTGATGATGATAGAATTAGGTAGTTTTGATATTATTATTGGTATGGATTGGTTGTCGTTGAACAATGCTACTATTTTATGTGGAGAGAAGAAAGTTAAGATTCCTCTTAGGAATAGGACGTTAGTAATTGATGGTAGTCGAGGTGAATCCCGTTTGAAAATCGTTTCATGTATTAAAGTCCAAAAGTACATCAGGAACGGTTGTGAGTTATTTTTAGCTCAAGTGATCGGGAATGAGTCTAGGGAGAAACGATTGGAAGATGTACCTATTATTTGTGAATTTCCTGAGGTATTTCCTAAAGATTTACCCGGACTTCCACCGATTAGCCTCTTCTGAATTAAAGGAGTTATCTGAGCAACTTAAGGAGTTGTCTGATAAAGGTTTTATTCGACCGAGCTCGTCGCCTTGGGGAGCTCAAGTCTTGTTCTTTAAGAAGAAGGATGGATCTTTTCGTATACTGAATAAGTTGACAATTAAAAATCGATATCCTTTACCTAGGATTGATGATTTGTTTGATCAACTACAAGGATCTAGTGTGTATTATAAGGTAGATTTGCGGTCAGGATATCACCAACTTCGCGTCCGTGAAGAAGATATTCCTATAACTGCATTTAGAACCCGTTATGGACAATATGAATTTCAAGTAATGCCATTTGGGTTAACCAACGCACCTGCGGTTTTCATGGATTTAATGAATCGAGTGTGCAAGCCCTACTTGGATAAATTTGTGATTGTGTTTATTGACGATATTCTAATCTATTCTAAGAATGAAGATGAACATAGAGAACATTTGAGGATTGTTTTGAAGTTGTTGAAGGATGAAAGGTTGTATGCTAAGTTTTCGAAGTGTGATTTCTGGTTAGATTCTGTGCAATTTCTTGGTCATGTGATTAACAGAAATGGAATTCATGTTGATCCTGCAAAGGTTGAAGCTATTAAGAATTGGTCTGCACCGACAACGCCAACGGAAGTGCGACAGTTCTTAGGATTAGCTGGCTATTATAGGCGATTCATTAAAGAATTTTCTTTGATAGCTAAACCCTTGACTAAGCTTACTCAGAAGAATAAACCTTTCGTTTGGGGAAGTGATGAAGATGGAGCATTTCAGGCATTGAAGCAAAAATTATGTAGTGCGCCAATCTTATCATTACCCGAAGGGAGTGAAGATTTTGTAGTGTATTGTGATGCATCTCTTAGAGGTTATGGAGCTGTTTTGATGCAGAGAGAGAAAGTGATAGCTTATGCTTCTAGGCAATTAAGGAAGAATGAGGAGAATTATACTACTCATGATCTTGAGTTAGGAGCTGTGGTATTTGCTCTTAGGTTGTGGAGACATTATCTGTATGGCACCAAATGTACGGTATTCACCGATCACAAAAGCCTACAGTATATTCTCGACCAGAAGGAATTGAACATGAGGCAACGAAGATGGATAGAGTTGTTAAGTGATTATGACTGTGATATAAAATATCACCCAGGAAAAGCCAATGTTGTTGCTGATGCGTTGAGTAGGAAAGATAGAGAGCCTATCAGGGTGCGTTCTCTAGTCTTGACCGTGCACAATATTTGCCTGAGCAAATTAGAAATGCGCAAATAGAAGCTTGTAAGAAGGAGAATTTTGTTAATGAAGGGTTCCGAGGAGAAGGAGATCCTTTAGAGGTTAGAGCTGATGGAGTGAAATGCTTAAGAGGTCGTATGTGGATACCTAAGTTTGGAGGCTTAAGAGATTTGATTATGTTAGAATCCCATAAATCTAAGTATTCCATTCATCCGGGATCTGATAAGATGTACCATGATTTGAAGAAGTTGTACTGGTGGCCGAATATGAAAGCTGACATAGCTATGTATGTTCTTCAATGCTTGACTTGTGCTAGAGTTAAGGCCGAACATCAAAAACCATCAGGACTGCTTCAACAGCCAAAGATTCCTGAATGGAAGTGGGAGCGAATTACGATGGACTTTATCACCAAGCTTCCTAGAACATCATCTGGAAACAATTCGATTTGGGTTATTGTCGATAGACTGACCAAATCAGCACACTTCATTCCGGTTAAGGAGCAGTTCTCACTGGAGAAGCTGACTCGAATATACCTTGATAATTTTGTATGCAAGCATGGAGTGCCTGTATCGATCATTTCAGATCGAGATCCTAGATTCGCATCGAATTTTTGGAAATCTCTCCAAAGATCTTTGGGAACGAATCTCGACATGAGCACTGCTTATCACCCCCAGACTGATGGGCAGAGTGAAAGGACGATACAAACACTTGAAGATATGTTGAGAGCTTGTGTGTTAGACTTTGGTAAGAATTGGAATAAACATTTGTCGTTAGCAGAGTTTTCGTATAACAATAGTTACCATTCTAGTATTAAGGCTGCACCGTTTGAAGCTTTGTATGGTAGGATGTGTAGATCTCCTGTATGTTGGAGTGAAGTTGGGGATACCCAGCTCACGGGACCGGAATTGATCCGGGAGACTACGGAGATGATAGTTCAGATTAAGAAGAGGTTGTTGACTGCCCGAAGTAGACAGAAAAGTTACGCGGATGTGCGGCGGAAGCCAATGGAGTTTGAAGTGGGTGACCGAGTAATGTTGAAGGTATCGCCATGGAAAGGCGTTATAAGATTTGGAAAACGAGGAAAATTGAATCCCCGTTATATTGGACCCTTTAAGATTTTATCTAGAGTAGGTCCGGTGGCTTACAAACTAGAGTTACCCCCAGAACTTCATGGTGTTCACAACACATTCCATGTATCTAATCTGAAGAAATGTCTAGCAGTAAGTGATGAGAAAATTCCGTTAGGTAAGGTTCGAATAGATGGGAAGTTGCATTTTATCGAAGAGCCCGTAGAAGTTATGGACCGTGAGGTAAAGCAACTGAAACAAAGTCGGATACCTATTGTCAAGATCCGATGGAATTCAAAACATGGACCGGAGTATACTTGGGAACGAGAGGATGAAATGTGGAAGAAATATCCGCACCTCTTCGATTTCAATAAGAAACGGACATCCAAATGAAATGGATCACGAGGACGTTGATCCCTTTTAGGAGGAAAAGCTGTGACAAATCTAACATTTTCAGGTAGTGAAATATTTTCTCGTATAATATTTTGAAACTTATTTTTGTGTTGGTTGACGAACTCACAATTTACGGATTTAAATTTGGGCTTACGTGCATAATTTGGCGTCTTTTACGACTAAACGGGAAACCTTAGGATTACGTATTTACGTTTTTGAACTCCGTTTTTGATGAGACAATTTTTATTGGATTCGTTTTGTGACGGTGATTCATAATTTATAAAAACGTTTTTCGTAAAACGACCCGAGGGCACGCAAATCGAGAAAACTAGAATCGAGAAATACCCATAAACTAGTGAGATGGGACAAAACACTTTGTCCCACCCCACTAGCAATATGGGACGGCAACTTGACACCACCACACATATGTGGCATCAAGTCTTAGCTAGCTTACAACATGTGTAAGCATATGCTTACACATTAAGCTAACCTTTCTCCACTAACACAAAACTAGCAAGTTGTTTCATTATACCATCATTCTTACATGCAATCCACTCTAAAATACTCTCAACTTTCCCTCTCTTGCCGTCCCAAATAAGCCAACAAAAACCATCATTGATCTTTTCTAGCCATAAACCACATGTTTACTAGTCTTATTAAGGTGTTCTCTTGAGGCCGTGATCATTTGGTGGCCATATTAACATCTTTGGAGGTGATTTTCTTGTGTCCTAGGGCTGATTTTCCAACCTATGTTCTTGATATTTGATGGTCTTGGAGATACTTGTTGTGTTCATCAAGTTCTTGCCTTCCTAAAACAAGAAATCCACTTGGATTGGTAAAGAAGATCATCCTCTACATTTTTGTCTTATTATTTTGTAAAGAACAAATGTATTTTCTTTCATTTTGTATATGTATATGATGTATATATGATGATAAAAATGTTGTGTGGGGATCAAGTGTTGATAAACATGCTTAAAAATGATGATAACCATAAGAAATGAAGCTAAAATCTTGACTATTTAGTTGGCTGTATAAAAACAGTAGATAACTAAAAGATGAACTGATAAAATTGCATGGTTTGATCTATTTACAGTAAGTAGATGATGTTATACACATGTGAGAGTTGTTCATGCAATGGAATCAAAATAATGAGTGAGATATGATCAAAACAAGTTAGGTGGTGTAATCTGAATAAGCAGTTTTGTAGGGACTGTTAAGGCAACTTAGACTCAAAATGGGCAGTAGCTATAACTAAGTTATATGTAGCACATATTATTAAGAATTTGTCATCCAAAAATGAGCTTCTAAGTCATTGTAGAACTCTAGATATGGTAAAAATAGTGAATATGAAGTTAAAAATCAGATTTTGGAAATAATGTTTATTATTATTATATAAGCACTCACATTATAATGTATAAAATGTAAAAATATAAACCCACTAACTTATAAAACTTATTTATATAAATGTATAAAAGGTTAATTAAATGGGTAAATTATATAAATGGTGGTAAAATAATATTTATAAGTAATAAAAACTATAAACTTGATTTTTACGACTTTTTCGGCTATCGCCGTAAAATTAACGTTTTTCGCCAAATAAAACTTAGACGACCAAACCCGTCTAATGTAAAGTTTATAAAAGTTATATACTGATGTATAGATAACTAAGACAAGTAAAAACCGATAAAACCCGAACTATAAGAATTACGGACATTTACGAGCTAACTAAACCTATTGAACTAATAATTAGACTTAATAAGATAAATACTTGTAAAAAGAGCTTACTGGGCTTAACCCATTTGGACCCAACATGAAAAATATATATACTGATCATATAGGTATAAAATGGGTAAAAACAAGTTAAAGAACTTATAAAAGAATTAATGAACTTAAAATAGGTAAAATCGGTAAAACTAGTGAACTAGTAAGACGTTACCAAGACGTAAACACAAAATTGAGTAAACAAGGATGTATAAACCCACTTGATCATCATCATATGTACAAAATCATCATATGTATATTGTTATTTTGATAAAAGTCATTGGACCGAGTCTAAGACTGATTATTATTTATATAGGTTTCCGTGACCGAAGCACGCCCGTAGCCGATAATCCGCCTTTCATTAACAACGTGAGTTCATAGCCTCGCACTCTTTTAAATGTTTTATAAAATGATTTGTAAACCCGCGAGGGAGATAACATGCTAGATTTTTATAAAAATAGAACACAAGTAGTCCCGATTGTATGCTTAATGATACGGACCCGAATGATGCTATGACCCTATATTCGAGACTAAAAGGATTATTAGTAGTTAGGTTATGTCACTTAAAGTCCCATTAGCATGAATTGTGAACTACCGGGATTTGGTAGACGCTTATGCATTTGATAGTACTATTTGGGGACGATCACCCCAGTTCGCGCCTTGACGGTTGATCCCCGTCGTACCACATTGATTGGTAAGAGAATTTATGTATGAGAAGATTCCATAGCGTGATTTTTTGTGACGACACGCTAACTTAGATGGGCAAATTGTTTGTCGGGTTCGCGGCCCGCTGTTTTCATAGTAAGGTAACAATGTCATGCGGCTAATAATAATCCTATAATCTATTCAATCTATATAATCTAAATAAACGATATGATACGACGCTATTAACGATGAATATAATACCTATCATGGTAATATAGAGACTACGGTCTCATGGACGGTTTCAGATGTATGCTTGATTTATATATTGCCTGACTAGCAATATGTGGACTTACTTCCGATATTATACTTGTGTTCTGATTTTAAATGAATATAAATGATTGTTTTATCTAACGGTTTTCATTAAACTCTATGAATTCACTCGGCATTCGCTGATATGATTTTTTTTGCATGTTTTCTATCTTAGGTGCTTGAAGGTAATCCGGATGGAGATCGACTCTGATGGCCCACACTTAATATTAAAAATGTTCATTCGATCTGTGTTTTGTAAACTAAATGACCTGTATAATTTGGGACCTGTTGTACACTTTTGAAACTTTTTATCGAATGAATGTTTGTTAAACCTTGTACAACCATTTTTATGTGTTGTCTATGATTGGAGTTATTGTGCTATCCCGTAACACTCTGAAAGACCCTTCCGCTGTACCAAGGTACGAAAAATGAGAGTGTTACAAAACGGATCTTTCTGTACCTTAAGAATACCATTCACATGGGACTCTGGTATCCGAGGGAAACGGGTTTCTTTCTAACGGCCTATTCAGATTCTGATCATGCAGGGTGTCTTGATACACGTAAAAGTACTTATGGTGGTGCACAATTTATAGGTCAAGATAAGCTTGTGGGATGGTCTTCCAAGAAGCAGGATTGCACATCATTGTCATCAGCCGAAGCGGAGTATGTGTCTCTATCTGCGTGTTGTGCTCAAGTTCTTTGGATGAGAACACAACTCACGGATTACGGCTTCCACTTTGATAAAGTACCTATGTACTGTGATTCAAAGTCTACCATAGCCATCTCCTGCAATCCGGTACAGCATTCCCGCACGAAGCACATTGATGTCAGATATCACTTCATTAAGGAACAAGTTGAAAAGGGTATTGTTAAATTATACTTTGTTGGAACTGATTACCAATTAGCTGACTTGTTTACAAAAGCTATTTTGAAAGAGAGGTTTGCGTATCTTGTTAGGCAAATTGGTATGAGATGTTTGACTCCAGTAGAACTGGAGATTCTGGCAAAGAAGCCTGCTTGATTCGTTTATCAAACATCTACCTGTAAATATTAATCAAAAAGCAAAATACAAAATTAAAAAATCTTTGATAATCCAAAAATATTCTTCTCGACATGGCTTTCAGTATCGATAATATGGACGTACCTAGAAATGTCGCTCAATAACGACACGGGTGTGTACATAAAGCTCGAATGAAAGTTGTAAATATTTTTCAAAACATGTCATTTGTATCTTTTCTAAAGGAAATTGTCTATTTTCGACAATATTTCCAACAACGGGCAGAGCAATCTATCTTGGGTTGAGCTTGTCACAAAACATTCAACGTTTTGAGCTCAACACAATGGCTTGTAATCACTTTCAGATTGCAACCTGGAACTATATTCACGGGGGAGTGTACGATTTCGTGACCTTACCCTTAGTAAAAGAAGTTAAATCTTCTTACACTTGAGTGGATTCGTCAAGACATTCAAAGTCTATGAACTCAAGTTTATGCTTAAGAAAAACCTTTTCGCCAAAAAGAATTGATTTTTCAAAAAGCGTTGAACACAATTTTTTCAAGAATTTGTCAATGATATTCAAAATCTTTAAAAAATTGTGTGTTCAACAACTCCTATCCTCAAAAGTTTAATGTGGATGATATCCTCGTAATGACAATTCCATTGGATCAATTTTTGAGGGGGAGCGTTACAAAATTCATGCTAAGTTTGACACATCTTTCTCTTGAAAAGTTTCAAGACTATTTTTATTACAATATATTTTAATCAAATTTAGTATCTCTAATATCAAACGATTTTATATATTAGAGATAGGGGAGAAAATGTGACTAAAATGTGATCTAAAGACTCAAGCACTCATGGTTGCGATCAAAAACCCACAACATCTTTAATTCACGACGTTATTGGTGTCAAAAGGGTGGTTAGGTTTAAATCCTATGATCCAACCAGAACCGGAGGGATCTTCCCAGGGACAATCCAATAGATTATTAGTAGTCCATAGGAAAGATGGAGTAGAATGTGAACGAAGATGAATGCCGGCTAAGTACTGATGATGGCACTGGAACAATCACGACAAGGTGCTATTAATGATGTCTTGGTAAGAATTGAAGGGGTTGAAGAATGAAAAAGAAATGTAAGGATAAATAGTGTAAAGAAAGAAACCCTCCATACAACTTAGGCAGAAACCGGGTCAACTCATCATGGACCCAGTGATGTGAAGCACAACCCTTTCCTAGCTACTTAGGCTTCTCTCAAAAGAAGTTTGATTTATTTTCACGGAGATCAACATGACTTCTATTGACTTTCTCACTCCGAGATAGTTGATATTGAATAGGTGGCATCTGCTCCAGCCTCCGAACACTAAATGTGCACAAATCGAGTCTAGAGCCAAGAGATCAATCAAATCTCGTTATGACACACGGATGAAGATCAAGAGAGTCATACGCTATATCCTTGTGATATTGCTAGAACACTCAGATTGATACTACTTAGTATTTACAATGATGAGTGGAAATACTTTCAGTGTTAACGACAAACAGCACTGCGGTAGGTCATGTGTAAGATTCTTTATGAATTAAACATATATAAAACTGAAAAGCAACAGTGGTTTGATTCTGAATTGATTCAAACTCGTTTCAAGTTTCTACGCAATATCCTTATGGTCTTGCCAGAACATTCAGAGTGATATTTACAGTGACGAATGGAAATCCTTCTAGCGTCAACATTAAACAGCGCTACGGTAAGTGACTTGTGAGATTCTTATGAATCAAACTTGTGTAAACTGGAAAGCAACAATGGTAAGATTCTTAATGAATCAAACTTGTTCCAGGAATTTGAATTAACGACTTTAATCAAGCGGATATTTATCCAATTGATTCACTCTTTATGTTCGTAGTCTTGCTTTGAGACAGTCGAGTAAAGAGAACGGCTAGTACAGCCACGAAACCCTGTCAAGGAGATTCTTAATTGAATCTACCTAATCAAAGGTACGATATTTAATATCGTATAACGGTCTTCACCGACCGGAGGTAAAACGCTACCGATTTAGGACGAATGTCAAAGCCATTCAGTCCGTGTCTATGTTTTTCCTCGAGAAGGTGGCGTCACGGTGTACTCAGCAAAGTCAAAGATTCAAAACCACATATTCATGCCCAAAGACTTATTCAACAATTAATAGTGTGAGCATGTGGATAAAGACACAAGATCGCAAGATGGCAAAGACAAGTCAAGAATGATTTGAAGATCTCAAGATAAAAGACTAAGTCGAAAGACAATGAAAAAGGCTCAAAGATCACAACATGAAGGAACAAAACTACTGTTACACGTTCAAGACTCATTTATGACGAAATTCATAAATCTTCATTGGAATCCAAATATCGAAGAGGAATGACCTCACATTGGGGGAGATTGTTAGTCTCAAAATATTGAGTCAAACAAGAACGTTCGGTCATAGTTTATTATTGTAACATTTATTAGAACATTGTAATGGTTAGTTAAATAGTCGTGGTTCACGGGCATGGATTTAAGCTACATAAAGCCCAAAAGACAAGCCTGGTCCAAACAATATAGCGCATTATGGTTACATGTAAGACCGGCTATATAATGCCCTTCCTAGCATGTTAGGAAGGGTGGATGATCTCATAATTTCTTAATCTAAATTCACCAAGTTAATCATCTCCTTCTCTCACTACTTTCTCTCTCTAAATTTCATATATTTTCCATCTCATTTCTTTAATCTATCATCATATTATTAGGGACAACACGAAAACACGAACACGTAATATATTAGAACAAGGAAAAGTTACGGGTTTCCCTTTGTGGGCCCTACAAGCCGCAGTACAACAAGGAGAGGGGGGCCCAGCCCATGTTGATTTTATTAAAGAAACAAATAATGGAAACATAAACATTACAGAAGAACTTTACAAAAAGTAAAAACCCTAAAATCCTCCTCCTTGCTCCTCAGGCCGACGGCTACATCAATCAAACAAGGGTGATTGGTTGATTTGATTTAAACAAATCATAAGTACGTGTTCGTGTATTCAAGATCTATTGATTCCACGTGTTTTGGTAATCTGGAAATCCTTTCTTTTAAATTCTTTTTATGTTTTATGAACATGTGATCATGGGGAATTAAAAACAAGATTAAAAACATGCTAAAATCATGGTGGGGAAAATCAATTGGGATGTTTTCGGGTTTTGGTGTTCGGCCGCCACAAAAACCGAGAGTCCTACGACTCTCGGCGTCGTTTGGTTCGCACCACCAACCAAGACCTAGGTCTTGGTGGTGTTGGTGTTCGGTTGGCAGCAAGGGCAAGGCACCCTGACTCGCGTCGGGGGTGTCTTGTGGTTCGGTTTGTCTCGGCAGCCACACAGCCCCAACACCGGCCAAAGCCGGTGGCTAATTTAGGAAAGCAGGGGGAACCCACCGAAGGCAGAAGGGGGACCACCGGAAACTACCGGTGGGAACTTTGGTAGCGTCAGCGGCTGGGCCGAGAGGACAAGACCACCGGCTACAACCGGTGGCAGTTTTGCCGCGAGAAGGGGCAACCAGCTTAGGCCGGTTTGCCAATGTTTTTGTTGGGGATTTTGGTTCGATCGGTTCATGGGTTCACGGATCCGGTTCATGACATGTTTAATAAAATAATTCATGGGTTCGGTTTATTATTTTTACAGGTTTAATAGTTTTACAATTTTATTTATTTACAAGATTAAATAAATAAATTTAACATGGCATATAATTAATTTAAATAAAACATGGACTTAGGTTTATATTAATATTTAATAAAACGTGATTTTAACCTAAGTATTTATTTATGTAATTTCGACTATAGTAATTAATTAATTATTAAAACATGACATATTTGTTGGGAATAAATTTAGGCCAGAACACTTGAACGCTGACAAGAACAACTCAAGCGTTGACAAGAGCAAAGTGAGCGCTGACAGCATAAGCGTTGACAAGATAAAGTCAAGCGTTGACAGATTGAAGACAAGCACTGATGAAAGATGTGAGCTACACGTATATTATATTCTAGATTACTTCTAGTAAGGATAGAAACGACAATGTATTTTCTATGTTTATCTTTACCTAGAATAGTTGATTCGTAGCTTATTGTACAAGACTTCTTGTTCTATAAAAGAAGATCTTTTAGGTTAATGTTTAAAATCAGTTTTCATAGTATTCGCAAGTTAAACCTTTCATTGTAATCAACACGATTATTCTAATACAAGTGAAAGTTTGTTTAACATCATTGTGTTTTAGATCAAGTGTTAATTCCGCATAACACTTTGTTACTTTATTCATAAGCAAAGGTTTCTCTACGTGTAGTACTTGATCTAATCTCGTATACACAAAGCTAATCGATCTAAGTTTGGGATCAACAAGTGGTATCAGAGCTTGTTGAGAAACTTTTGATCTTTAAGTAACGCAGAACCCTAAAACACCAAACCCTAAAAACCCTAAAATTCTCAAAACCCTAAAAAACATCATGTCTGGCACAAATCAACCTCCTGCTTTGCTTCAAAACAACTTCTCAAACCCTAGTATCAAAATTCCCATGTTTGATGCCAGGAACTTTGAACTCTGGAAGTCCAATTTTGAGCAATACATAGCTATTCATGACTACACTCTTTGGGAAATTATCGAATATGGAAACACATTCGATAAAGCAGCAAAGATTACTGCTGCAATTGCCGCAAGGACAGCTGTTCCTAATTGTCCTGAAGCTGATAAAGTGGAAAAGCCTGATGATGGGAGAGCGGTAGCTGTTGAAGATATAGCCAAGAAGAGGGTGGACATGAAAATTTTGAACATCCTGAAACATGCCCTAGGTCATGAGAATCAGCATAAGTACAAACGTTTTGAGTCTGCAAAAGAGCTTTGGGAAGCTCTTGAAGTAGCACATGGTGGCAATGCTGACACAAAAGAAGAAAAGAAGAAGCAACTCTTGCATGAGTATGCTGTCTTTAAAGCTCAACCTAATGAGAATCTCAGCAGTGTGAGAAGTAGACTTCTTGACATCACAAGTCAACTTTCCTTCATGGGAAAACAGATTGATGACCCTGAATTGAATGCTACTTTTCTCAAAAGCCTTGGTGATGTATGGAAGATTGAGACAAGATCTATTCTTGTCAATAACACCCACAAGACTTCCAGGTTTGATGACATCTTCAACAAGTTAAGGCTGTTGGAGAATGAATGGCAATTGGAGAGTGATAACAAATCTTCCAGCAGCAACATGGCCTTCTTTTCACAAAGTGAAGGCCAATTTGATTCCATGAACTTCTATGGACATTCAGCAACTGGATCTCAAGGTGTCAGCGCTGGATGTCAATCTGTCAGCGCTGGATCATACCCTGTCAACGCTTTGTACTCAAGCGCTGACACACACAATCATGGCGCTGATAGAATTAAACCTGCTGGTTTTGATCTTGATACTGTGTGTGCATTCATTGCTTCTTTGCCTAGTGATTCAAGGATTACTTATGAAGATCTTGAGCAGATAAGTGATGAACAATTGGAAGAGATGGACATCAAGTGGACTATGGCTCTTGTAAGTTTAAGAGCAAACAGGTTCAATAAAAGGTTCAAGAAGAAGATGACCTTTAATGCTAAGGATGTTGCTGGCTTTGACAAGTCCAAGGTAGAGTGCTACAACTGTCATAGGATGGGGCACTTTATGAGGGAATGTAGATCTCCAAGGAGATCTGATGCTGGGAAGCCTTCTAGCCAAATGATTAAGAACCCAGATCCCAAGGCCATGGTTGCTGTTCAACAAATTGATGGCGTTGGAGAATGGGATTGGAGCTGGATGGCTAAGAATGAGGAAGAGGACAGAGCTTTGGTTGCTGAAGTTAAAGAAGAGCATGCTGAATATGCTCTCATGGCACACTCCTCCTCTTCATCAGACAATGAGGTATATGATGATGCTTTCTGTTCTAAGGGTTGTCGTTTAAATACTGAAAAATTAAAACAAGAGATAGTTAAATTATTAGATGAGGCAAGTACTGAAAGATGCAAAGTATCTAACTATCAAATTGCTCTAACCCAAACAGAAAAGACAGTATCTGAGTATAAGAAAATGGAGTTTGATTTAAAAGATCAAATAAACATCTTAAAACATGAGTTATTTCAGAGTAAAGATGTGCAAGATATAGTAAATAGGGTTAATCTTGATTTGATAGCTCAGTTAGAGGAGGCTAACAAAAATAAAGATAATGTGAGTCTTAAAATCCAGAGGTTTGATAAGGCCACACAAACCCTAGGAGAGTGTGTTAGTAAACAAAGAGACTCTAAGGATATGAGTGGGATTGGGATGAATAATTATACTGTTGTTCCACCACCAGCTGGGGATTTCTATGGTGTCCAATCAAAGGACTTATCTTGGACTGGCTTGCCAGAATGCCAAGAAGAGGAGTTCATTCCTCAACCTAGAGTGACTTCCCCAGTTGAGGAATATCAGCAAAAGCTGACTGACCTAGAAGAGTGGAAGAAAGCTAACCACACTTTGTTTGTTAAGGGAGGGTTATTGTGTGAAAGTCCAAATGAGCCCACACCAATCACAAAACCAATTGATGATCCTAAACCTATTAAGATCACACACCCTACCACTGGCAAACCTGTTGACCTTGGCCCACAAAATGTTAGAAAACCTAGTGTTAAATATGCAGAAATGTATAGAAATTCTAGGTCTCCAAAAAGCCAAGTTAGTAACCATGGAACAGGTTTCTTTGCTTCTAGACCTAAGACTATGTCTAGAAAAGCTTGTTACTCATGTGGGAGCTTTTCACATTTGGCCTACAAATGTGTCAACGCTTCCAATGTCAACGCTGATAGGAACCATTTCAGCGCTGACAAAAGTCAACATAGGTCAAACACTGTCAGACCCAATACCTTTGTGAACAAGAGTTCACAAGTCGTTAGACCAGCCCCATTCTTTTCTAGAGGGTCTAACACACAAGGCCTAAGACCTTTTCAAAAGTCAAATACTTGGTCAAATAGGCAATGGGTTCCTGTAGCAAACCCTAGGTTCAACGCTGATAAGAGCAATCGGGGCGCTGACAGGAGTAATTTCAGCGCTGACAGACACACTGCTAAACCTAGGTATTTGCAACCACAGGGAAATAGGTCTAAAGCTTCTACTAGCTTAACATGGAGACCAAAACAAGACCAGAACCCTAATAATCCTGGTATTTCTATGACATGCAACAGGTTTCATTATGTTTCAAAGGCATTGTCAACACCAATTGGGGTTAACTGGGAATTTCATTCAAACAGGGATGAAAATGGGGTTGTTATGAGAACCAAGTCTGTTCTTGTTGAACAACCAAATGAATCCAAGTCTTCCAAGGCTTGGGTTCCCAAAGAAAACTAATGTGTTTTCTTTATGTGCAGGGCATTCAGAAGAAGATCAATGACTATGGATACTGGGATAGTGGATGCTCAAGGCACATGACTGGAAAGGAAGACTATCTGACCAATTTCTCTCCTATTCAAGATGGTGATAAGGTATACTTTGGAGGTGGCTACGGCACAATCACAGGAAAAGGAACCCTTGTCACCAACAATCTAAGGTTTGATAATGTCTTCTTGGTGAAAGACCTGGATTATAATTTGTTTAGTGTATCACAAGTGTGTGATAACAAAAATAAGGTTCTTTTCACAGATACTGAGTGCTTGGTGTTAAGCAAAGATTATAAGCTCCCTGAGGAGAAATACATAGATTTTAGAACACCAAGGCATAAAGACATATATAATGTGAATCTTAATGGAATTAAGGTAAATAATAAAATGTCATGTATGTATGCTAAAGCCTCAGTAGATGAAAGTAATCTTTGGCACAGGAGACTAGGGCACATAAACTTTAAGAATATTAATAGGCTTGTGAGGCTTGGTTTAGTTGATGGTTTGCCTGAAAAGGCTTTCCACAATGACCACTCTTGTGTTGCATGCCTTAAGGGCAAGCAGCACAAGGTCTCATTCAGGTCTAAACAGGTGCACTCTAGTTCTAAACCCCTTCACTTATTGCATATGGACCTCTTTGGTCCAACTAATATAGAAAGTTTGAAGGGTAAATCATATTGTTTTGTCATTACTGATGATTACTACAGGTTTACATGGACTTTCTTTTTAGCCAAGAAAAGTGAAACTGCCCTAAGTCTGATTAATTTCATTACCCAAATTGAAAAGAAAAATGGTAATGAGGTCAAAATTATTAGAAGTGACAATGGGGGTGAGTTTAGAAATCAGTTGTTAGATGATTTTTGTGCCAAGAAAGGGATTACTAGGCAGTTTAGTATAGCTAGAACCCCACAACAAAATGGGGTTGCTGAAAGGAAGAATAAGACCCTTATTGAAGCAGCCAGAACCATGTTGGCTGATGCCCACTTTCCTATAGCCTTTTGGGCTGAAGCTGTTAACACAGCTTGTTATGTTCAAAATAGGGCATTGGTCAACAAGATACATAATAAGACACCTTATGAATTACTTTGGGGAAGGAAGCCCAACATTGGCTTTCTCAAGCCATTTGGTTGTCATGTAGTTGTTTTAGAAACTAGTGAGGCCCTAGGTAAATTTGATTCTAAAGGTGATGAAGGCTACTTCATGGGTTATTCAGTGCAGAGTAAAGGATATAGGGTTTACATTAAAAAGGAAAAACGTATACTTGAAAAGGTACATGTTAGGTTTTTAGAAAGTAAACCTAGTGATCCTGAGAGTGGTCCAAATTGGTTGTTTGACTTAGAACCTTTGTCTAGAGCTTTAAATTATATGCCTGTTACTGATCCAGACATTGTGAAGGTAACTTCAAGTGTTTTGGAAAAGAGAATTGGTAATGTTTCAGGTATACAGGTTGCTAAGGAGGATGGACCACCAGCAGTTGAATCATCTCCCACACAAGAATATGTTACACTTCCTATATGGACAGATGAGTATTATGCTGCTGCTACTGCTGCTACTGCTGCAAGGAAAGATAATGGTGGTGTTCAAATACCACCAAATACAAACATGCATGATTCTTCAGGCGCTGACAAAGGGAAATCAAGCGCTGACACGACAAATTCAGACGCTGATGGCTCCAACGCTGACAACACAAGTTCAAGCGTTGTTAGCCCAAACGCTGACAAACAAGGATCAGACTTTGGAGACACCTTTACACAGCTTTTCTCTTCCCATTTTGAACAGGGTGGACCTTCCAATATTCATGAAGAGATTCCTATTGATCAAGAAGAATCTGAAGAAGATATTGGCAACATGGAGCGTGAAATTGAGGACACCAGACTTTTTGAAGGAGGAGTTCTCACTTCCACAGCAAAGGATCACCCCACATCTCAAATCATTGGTGATGTTATGGCTCCAGTTCAGACAAGAAGATCCCATCAAGGTCTTGGTGGGTTTATTGCCAATATACACAAGAAGGTTGATACCCCTCTTGTACAAGCATGTTTGTTTGCCTGTTTTCTGTCACAGGAAGAACCCAAGAAGATTTTTGATGCTCTCAAAGAACCAAGTTGGGTGGAAGCAATGCAGGATGAGCTTCACCAATTTGCTATACAGGATGTTTGGGAGCTGGTTGATTGTCCTAGGTATGTGAGACCAATTGGGACAAGATGGGTTCTAAGGAACAAGAAAGATGAAAGAGGCATTGTGGTCAGAAACAAGGCACGTTTGGTAGCTCAGGGTTATACACAAGAGGAAGGCATAGATTATGAAGAAGTCTTTGCTCCAGTTGCAAGAATTGAAGCTATCAGAATTTTCTTAGCTTATGCTTCTTGCATGAATTTTACTGTTTATCAAATGGATGTGAAGAGTGCTTTCCTCTATGGCACAATTGTTGAGGAGGTCTATGTAATGCAGCCTCCTGGTTTTGAAGATCCTGAGAATCCAGACAAGGTTTATAGAGTAAAGAAGGCAATGTATGGCCTTCATCAAGCCCCAAGAGCATGGTATGGTACATTGTCCACCTATTTGGTGGAAAATGGTTTCAAGAGGGGCACCATAGATCAGACACTGTTTACAAAGAAGAAAGGAAAACATGTGTTGCTTGTGCAGGTCTATGTTGATGACATCATTTTTGGGTCTACTGATCCAAAAATGAGTGAGGATTTTTCCAAGCTCATGACAGATAAATTCAAGATGAGTGCAATGGGTGAGATGAACTTCTTTCTAGGTTTACAAGTTCAGCAGAAAGAAGATGGTATCTTCATCTCCCAAGACAAGTATGTAGCAGAAATCTTGAAGAAATATGGTTTTTCTCCACATGAGAAGGAGGCTTCCACTCCTATGGATAGACAATACCCTTGGGGAAAAATTGGAGCTGGAAAGGATGTGGATGTTAGGCACTATAGATCAATGATTGGATCATTGATGTATCTTACAGCCTCAAGACCTGACATCATGTTTGCTGTGTGTGCATGTGCACGCCATCAAGTGACTCCCAAAGAATGTCACCTTTTTGCTGTGAAGAGAATTTTTAGGTACTTAAGATGTTATCCAGATCTTGGATTATGGTACCCAAAAGATTCTCCTTTGGATCTTATTGCATATTCAGACAGTGATTATGGTGGTGACAAGTTTGATAGGAAATCCACAACTGGTGGATGCCAATTTCTTGGGAGCAGATTAATATCTTGGCAATGCAAGAAACAGACAGTGGTGGCAAACTCTACAACTGAAGCAGAATATGTTGCTGCAGCTGCTTGTTGTGGACAAGTCTTATGGATTCAGAACCAGCTGTTGGATTATGGGTATAATTTTATGCATACCAAGATTTTTGTAGACAATAACAGTACTTTATGCATTATTAAAAATCCTGTACATCATTCTAAAACCAAACACATAGAAATTAGACATCATTTTATAAGAGATTGCTTTGAGAAAGGTTTAATACAACCAGATAGGGTAGATACTGAAGATAATGTAGCTGATTTATTAACTAAACCTTTTGATGCTGGAAGATTTCAATATTTGGTAACAAATATTGGAATGGTTAATCTCACTTAATATGTGTTTTGGAACATTTTTGTAAAAGTATGTACAGGATAAAGCATTGTTATTGGTCTTTGTGATGATTTAGATTTTCCACATTATTTTTCTAACACTGACAAAGGTAAATGCAACGCTGTCAAGTGTTATTTTGCCATTGTTGGAGATATTATTGTCTAACGCTGACAAGAGTTCTTTCAACGCTGATAAGTGTTGTCGGGACGCTGTCAGCAACAAATGTTAGTTTTGTGGTTTTTCATCTAAATGTGCAGGTAATGATAGCTTTATGCCATTGGATACAGAGTTGCTTATGGATCTTTGAAGAGCTATTTGGACATGTTTTGTTTATGGATGATGGTTGGAATATTTATATTCCTATCTTGACATAAATTTTTAATGTTCATATATATGTTTTGAGAACTCATGTATCATAGTTTAAGGGGAGGTTTAAGGAACCTTTAGGACTCTTGGGTATTCTTAGAATACTCTCATCACAATTCTAGATTGTGTCCACTGGTGAGTATGGGTTAGTTTTACTAAACCA
This sequence comes from Glebionis coronaria, assembly GCA_025667525.1. NCBI lineage: Eukaryota > Viridiplantae > Streptophyta > Magnoliopsida > Asterales > Asteraceae > Glebionis > Glebionis coronaria. The sequence goes on from JANFOE010001397.1 coordinate 93,365, forward strand.
TGAGGCACTGTAGCATGCATAGTATATCAACTTTGCATGCTGCCAAGACATTTTTGACTTAGAATTGGTTATGGTCTGATGGGAGGCTTGGGAATCCTTTTGATATGGGTTTTACCTGGGAGTAACAAGGGTTTTATGAGGTAACTTGGTTGTTAAGAATTTTGGTTAGCAAGGGACACTAGAGGACTGTTATGTCTATCTTGCTTATGCAAGTGTGCATAACTGGACAGTGCTTGCCGCCCTATGATAATTATCAGCTTTTGGTTATCTTCTCTAGGATAAATTACTTGTTAAGGTCATTGTTCACTTTTTAAAAACAATTTTATTTTTGGACGCTGACAAGATTTTTCCAAGCGTTGTTGTGACCAAAATGGACGCTGACATGGCTTTAGGCGAACGTTGACAGGATTATAGCCGTTGGGCGTTGATGGGTTATATTTGACCGTTGACAAACAATGGGACCTACCCAGTTGTAACTTTTTGACATATTTTCAAGCCGTAATTTTAGGAGTTGTTACTTTCATTAAATGCATGGGATAACTTATAAACTTTTTCAATATTTTCATGATTGATTTTTGAAAATCTTTGCCTATTTTTGGGCCAATCACGTGCATTCATCCACTCCTATAAATTTGGCTCCTATTTTAAACAGGGTATCTATAATTCTTGTCTAACACTTTTTCTCTTATCAACCTTCATCTTTTATACATCAAATTAACAGCTTTCATCAATGGCACCAAGATTTAACTCAGCAGAATTGGATTTGGGGTTCAAGTCTCAACATAACATGATTGCTTATCTTGTTGCTGATAATACTTTGTTCCCTGAATACACACAGATGGTGGAGTATTTGAATGCATCCCCATTAAGGTATGCTCTTTCTCATGCACCACTCATTCCAGTCACACACATTAAACAGTTTTGGAACACTGTCAGTTCCTCAACAGTTAATGGAGTGACAACATTGAATTCTATTGTACATGGGAGACCTTGGGTGGTTACTGAGGCCTTGGTACGCCAGGCCTTGCATCTTAATGATGCTGATGGTATAACTATGCTTCCCATATCTGAAATAGAACAAGGGCTTAGGGCTTTGGGATACCCTATTCCTGATGAAGGTACTCTAAATAAGTACCATAAGCAGGAATTTCCCCCAGCCTGGAAGTACCTAATTCACATTCTCCTTCAATGTTTGAGTCCCAAATGTACTGCACACAATGAGATCAATAGATCCATTGCATCTGCTATTGTGTGTATTGCAACAGGGCAAAATTATAATTGGTCTAAAATGATTTTTGAAGGAATGTGTAAAAACAAGGGGACAAAAATGACTTTAGCTTATCCCCGTTTTCTGCAAATGGTTTTTGATGCTCAAAGATATTGTTCAAGGGATCACAATGACTTTTATAAGATCCCTGAACAAAAGAAGGCTATTTTTACCAAGATGAATTCACCACCTCATAGAGACCTACCATTAACCCCAGCCATGCTTGCTGTTATTGCAGCAGCACAACCCCAACCAGACCCCCAACCTCATATTGACCCTCAACCACAACTTGAACCTATCCCTGAACCTTTACCCTCACCTGACCAAATGCAAATAGACCAAAATCCCTTTGACGCTGACACATCTAATGTGGGCGTTGATATGCCTATTCCCAACGTTGACACCCAACCATCACAATCCCAAACACCCCTTAACCAACCTACATCTACACCATCTTCTACACCATCTTCCACACCACCAGAATATAGGTTGATGAAACGCCAAAGGACTGCTGGAGTGTTCTCCTCTGGTGGTCCTAGCCATGTAGCAGAGAGAACCACCACCACAAGTGTGGCTGGTGACCTGGATGAGGCTGAGACTATTGGTTCTGGCTTAGACGCTGGCCAAGACAGTCCCACCATAATTAAGTCCTCATCCTTGCCCAATGAACCTAACTTGGGAGGTCAAATTCCCATTTTGGAAGAGGGCAGACTGGAACCAATGACGCTTTTAGAATTGACGGCTGTCTGCATTAGCTTGCAAAAGCAAAATGCAGACTTGGTACAAATTGTCAGTAACCAAGGCCTTGAACTCAAAGAATTGAGGGAGAGGATTGTTGTTTTGGAGAGTGCTCATTCAAGGGGAGGTATGGAGGAGTCTTCCAAAGGGGAGGAAGCAAGAAATCTGAGTGATAAGAGCAGTCAAGATGGTCAATCATTGGATATTGCTGAAGCTCTTACTACATTGAAGGAACAAAAAGGTTTTGATACGTCCTTAATCTCTCCAACAAATTTACATTTATCATTTACAGATATGTTGAGGGAGGTTTCACAAGGCGCTGAGGGAAAATATTTAAGCGTTGATAAGGCAAGTTTGGACGCTGACAGAAGTATTTTGGGCGCTGATAGAGGAAATTTGGGCGTTGACAGATCAGCATATGGAGGTGATGTATTCCAGTCATCATCTATCATCAAAGATGTTCCTACTCAGGTATTATCATCTACCCTACCAACAATTGAACCAACAGATAAGGGTAAGGGTAAGTTGGTAGAAGAAATTGTTCCAAAGAATGCAGCTCAGGTTGAATTTGATAGAAGATTGGCTGAGCAAATGATGGAACAAGGTGAGAAGGAAAAGTCACCATTTGTTGTGACTTCTGAGGAAGAAAGTGATGGAGGCAGCTCAGATTCAAGTGTGATGATTGTTGAACCAGAAAGACTTGAGTATGGTGATGAGCTTGCTAGGGAAAGGCTGAGAGATTTGAAGTTGCAAATTGATTTTGATATGCCAGAGGTAGTTCAGATGTACAATTCTTGGGAAGAAAGCTGCATGGATAATCCAGACTTGACCATTTCAGATCAGATATGGGGTTTGGAAATTCTTCTTAGAGTTCAGCAGGATTGTAAGGTTATGTTGAAGTACAGGGCAAGCAACATTCTCTCTCAACTGAAAAGGGATAGAAGGAAGCTCTATTTTATGTTGCTCAAATGTCATGGAGTTGGATGGACACATCAGAAGCTGAAGGCTTTGACATTTGATGAGTTGGAACATAGGGCTTATCCTATTTGGGTGAAAGTGCAGGAAGAGAACACTTTCAGACTTCTTTCAGATGAAAGAAAGGAGCAACTTGCAGAAGAGATGGCAATCAAGAAAGCTATGATAGTCCCTAGACCAGTGAAGAAGGGATTTGTTCTTGAGTTTCCAAAAGATATGTCTCAACTGTATCCAAGTGAAGCAATCATTAGAAAGAGCCTTAAGCTCTCCCCATTAGAAGCTTCAGATATGGTGCATGTGTTACCACTAGATTCCAGGAATCCAATTATAAGTTATGAGGAAGATGAATGTGGATTCTGGAAAATTGGAAGATTTGGCAAGGAGGTACACACTTTTACCACTCTCATATCTTTATTTGCAAGTTGTGACAGAGAAGACTTGGTAGACCTTTGGAGGTTGCTAGAGACCAAGTATGAGGCTGAAGCACCAACTTCAGCCAATGGAATAAAACTTTGGACCACATTCAAAAGAATGTGTGGGACAAAAGAAGAAGATCCTGAAATATGGAAGGATCTTGAAGATGACCTCAGTGGTCTTCAATGGAGGTTATATTCAGCTGCAGGTGTATACCATTTGAGTTCTACAAAGTTTGCTGAGTATTTACTTGTAGATGCTCAGTATTTCATATCCAAGGCTGTTTTGGAGAAGATGAAGGACACCCAGTTGGAGATAGACTATACAAGTGACGTGGCAAAGAATTTGATCAGATTTATTTATTACCAATATGATAAGGTTTGTCAGACTCCTCCAAATTCTTAATGTTTATTCAGAAACTTGATCATAAGAGTGGATATCAAGTTTAGGGGAGGATTGTTGGGAATAAATTTAGGCCAGAACACTTGAACGCTGACAAGAACAACTCAAGCGTTGACAAGAGCAAAGTGAGCGCTGACAGCATAAGCGTTGACAAGATAAAGTCAAGCGTTGACAGATTGAAGACAAGCACTGATGAAAGATGTGAGCTACACGTATATTATATTCTAGATTACTTCTAGTAAGGATAGAAACGACAATGTATTTTCTATGTTTATCTTTACCTAGAATAGTTGATTCGTAGCTTATTGTACAAGACTTCTTGTTCTATAAAAGAAGATCTTTTAGGTTAATGTTTAAAATCAGTTTTCATAGTATTCGCAAGTTAAACCTTTCATTGTAATCAACACGATTATTCTAATACAAGTGAAAGTTTGTTTAACATCATTGTGTTTTAGATCAAGTGTTAATTCCGCATAACACTTTGTTACTTTATTCATAAGCAAAGGTTTCTCTACGTGTAGTACTTGATCTAATCTCGTATACACAAAGCTAATCGATCTAAGTTTGGGATCAACAATATTATTATATAATTTCCATGACTTAGGTTATATTAATAGAAAATACTAATACATGTTTTAACCTAAGTATTATATACACTTTAATTTTATTAAATCATGACTATATTTAATTAAACCATATAACATATAGTTTATTTAATTAACATATTATAATTAATAAACTATATTATTAATCACATGACTTGTATATTTAATCAGTAAAACTTCAACTTATCATATTAGCTTAATAATCCAGCTTATTTCTAATTATGGAAACTTTCTATTTCAGGAAACTTACTATTTTTAGAAACTTTCTATTTTTAGAAAATAATCTATTTTAAGCTGTAAACCTATTTTTGGAAACTTTCTATTTTTGGAAACTTTCTATTTTTGGAAACTTTCTATTTTCAGAAACTTTCTATTTTAGGAAACTTGCTATTTTTAGAATGTTACTTATTATTACACAACAAGTATAATAATACAAGAAATAAAAGTAATACTTAATCAGAATATCCAGAATACATGATAAACACAGCATAACGTTAAAATCTGTAAAACAAGACATGAACATATAAAACAAGCTAAGACATGATATAAAACCAGTTACGTACTCAAAAATTAGAATACATATACACGTATACTATATATGTAGCATTCGTGAGATTGAAGTAGGAATCTATTCCGTACGTCTTATTCGTTCACTGGCCCTAAGGTACGGATTCTCCGTCCTTTCAGTATGGACATTCTTTCCTTATTAGGATTCCCCGTATACAGCCAACTGTTTTCCCAGTATTTGTTTTATATTTTTTGATTTGATTATTGATTGTGGTAAATTACGACCTTTAGGAAAAGGAGCGTAAAAACGGTAAGTATTGAACAAATGATTTTAGTAAAAACCAAGTGTTAATGACCCTAAGGTGAAGTTCGTTTCCCAAGGAGGTATATATGTGTGTGACTAACTTGTAAAATGTTTAAGATTAATATTGGTTTAGAAAGGGATGAGAAAAGAGTATGACGAAGACGTGAAAATTATTACTACGGCGACAAAACGTAAAACCGTAAAACAAGCTAAAATAAAAATTAATTCTAAAAATTACCAAAAATTCACCAAAAATCAAAATAAATAAACTAAGCGTTTACCAATGATCAAAACTTTTCAAAACCATTTAATTAATTAAATATTCAATTTTTAAATGCTAATTAAAGCCCTAAAAATCAAATAAATTATCAAAAAGCCCAAATAAAGATTTTTCAATTGGTAAACCTCTAAAATGACCTAAAAATATTAAAAACTATTTTTAGAAATTTTTAAACTAAGGAAAACTATTTAGAATGATTTAAAAACTATTAAAACTTAAAATAATTATAAAAATTAATCTAAAAGAGATAAAATTATTCTAAGAGTTGCAAAAATCCTATTTTAATGTATTTGAGCTAAGAAAAATGTAAAAAAGTTGAAAAATGTGAAATTTGAAAAATAATAATAAAATAATATTAAAAATCCAAAAATTATAAAAAAATTCTAAAAACTTGCAAACTAGTTAATTTTAACCTAAGTAATCAGAAAATGAAAGTGAAATGACCAGAATACCCCTATTGGGCCCTGAAATGGGCCAAAACCAAAAACAGTCCACTTAAATGGGCTTTTTAGCGCAAAAAGTCAAACTTGGCCCAATTGACTTGGAAAAGTCCAATCTGACTCATAATTCAATTCTAAACACAAAAATCTAAAGGCCCAAAAGCTGAAAGTGAGCTTATCATAGCTTAATAAGCAAACAGCTTATCCTTATTGGGCCATTAAGCCCATTAAGCAATAAGCTAATGCCATAAGCTCTAATTTGACACACAACCTTCTTTTGGGATGCTTAAGAGATCTGTAAAAAGAAATTTTGAAAAAGCACACTCAATAAGCCAGAAATAAGCAAAGTACAATTTCACTAAAAGACAAAATAGTCGGGTTTGAGATATAGGGCACCTCAGAACTTGATTCAACTTGCAAAATGTCACAAATGAACTCAATAAGACAAATCAATCAACAAAAATCCAATAAGCAACACCAATAAGCCAGAATGAACCAATAAGCAATTATGACAAAGTCAATTAAGTTGGTTTTCTAGTCAAACCCTAAAGTCAACCCACCAAATGCTCCAGTATGAACAAATGGGTCAAATGATGAGCACCTATTACAAAATCCAAGTTGTTGTTGGTTAAAATAAGCTTTTATAGCTTATTGATAAGCTGAAACCCAATTAACACTAGCAGGGGGAACATTCAGTAGGAACTGGTTCCCACTGCTTTGACTATTTGACCAAGCTTTTTAGAGAGATTTAGTTGGATTCAATTGGAAACAAGGGCACCCTTGTGATCAGTGAATCACAAGGAGTCAATATCAACAAGAAAATCATAATTTGGTTCACACAATAAGCCAAAAATAATCAAACAGTCACCAGATATTGCTCAGACATGTGAAATAAGCAGTTATGCACAAATAAGCAGATATAGCATGCATAAGCTAACCAAATTCAACAGGATGCATACACAAGCTATATAAACTATGAATAAGCACAAACAAACTTAAATCAAACACTGAATCAAATTAAATAAGCAGAATCAAGCATAAACAGTTACTGATAAGAACAAGGTGAATATGAAGAAACTTTTGCTGATCTAATTGACACTAAATCCAATTTCAAGCATTCAAATCTCTTTCCCTGGTGTTATTAGCCTAGTTTAATCACTTGTTAACCCTAGTCTATGATTAGATCTAGGTGTCCCTTAAACCACAGCCAAAAATATCAAGTAAACAAGATTTTATAGCCCTATTATGAATCTAGGTGTTTCAACCCACAAAACTTGCATACAAATGACCAAGTATATCAGATAAACAAGTACCAACAACCAAAAGCACAATATACCCAATCAACAAGCCTTAACACCTGCTTATGCAGTTAACCCAAACACCACTTAAAAACCTGTTTTGACAAATTTTCAAAGGATAATCCAGTTTTAACCTACAAATCAAACTAACAACACCTCATAAACATCAAACAATGCCAGATGAACAATAATTAACAACAATAACACATATTCAAGAACAATCATGCATAATCACCAAAATTCAGAAAATAAAGGAGAAAAATGAAAAGGGAGAAGGTGCAAACCTCCAAGACCTACATCCAGGCCCTGGATTGTTTGAGCTGAGGTACTAGCAGAACAAGTACCAGCTTCCAAGTACCTGCTAAGATCAACAAACAAAAGTGATGCACAATAAACAAGCACTTTTTTTATTTTTGAAACCCAAGTTTTATCACTTAAAACCTTGCCTCAAAAACCTTCAAATATCAAAGTGGAACTCAGAATTAGGCTATTCTAACACCTAGTTTTAACAAATATAAAAGAGATTTCTCAAAATTCGGAAAATCAAATTTTATTAACTTAAAAAGGGATTACAAAGATTGATAGCCTAAAACTGGAACAAAACCTCTCTCACATGTTGAGGAGTCTTTTTATAGGCAAATGCTAGCTACTCACTATTTACAAACCCTAGAAGTGAATTTCCTCATTTTGTCCTTGCAGAATCTTCTAGGCGTGTTGCCAGCTGGTTTGGGTGAATCATGGACGTTTGTTTAGTGCTTGGTGACAAAGGAAAAGCTTGGGTTCGTTGATCTTTCCATGTCATGATAAAATGTCAGGTGTCGTCATGTGAGTGGGAGTGGGGGTATCATTCTGGTAGTGGGGATTGAGGTTTTTGGTGTGGGATGTGATTGTCTTGATGTGAATTACACGTGGGAACAACCAATTTTAATTTCCCCTTTGTTTTCCTCTTTTAATCCTGGGTAAAAAAGAGGTGTTCTTGATGGTAAAATTGCTACAGTAACTGTTGCCCGCGTTTTTAGGAGTTTGAACTTTGAGCTTTGGCAGTTTTGGTCCTTTGTTTTTGGCAAAACATGTATAGCAAGTTTATTTTCAAAACAAACTCGTTTCCTTTGTTAATAACTTTTCCAACTTCACACTTTTGGCATAAAACTTTGTCAAAAGGTTTAAAAGGGTTGTTTTTGCCATTTTTGGATATTTGAGGGACTGATCTTGGACATTGTTGATCTTCAAAGGTATTCAATGTAACTTTAACTCCATGAGAGACCATAATTGACAATGTTGAATAGTTGAGGGACTAATCTTGTCATTTCTTCGAAGTTGAAGGACCTTTTGTGTAATTTTGACAAACTTAAGGGACCAAACTTGTAATTATGAATTCACAAGGGTTTTAAGTGTCATTTCTTCATTCATTGAGGATCAATCTTGCATATCTTCAAGTCTTCAAGGGTAATTGTTGGATAAATCATGAACTAGTGCCCGGTTCTTTGTACGGCTTCGTTTCTCGTGTCCGTTTTTCCTTGTTTCTTGTGATCTTTTGTCTTTTTCACGATATCCATACCTAAAATAAACAAGTAAACAAACACAAGCATATATATGGTATTTATGACATTTTTATGCATTTAAAGCCCGAAAAGACCGATGAGATCATGTATAAATGCCATCTCATCACTCTCCCATACTAAGCCATTGCCGTGTCCTCACGCAATGCTAGAATAAAGTATCTAAGCATCACCAAAGTTTAATTTTATTAACCTTCATTGAAAAATAAAAGACTTGCAACATACTACGAAGATGTGTAAAGACATAGTGTATGATTTTCATCACGAGTGTGACTTTTAGGGTCAAATAAACAAGCAAATGTCCATTAGAGTAAACTTCGTCATCCTTGATTGTCATACATTCCATGCTAAGTGCAAAAACGAGATCATTGTTGGTACAAGTCACAATGCTAACACTACTCATACGTCCAAATTGTGTAATACTTTTTCTCCCTGCAATCCTAGTTATTATAAAAGGAAATGGGTTACTAGCATTTTTTAACTCTTTGTCATGGATCAAAAGTGATTCATATTGACTTATTTGAGTAGTTATTAGTCCGAAAGCAAAGTAGAACGATTTAATCGATAGTTAGCCGAAGGACAAAATCTTTTAAAACGGTTTCTCGTGTATCTCCTTAAGTTCATATCTTTGCATAAATCGTTTCACGATTTGAGACCTTTCTCGGACCGATATTTGGCATGTACTTCATACATTTAAATCTTGGGAAGATGTTCTTGAAATTATTGTATTCTCCTCATATATTTGGAATTTTTTCACTTGACATTTTTTAGAGATTCTTCATATTTGGACCACGACTTCATCATTTTTCTTCAACCTTTATTTTGGACTTTGATATACAACGATCCGCCTCCTTTTCGGACTTGGATATATTTATCCTCATACCTTGTAAGGGTCTTTTTGGATAGACTTTCTCTATGATCTTTAGGGGAGTAATTGCTTTTCGTCGTGTGTCTCGATCCTTCATATTGATTTAGGAATAATGATACTTCACATCATCTTGGATCTTTAGCAACAAAATAGGGCTCCTCATGCCTTGTTAGGGCCTTTTTGGATAATCACCAATCTTCGCGTCCCGCTTCAATAAGTTATGCCTTGGCTATGAACTCTATTCAACCCCGAGCAACTTTTAAACGATCTTGCGCTAGAAGCTAAGTAACCTTTCAAATCGTACGACCTTACTTATTGCAATTATTTTTATTCCTAATGCATTGATCTTATGGGAAGAAAAAGACACAATTAAAAACATATGAGTTTTTGAAAGAACATTTTCATGTTCTACGTTTAGCATGATCACTTGTCTAACTCTATCATCTCTCGTTCTCCACTATATAAAGACCTCTAATTAAAGAGGATCTTGCACTTTCTTGGACTTTTTCAAGTTTAGAGAATGCATTTTATAGTTCCCTTGATAAGTGACTTTCTAGGATCAATTATAGGAACTTGCGAAAAGTTCTTGTTCTTAACCCGAATGAGTTAAGACTTTCGCGGTTTAAAGCTCCCTATATAAAAGTCTAGCAAAACTAAAATTGAGCGGGTTAAGGAATGTAAATGGCTCCAAATGCCCATCAAGTCAAAAATTAGCTCTTATTCCACCCATCGGAAAATATACATTCGTGTCTTAAAAACACTTATGAAAACTAAGAAAATTTTTAAAATTTGGCTATTTGTAGGCTTATTAGCAACAAAACGAAACATTGAAAGTTGGAAAACGTGAGGGCGTAGCAAAGCAAGTACCTATTCACCCCCACATACTAAAAGTAAACATTGTCCTTAATGTTTCGAGTCTAAAGGTGGAGCACCCCCATACTAGAGACGAAGAATCGAATGCTTAGGATCTAGCATGGAAAGGGTGATCAAGAATATATCTAAAGCCGTTTATTAAGTATGCTAAAAGATAATTGTTAGAACAATAAAGGATATGTGAATGGATTCGTGACAAACTTCTTCAAGCAAACGATGGAGGCTCACGTAAACGAACACGAGAGTCTTCAATTGTAGATGATGATGATCTAGATAACACAATCACAAACAACCAAGAGACAACGAGTTTAAAGGGTACAAGTCCCCTTATTAGTGATTAGCAAGCATAAAAGGATAAGCAGGGGATCTCCCAACGAGGCACCTCGTTTTTGATTACCGAGTCATGAGCTCGACTCGATCCCCTCAATGTTAATTATTATTGGGGAAGGTGACTTGGTCGAGGTCAACCATTGAAGGATTTTCCCCACCAAAGTAGTGCTTAAGCCTATGTCCATTCACCTTGAAATTAGGACCATCATCTTGAGTTAGCTCGATGGTCCCATAAGGAAACACTTGTGTAACGGTGAAAGGACCCGACCAACGAGATTTCAATTTCCTGGAAAATATCTTAAGTCTACAGTTAAAAAGTAACACTTGATCACCAACATCAAAAAACCGGTTTTTAATCTTTGCATCATTAAACTTTTTAGTCTTTTCTTTGAAAATCAATGAATTTTCATAAGCATTATCTCTTAATTCATTCAATTCATTCAATTGTATTTTTCGGTGATCTCCCGCGGTCTTCAAGTCAAAGTTTGCATGCTTAAGGGCCCAATATGCCTTATGCTCCAATTCAATGGGCAAATGACAATTCTTCCCATAGAATAACTTATAAGGAGTGAAACCGATAGGTGTCTTATAAGCGGTCCTAAAGGCCCATAAAGCGTCATCGAGTTTGTCGGACCATGAAGCACGGTTTTCTCCAATTGACCTTTCTAAAATCCTCTTCAAAGCTCGGTTCGAAACCTCGACTTGCCCACTCGTTTGCGGGTGATAAGCCGTAGAAAGACGATGAGTAACTCCATATTTCTTTAAGACCTTCTCGAATTGGTCATTACAAAAATGGGTTCCACGATCGCTTATAATAGCACGAGGGGTTCCGAACCGAGAGAATAGTTGCTTCAAAAACTTCACTACCACACGAGCATCATTAGTAGGTAAAGCCTTAGCTTACACCCACATAGAAAGGTAGTCCACCGCGACGAGGATATACTTGTTACCATGAGACGATGGGAACGGACCCATAAAGTGTATACCACATATGTCGAAAATCTCACACACTTGAATTATGTCTTGCGGCATTTCATCACGTTGAGACGATTTTCCTTGACGTTGGTACGAATCACACGACGTCACAAGTGCGTGTGCATCACGATAGATAGAAGGCCAAAAGAAGCCGGCATCGAACACTTTCTTTGCCGTGAGATTAGCACCGTGATGACCACCCGTGGGTCCCTCGTGACAAGCTCTAAGGATATTAGAAGCTTCGGCACCAAAAACACAACGTCGAACGAGTTGATCCGCACAAACCCGAAAGAGATAAGGGTCGTCCCAAAAATAGAACTTGACGTCACGAAAGATTTTCGCTTTTGTTGTGTCGTCATACCCTTGATTATGAAATTGCCCGCATGGTAATTTGCAATGTCGGCAAACCATGGGGTGGTGTCTTTAGAATTCACTACACCGAGAGTCTCGAGAGGAAATGTTTCGGTGATTTCCTTGTCCTCGAAAACATCTTTGTGAGGATCTTCTAGACGAGAGATATGATCGACCGCTAGATGCTCGGCTCCTTTTTTGTCAAGCACGGTGACATCAAATTCTTGGAGGAGGAGCATCCAACGAAGCAATCTCGGCTTAGCATCTTGCTTAGCTAAGAGATACTTGATAGCCGAATGGTCGGTATACACGATGCTTTTAGTTAAAACGAGATAAGGTCGGAATTTCTCCAAAGCATAGCCCACGGCAAGGAATTCTTTTTCCGTTGTGGTGTACTTTAATTGAGCCTCGGTCATCGTCTTACTAGCATAATGGATAGGACGGAAATGCTTTTCATAACGTTGCCCTAAGACGGCCCCTATAGCATAATCACTTGCATCGCACATGATTTCAAAGGGTAATTACCAATTAGGAGCAACAAGAATGGGAGCTTCGGTAAGTTTCCTTTTGAGAGTTTCGAAGGCTCTAACACAATCCTCATTGAAATTAAAAGGAGCATCCTTCTCGAGAAGGTGTGTCATAGGTCGAGAGATTTTCGAAAACGACGATAAAAGCCCGCGTGGCCTAGGAAACTCCTAACTCCCTTAACGGTTTTGGGATGAGGTAACTTGGCGATGACGTCTACCTTAGCTTTATAGACCTCAATCCTCGCTTTCGAGACCTTATGTCCTAAGACGATTCCTTGTTTACACATAAAATGACATTTTTCCCAATTAAGCACAAGATTGGTTTCTTCACAACGTTTTAACATTTGCTCGAGATTAGATAAACACGACGTGATAGAATTGCCAAATACCGAGAAGTCATCCATAAACACTTCCATCGAGTTCTCGATCATATCGTGAAAAATCGCCATCATACACCGTTGAAACGTACCCGGTGCATTACAAAGTCCGAAAGGCATCCTACGAAAAGTGAACGTTCCATAAGGACACATAAATGTAGTCTTCTATTGATCACGAGGGTCGATAGGGATTTGAAAGTAACCGGAAAAACCATCTAAAAAGCAATAGAATTCATTTCCCGCGAGTCGCTCCAACATTTGATCCATGAAGGGCAAAGGAAAGTGGTCTTTACGAGTGGCGTCATTTAATTTACAGTAGTCAATACACACCGTCCAACCGGTCACAACACGAGTGGGAATTAACTCATTGTTCTCATTAGGCACAACGGTCATTCCTCCCTTTTTAGGGACACAATGGATTGGGCTCACCCATGGGCTATCGGAGATAGGATAAATCATTCCCGCGTCAAGGAGTTTTAAGACTTCCTTTTTAATGACATCGTGAATGTTGGGATTCACCCTTCTTTGACTTTGAATTGTGGGTTTGTAGTCCTCCTCCATTAAAATCTTGTGAGTAAAAAATTTTGGGTCAATACCCTTAATGTCAGAAATTTTCCACGCAATTGCCCCTTTATGAGCCTTAAGAACTTTCAAGAGCTCGATTTTTTCATTATTAGCAAGACCTCTTGCAATAATAACCGGCAACTTGTCATCACCTTCCAAGAATGCGTATTCAAGTTGAGAAGGAAGATCTTTCAATTCAAGGATAGGTGGTTCCTCGATTGAAGATTTTGGTTCAACACTCATAACTTCCATCGGCGGAAGAAATGGTGGAATAGAAGTATCATCACTAATCAACACCTCACCTTCATTGTCGATTTCATTTGAAGTGAGATCGCCTCCTTGGAATGGAGTGAGATTTGGTGTAGAATCAGCAAGAATCGGATCCAAAATAGTGGGATTGCCACTTGACGAGCTATCAGAAAAACCTAACACTTCTTGTGAAAACTCATCGCAAACCACATTAACGATGTCAATGTGATTGATGGCAGCGATTGCATAAACATGAGAAGGTTTCGAGTTTTGAGTAGCGTTTATAACAAGTTCCTCTTCGTTGAATCTCAAAGTGATAGTTCTTGCATGAACGTCGATAAGCGATCTCGAGGTGTCTAAAAATGAACGACCTAGAATTAGAGGAACTTGAAGATTCGCGGGGATGTCAACTACTATAAAATCAACGGGATAGTAGAACTTCCCCACTTTCACGAAAACATCTTCGGCTACTCCACATGCTAAAATCATAGAATGATCAGCCATTTCGATAGACATGTTCGAAGGAATAAGAGCCGGAAGCGAAAGCGATTTCCAAATGGAAAATGGCATCAAATTAATGCTCGCACCAAGATCGGCCAAAGCGAGGCATTCTTTCATATCTTGTATGTCACAAGGAATGAGAAACTTTCCGGGGTCACCAACTTTTTCCGGTATGCGGTTAAGATAAACCGAAGAACAATTAGCAAGCTTTGAAAGCTTTTCCTTATCGCTCATCATACTTTTAATAGTGGAAGTGAAACGAGGCATATACAACAATGCGTCGGCTAAACTCACATCAAAATTCACTTGTTGAAACATTTTATAAAAAGCTCGATTTGTTGTTTGTTACGTTCTTGCAATTTCTCTTTGTTTCGTCTCGAAGGGTAAGGTAAGGGTGGTGTGGGTTGGAAATTAGGCAACGGCCTTGGAAACTCGGGTTCCACAATTGGTATTGGTTCAACCGTAGGTGTGGTTTGAGCGGTACTTCGTGGGATTGTAATGTGCTCCTTTTCGACCATCACCTCGGGCTCTTTCTCGATTTCCTTCTTCGTAGAAGTACTTGGACGAGAGATTGGTTCCTTGAAAGTTTTACCACTTCGTGTAGTAATAACCTTCATTTCTCCCTTCGGGTTTGCAATGGTATCACTAGGAAGACCACCCGAGGAAGAGGGTTTACACATGATTGCTTCAAACATTTTAGCCATTCGGTCCTCAAATTTTTATTGCCTAGCATCCGCTTTTAACAATTCTTGCTTAATCTCATGTTGTCCTTGTTCCATCTTTTGTTGATTTTGTTGAAGACGTTGGACATTTCCTTCCATCTTGTTAGCATGAGTTTTAAGTTCGTTAGCAAGTTCATTTTTAAGCTCGTTTTTCAACTCGGATCTTACGCTAATCATCTCACGTTGCATGTTATCAAACTTAGCATCATTTGCTTTAGCATAATCCAAAAATTCTCCTTGAAGATTTTTAGTGTGAGCATTTTGAAAACATTGTGTAGTGTTTAGAAAATCACGGTTTTGGTTTTGATTAGTGACTTGTCCATTCCCACTTTGATAATTCCCCTTGTTGTAGTTACGTGAATTGCCTTGGTAATTACCACCTTGGTTGTTGTTTCGATAGTTATTAGCATTTTGATTTGGTGGAGCTTGATTTGGGCGGGAACCTTGGCCGTTTTGGTTGTAAGTTCCCGTTGCTACATAAGCACTCGAAGTGTTACCATCCGCGGTAATGCACTCGGAAAGATCATGAGCTCCACCACAAGACAAACAACTCTTAACAACCGCTTTAACCGAAGCAGAATTTGAAGCTTCATGAGCTTTCCAATGGGACATAAGATTAGCAAATCTATCGAAAAACCGATTTTCCTCATTAGCTTCATCATGTAAGGCATTAATGCTACGAGACGATGACGACGATGACGAACCCAAATTGGCCACACACGGTGTGTTACGAGGGATATAAACCTTAGATCTATTCTCGATAATCTTTAAAGCCTCATCGATCGTTTTGCACAAAAAATTACCACCCGCGGCGGCATTCAAGTAATCTCGTTCATGATCATTAAGCCCATTATAAAAAGTATCAACTTGATGCAATTCTGAAAAATCATGGTGTGGACATTCATGTAACATTTCTTTAAAGCGTTCCCATGCCATTGAAAAACTTTCATTATTTCTTTGAACAAATCTTGAAATCTCATTTTTCAAATGTGTTGTTTTAGATGGTGGAAAAAATTTGTTCACAAACTTTGAAACGAGATCACCCCATGTCAAAATCGAATTTGGCGGTTCTTTCTCAAGCCAAATTTTTGCGGGTCCATCTAACGAGTATGGAAACAACATCATCTTAATGGCGTCATGTGGAACATCCTTAAACTTGCTAGTAGCGGTGAGACGATTAAAATTCCTAATGTGGTAGTGCGGGTTGTCTTTCTCATGACCTTTAAACTTATTAGCTTGCAACATTGACATTAAACCAGTCTTAATCTCGAAATTCTCCGCAAGGATAGCGGGAAGCACAATGGCCTCTCCAAAACCCTCGGTGGGTGCTTGTAGCAACTCCATCATAGTACGATTAGCCATGACGACTTCTTGTTCTACAATAGGTTCAACAATTGGAGGTTGTTCTTCAATCAACGTCTTTTGACTGGCTTGCTTTTGAAGACGTTTACGAGCTCGTTTTGCTTGATTACGAGCGATCATAAACTTCACGAATAATGGGAGGTGAGCAAAGAAGATTCTTTTTGGGTGTTTTGTGAATTTTCAATTTTTGTGTTTTTGATTGTTTTTAATTTTTTTGGATTTTGGTGTATCTTCGTAGACAACAATCTACCAAATCTCTCCTCGAATCAAACTCTTGATTAAAGAAGCCTCAAAGGAATGAAAACGATCACGTGGATTGAACGCCTTCGAATGACTTTAGAACTTTGGTGAAAACCAAATTGTTCAAGAGGGTTTAATCATAAAGAAACCAAGCAAATATATTATACGTAATAATACTTTGGGCGGCAAAACCCTCGATTAGCCTTCATTCTCAAAATACTCACAAGCAAGCGGGGAAACGAGGCGGCGCGAAGCACTTAAGAGCCTTTTTCCTTAGGGTATATTTTATAATACCCGCCTTATACCCACCTTATAGTTCGTATTTTTCAAAATCGAGCTTCACGAAAGTATTTATCTATTTTTGCCTTTTTCTTTTTGTTTGAGATTTGAATACAATAATTAGGAGATCAAATCCCAATTAAGGTTGTCTTTTCACACTTATGGAGATACTTTGTATTGATTCTGATACTTAATACAATATAGTAATAATAATTTCACAAGAAAAACCAAGAAAACCGATAATACGTATTAGTAGAGTTCTACTAATACAAATACTATTTATGGTTAATATTAAAACAACAAGACAAATTAATCACGACACACCTCCCCGGCAGCGGCGCCAAAATGATTGTGGTAAATTACGACCTTTAGGAAAAGGAGCATAAAAGCGGTAAGTATTGAACAAATGATTTTAGGAAAAACCAAGTGTTAATGACCCTAAGGTGAAGTCCGTTTCCCAAGGAGGTATATGTGTGTGACTAACTTGTAAAATATTTGAGATTAATATTGGTTTAGAAAGGGATGAGAAAAGAGGATGACGAAGACGTGAAAATTATTACTTCGACGACAAAACGTAAAACCGTAAAACAAGCTAAAATAAAAATTAATTCTAAAAATTACCAAAAAATCACCAAAAATCGAAATAAATAAACTAAGAGTTTACCAATGATCAAAACTTTTCCAAACCTTTTAATTAATTAAATATTCAATTTTTAAATGCTAATTAAAGCCCTAAAAATTAAATAAATTATCAAAAAAGCCCAAATAAAGATTTTTTAATTGGTAAACCTCTAAAATGACCTAAAAAGATTAAAAACTATTTTTAGAAATTTTTAAACTAAGGAAAACTATTTAAATGATTTAAAAACTATTAAAACTTAAAATAATTATAAAAATTAATCTAAAAGTGATAAAATTATTCTAAGAGTTGAAAAAATCCTATTTTAATGTATTTAAGCTAAGAAAAATCTAAAAAAGTTGAAAAATGTGAAATTTGAAAAATAATAATAAAATAATATTAAAATAATATTAAAAATCCAAAAATTATAAAAAATTCTAAAAACTTGCAAACTAGTTAATTTTAACCTAAAGAATCAGAAAATGAAAGTGAAATGACCAGAATACCCCTATTGGGCCCTCAAATGGGCCAAAACCAAAAACAGTCCACTTAAATGGGCTTTTTAGCCCAAAAAGTCAAACTTGGCCCAATTGACTTGGAAAAGCCCAATCTGACTCAAAATTCAATTCTAAACACAAAAGTCTAAGGGCCCAAAAGCTGAAAGTGAGCTTATCACAGCTTAATAAGCAAACAACTTATCCTTATTGGGCCATTAAGCCCATTAAGCAATAAGCTAATGCCATAAGCTCTAATTTGACACACAACCTTCTTTTGGGATGCTTAAGAGATCTGTAAAAAGAAATTTTGAAAAAGCACACTCAATAAGCCAGAAATAAGCAAAGTACAATTTCACTAAAAGACAAAATAGTCGGGTTTGAGATATAGGGCACCTTAGAACTTGATTCAACTTGCAAAATGTCACAAATGAACTCAATAAGCCAAATCAATCAACAATAATCCAATAAGCAACACCAATAAGCCAGAATGAACCAATAAGCACTTATGACAAAGTCAATTAAGTTGGTTTTCTAGTCAAACCCTAAAGTCAACCCACCAAATGTTCCAGTATGAACAAATGGGTCAAATGATGAGAACCTATTACAAAATCCAATTGTTGCTGGTTAAAACAAGCTATTATAGCTTACTGATAAGCTGAAACCCAATTAACACTAGCAGGGGGAACTTTCAGTAGGAACTGGTTCCCACTGCTTTGACTATTTGACCAAGCTTTTTAGAGAGATTTAGTTGGATTCAATTGGAAACAAGGGCACCCTTGTGATCAGTGAATCACAAGGAGTCAATATCAACAAGAAAATCACAATTTGGTTCACACAATAAGCCAGAAATAATCAAACAGTCACCAGATATTGCTCAGACATGTGAAATAAGCAGTTATGCACAAATAAGCAGATATAGCATGGATAAGCCAACCAAATTCAACAGGATGCATACACAAGCTATATAAACTATGAATAAGCACAAACAAACTTAAATCAAACACTGAATCAAAGTAAATAAGCAGAATCAAGCATAAACAGTTACTGATAAGAACAAGGTGAATATGCATAAACTTTTGCTGATCTAATTGACACTAAATCCAATTTCAAGCATTCAAATCTCTTTCCCTGGTGTTATTAGCATAGTTTAATCACTTGTTAACCCTAGTCTATGATTAGATCTAGGTGTCCCTTAAACCACAGCCAAAAATATCAAGTAAACAAGATTTTATAGCCCTATTATGAATCTAGGTGTTTCAACCCACAAAACTTGCATACAAATGACCAAGTATATCAGATAAACAAGTACCAACAACCAAAAGCACAATATACCCAATCAACAAGCCTTAACACCTGCTTATGCAGTTAACCCAAACACCCCTTAAAAACCTGTTTTGACAAATTTTCAAAGGATAATCCAGTTTTAACCCACAAATCAAACTAACAACACCTCATAAACATCAAACAATGCCAGATGAACAATAATCAACAACAATAACACAGATTCAAGAACAATCATGCATAATCACCAAAATTCAGAAAATAAAGGAGAAAAATGAAAAGGGAGAAGGTGCAAACCTCCAAGACCTACATCCAGGCCCTGGATTGTTTGAGCTGAGGTACTAGCAGAACAAGTACCAGCTTCCAAGTACCTACTAAGATGAACAAACAAAAGTGATGCACAATAAACAAGCACTATTCTGATTTTTGAAACCCAAGTTTTATCACTTAAAACCTTGCCTCAAAAAC
This sequence comes from Glebionis coronaria, assembly GCA_025667525.1. Classification (NCBI taxonomy): domain Eukaryota; kingdom Viridiplantae; phylum Streptophyta; class Magnoliopsida; order Asterales; family Asteraceae; genus Glebionis; species Glebionis coronaria. Next base: position 113,237 of record JANFOE010001397.1, read on the forward strand.
CTTCAAATATCAAAGTGGAACTCAGAATTAGGTTGTTCTAACACCAACTTTTAACAAATATAAAAGAGATTTCTCAAAATTCAGAAAATCAAATTTTATTAACTTAAAAAGGGATTAAAAAGATTGATAGCCTTAAACTGGAACAAAAGCTCTCTCACATGCTGAGGAGTCTTTTTATAGGCAAATGCTAGCTACTCACTATTCACAAACCCTAGAAGTAAATTTCCTCATTTGTCCTTGCAGAATCTTCTAGGCGTGTTGCCAGCTGGTTTGTTGAATCATGGACGTTTGTTTAGTGCTTGGTGACAAAGGAAAAGCTTTGGTTCGTTGATCTTTCCATGTCATGATCAAATGCCAGGTGTCGTCATGTGAGTGGGAGTGGGGGTATCATTCTGGTAGTGGGGATTGAGGTTTTTGGTGTGGGATGTGATTGTCTTGATGTGAATTACACGTGGGAACAACCAATTTTAATTTCCCCTTTGTTTTCCTCTTTTTAATCCTGGGTAAAAAAGAGGTGTTCTTGATGGTAAAATTGCTACAGTAACTGTTGCCCGCGTTTTTAGGAGTTTGAACTTTGAGCTTTGGCAGTTTTGGTCCTTTGTTTTTGGCAAAACATGTATAGCAAGTTTATTTTCCAAACAAACTCGTTTCCTTTGTTAATAACTTTTCCAGCTTCACACTTTTGGCACAAAACATTTGTCAAAAGGTTTAAAAGGGTTGTTTTTGCCATTTTTGGATATTTGAGGGACTAATCTTGTCATTTCTTCAAAGTTGAAGGACCTTTTGTGTAATTTTGACAAACTTAAGGGACCAAACATGTAATTATGAATTCACAAGGGTTTTAAGTGTCATTTCTTCATTCATTGAGGATCAATCTTGCATATCTTCAAGTCTTCAAGGGTAATTGTTGGATAAATCATGAACTAGGGCCCGGTTCTTTGTACGGCTTCGTTTCTCGTGTCCGTTTTTCCTTGTTTCTTGTGATCTTTTGTCTTTTTCACGATATCCATACCTAAAATACACAAGTAAACAAACACAAGCATATATATGGTATTTATGTCATTTTTATGCATTTAAAGCCCGAAAAGACCGATGAGATCATGTATAAATGCCATCTCATCAATTATGTTTAATTTAAATGCCTAAGCCATATACATGCATGACCAGTTTCACCTAGTTATGGAGGTACCATAACCATAACACTGGAGGCACCAGTGTTATGACTTCACCACGGTGGAGTGATAGCTCGTGGCGTCCCTTTCAGCTTTTGGCCATATTATTATGTTATCATGTGGGGCGTATGGGTGCATCCTAGGTTACATGTTTTACCAGATTATTCAGGTGAATGTGGTGTGTGTCTTGCATCCTTCACAAGGAGCTGATCCCTCCTACCCAAAATCATATTAATTAGAGGCAACCCCTCTAATTGCATGACGAGGTCACCCCTCCAAGTATTCATGCACGTTGATATTTCATGACCTATATTGGCTTAATGGTTAATATGTTAAACAGTTTTCCTAAGATAAACATAAGGCTTTTCAAACTATAAAACCAGTTTTACTAAGTTACACCAAGTTTTCCAGGACTTAATCAATTCCGCTGCTATATGTTGTATATGCTTATGTTATTCATTCTATGCTTGTATATCTATGCACTGAGCATTATGCTCAGCCATTTTCCTTTCATGTTCCCAAAACGGTAGGTACTCAGGGACGCTCGTAGACTCTAAGCGTATGTGCGTATGGATTGGAAGTTTTCTAGCCTTCATTACGTTATGCTTATCATCATACATTTTGCTATTTGTTTCTATGGACATTGTTTAGTCCTTTTCCTTTACAGTACTTATGTTTGTGTGTGATGAGCTTATACTTTGGGGTACCAATGTTTGTTTCCGGTATTTCCTTTATTGTCATGTAATCTTTAAGACATCTATCCTTATATGCTATGATGACACGCCATAATCACGCGTGACATTTCATTTACCAAAATGGGGTGTTACATTGACTAACTAAATTTAGTTGTAGATGTTGTTACAAGTAGCGAGGATAAAAAGACTTTTTTTTTAACACAAGTGTCATTGGTGATGCTTCTAAAACTTCTTCTTTTTTCTCGAAACACCAAAGCAGTTCAATAATAGAACTCAAAAGAAGGCGTGAATGCTTTTGAGTAATCCTAGCATGCTTGGATAAACTAATTAAGCCAATCAAAGGGATTTACAACATGTTTGATAAAGGTACAATTTTTTTTTTAAATCATTGATATCATGTTGAAAAAGAGCAAGATTGCGCTAAAGTACCTTGATTATGATGACGGTCAATTCACTAACTACGTTTATGTACATAACAACATTATTTCTTAAAACTTGATAGTAAGTAATTGTTTATTCAACTTAGTGTTTTCAACGTTCTTATTACTACAACTCATTATATCTTAATTAGCTACCATGAGGTTCAATGATTGTACGAGTGAAGTATAAATATTTGATTGAATGGTGAATCTAAAAGCTTATTTCTTTTGTAAAACTTTTGGCTGTATGGTGAAGTGCAAATTCACGCAGACTAGGCCGCTGGTTTCTTTTTATAAGTGTCCTGTTCTTTTTCTTTACGTATGCATTACTTTCTGTTTTTATATGAACGTGTTTGCAAAGATAGAAACTTTAAAGATATATGAAGTGCCTCCTTATGCTAGGAGGTCAAATCCGTCTAATAAACAATTGATGATATTGCCTTGCCATCCTTTTATCTATCATAAAAAAACTATGCCATCAATCATTTCAAAAGTATGTATTGTCACTGATGGTTCATGGACGGCTGAGGATTTGGTGGACGTGTTTGACAAAGGCTGTTATCAGTCAGTTTATCTTGCTTAAACACTGTTAGCAGAGTATTTTCTGCTTGAACATGCAATCTTCACAAAAGTAGTTTTGGATAATCAAGCAGTGTTGCAAGAGAACTAATGGCTTGATTTGTGCTTAAGATATAGAGTCGTTTCAATCTGTAACACTTTGTGTTTTGTTTAGCAATAATTGGTTGTTCAGGATTGCTTACTACCTTTTGTTGTATGGTATGCTTAAATATAATTACTTATCACTCTGCATATACACTTTGTGTAGGTGCGAACTAGTATAATCCAGATTTCCAATCTTGACCATCACTAGCCATAAAATTTTAGAAGCGTCGTAGCTAGCTACAGTTTTGCATGATGTATCGACACAATAATTTGGGGAATGGAGATGTGCAGATAGATTTAATGTAACTTAGGATTGTTGTATATTCTAAGTTAAATTGTATGTTTAGAAGTTTGCAACTTATCCATCGCTTTCTTGCAATGTATAGTTTGTAGTCTAAACTGCTAATCTTTACTCTATATTATTATGTGCCCTCTAAAAACATTCCTAAAAACGTCCGCACTTCGCCGCAGCGGAGCACGGGCACAAAACCGAGTTTAATTAATAGTTGATGTCAAATGCGTTTCGAACTACTTTGGTTATATACTTTGACTATTTTGTTTGTGGTTGTCATCTTTCTTAGGTTTGATGCATGTCTTGTGTCGTGTACTCCTCGAGTTATTCATGTGTTATTTGTCTATGTTATATAATTCAAGCTATGCATTATATACATTTTCCGTTCTTTCATGTGTAATATATATTACATACATGCTGGTATCTTTTGCTTCATCTTACTTGTAAAACCCGCTTTAAAATTCCTCAAAAATTAATTATGTACAATCACATATTTAATTTAAACGTTACGAAATTATTTATTCAGATAATAAATAACAGTGTTAAATTCAAGTATTACAAAAGTATTATTCATTCAGGAAATAAATAATTTACGTCATAATATATTTATGAGGATTAAATTACGAACACGTAAGCAATGTTTAAAAATCCACGAATATTATATCACGCAGTCTCAGTTTAATTAATATCGTGACGTAATTTATTTATTCTGAACATAATTATTAGTTAATAATTTATTTACAAGCTATTCAGTATTAAGGGTATATTCATTTTTAGGAAATAAATAAATTCATGACGGGATTTAAAACACGCAAACGCAAGTTAATATTATAAACGAAACTTAAATATAAGAGTATGTGAAACTGTTGGGCTGCGTTTGAACACAAAGAAGAATTAGGATTTTGGGCTTTAAGCCCACTACCACTAAATAACAGAAAACAAACGGGGTTAACCCCTTACGCATTTCTCTTGCGAAACAGTAAAACACAAAAAATAAGGTTTGGAAGTGTGGTGCCGACGGCTAGAATAGGAACAAAAAAAGGATCATGATCTTGGTTTTTGATTCGAGTTATGCAATTGTTGCCCTTCTAATCAAATAAGGTAACCATCTATTGTTTCTTCCTTTGTATTTACAAAATTCTATGAGTTTAACAAGAGCACGTGAATCTTGGATTTAATCCTTCTGTGATCGTTAATCAGTGGTGGTTTGTGATGTTTTAAAAAAAGATAATAATACGAGAGCATAAGCTCTCGATGGGCTTTTGATTCTCACAGCCGAGACATATTAAGGTCTCGGTGGTGACTTGTTTTAAACAGCCGCTGCCAAAAAAAGAAAAGAAAAAAAATAGTAAACAGGGGGTTGTAGTGTATCAAGGGCGTGTTGGGGTTTAAGGACAATGGGAAAAATCAATCAGAAGGGGGGCATTTTCTTAACAGCAGTGGCAACCGAGAGTCCTAATGACTCTCGGTGGGTAGCAGTTAGACAGCAGGGGGAGTTGCTGCCCTAGCAGTAGCAAAAGGGGGTGTTTGGGATCTCGGACAACACTAGGCTGTGGGATCTCGGACAAAAGGGGCAGAAAGGGGTGTTTGGTTCGTTTGTTTCCTTAGTTGCTTTATCATGCGACCGAGACTTTAGAAGTCTCGGTAGGCTAAAGTTTTGACTCGGGTTTCGGGTATACAATTGGATGATATAAACGAGGATTTATTAAATTATGTTTAATCATTTTTTTACCAAGTAAATTGTATCATGGTTTAACTAATAAAAAATATTTTATTAAATTAATTAGTAAATTAATTTAAACGATTTAATTAGTTTATTAAGTTAAAATACTTGGTTTTATTTAAATGATTTAAATTCTCATGGAATCTATTTCGGAAACTTTCTATTTTAAGAAACTTTCTAATTCAGGAAACGTTCTATTTTAGCAGATTACTTATCACATTATAATTACTTAAAGATACAGATTAGACACTAATCAGAGTACAGAAAATACACTAACCAGATATACAATAATGAGTAAATGTCTAAAGACAGTCAGAGTTACCAGTTTATACACAAACAGTGCAACAATACAGGAACATAATAAATCGAGTTAAGAACAATAAGAATCAGTAAGAGTAACCAGTAATCAGACAACTTATTACGCGTCTGTTATTTATGTAGTAACCGTGAAGTCAGAGTAGATCTTTCATCTTCTGTCTTATTTCATTACTGGACACGAGGTACGGATTTCCGTCCTTTAGTAAGGACTTCCTTTCTATGCATGATTAGGATTCCCCGTCTGCAGCCAAAATGTTTTCCCCAGTATATGTTATAAATTATCAGAAATTAATTTAATAACTAAGATATTGCCTGAGCCTTATATAGAAACATGACCAGTTAGTTATACTAGTTACGGAGGTACCGTAACCATGACACTTGAGGCACAAGTTTCATGACTCACCTGTAGGAGAGTGATATCCTGCAGCGTCCCATTCAGCTCAGCTTAGCCATTTTATCAGTATTATTTGTGGGGTGTATGGATGCATCCTAGGCTATTAGTTTATAGTTTATCGGGTGAACGTGGTGTGTGCTCTACATCCTTCACATTGGAGCTGATCCTTCCACCTAGCATATTATTTAGAGGTCACCCCTCTACAGTACATGACCTATATAAGATCTTGGCAATTAAAATATAGTAAACGCATGTTTTCAGATATAACAAATAACAGTCCAGCTATATCATTTATAAATCAGACTTTTCAGATTATACTCAGATTTTCATTGCTATCTTTACTTATCAGTCTTACAGCTTTAGTAATTTATCATCTGCTTCATTTCAGTATTTCTTATCATGCTTTATATCCGTTCACTGGGCGTTATGCTCAGTCGTAGTTCTTTTCATGTTCTAACGGCAGGTACACCAGGATGCTCTTAGGATACTGAGAGCATGTGCATTTACCTTATGGTTAGTTAATGTTTTAGGATATTTACCTTATGCTTTGATGACACGTCATAAATACACGTAACGGTCCACTTATCCAAGTGGGGTGGTACAATTATAATATCAGAGCTATAGGTTCGACCTTTAGGCTCTAAAACTTGACCTGTGACTAATGGGTAGTCACCAGGAACTTCCCAGATTTTGGCGTTGTTATCTTTCATATTTCTCATGCATTGCTTTCTATCCATCCATCATAGCAGTAGTCTCCGTTACTGCTCAATCGGATGAATAGTGTGACCCATATAAAGATCTCTTTGCATTGTTTTCTATTCATCCATAGTAGCAGTAGTCTCTGCTACTGCTCAATCGGATGTATAGTGCGACCCGCATAAAGATCTCTTTGCATTGCTTTCTATCCAGCCATAGTAGCAGCAGTCTCCGCTACTGATCAATCGGATGTATAGTGCGACCCGGATAAAGATCTCTTTGCCTTGCTTTCTATCCATCCATCGTAGCAGCAGTGTCTGTTACTGCTCAATCGGATGAACAGTGTGACCAAGATAAAGATCTCTTTGCATTGCTTTCTATGGATCCATCGTAGCAGTAGTCTCTGTTACTGCTCAATCGGATGAATAGTACGACCCGGATAAAGATATCTTTGCATTGCTTTATATCCATCCATAGTAGCAGCAGGCTCCGCTACTGCTTAATCGGATGTATAGTGCGACCCGGATAAAGATTTCTTTGCATTGCTTTCTATCCATCCATAGTAGCAGCAGTCTCCGTTACTGCTCAATCGGACGTATACAGGTAACCTAGATGCAGACCACTTCGCATTGATGTTATCATTCGTGCCTGAGACTGTCCGAGATGAACCATAAACTTAGAACATCCTTTTTCACTTAAAACATAACTACGTTTATAGAAGCTTTGAGGACAAAGCTAAAATAACGGGGTGGTGCTGTAAAATCCATGATTTTACCATGATTTAATGTAATAAAGTTTCATCCAATAAACCTAGAACACTCTCTCATGTGTTATATTTCTATAAGATGTGTGTGAACTTGTCCATTATGTACTTATACTTCTACAATCATTTTCTATTGTAATAAGTTACATAACTTAAACCTTGTACTTAAGACTAGGAGAATAAGTAATAAAATGTATAATCCATATGTGAGTATACAACACTTAACTAAATTTGGAAAATATGCTACATCATGTATATGTAGTCGTGTATGTATGTATGCATACTATAAGCATGCTTATTCTTTCTTGGACTAGCCCAAGATCATGTGCCCCTTGTGTGCTAGGCCAACCTGTGACAACCCCGATTTTTAAGGTTCATCACTTAGTCTTATATTTGGGGTATTTTGTGTGATTATGTGTTTTATGTGATTTATGTGTTTATATGTGTGATTTTGGGGATGAGAATGGACGAAATGAGGTACATGATTTGTAAATCTTGGTACGGGTTGGAAATGAAATGAAATGAAATGAGTTCATAAATGAACTGCGGGAAAGTTCGGATATCGTTTTTACAAGGCCTCGTGTACGTATCGTATGTTGTACGTATGTATTAAGTATAGATTATATGTTTAGGATAAGTTTTAGAGATACTTTCCATAATTAGAAACTTTTTGAAATGACGGTTAGTTCGGAAATAGCGTAGAAAGTCGAAAAAATCAGCGTAACGCTTTCGGGTTATGGTCTGGAAGTAACCTGAATGTGAGATTTAGTTTAAGAATAATATAAGTTATAAAATAAGGTTAAAAACCAGATCCTTAGGTGCTTTGGGCTTGGTTTGGGCAGCCAAAAGAAAAGGAAGAAAGAAAATAACCAAAAAGCCAAAAAAACAGGCCTAATGGACTAGTAGTGGGATTAGGGGGACTTTAGGACTTAACCAAACCCATCCCATAACTAAAATAACCATATTTTTCACCCCCATACCATCTCATAGTCGAATTTTAATAATGGTGGCCAATTAGGGTTTCAAAGATAAAGTTCTTCCATTATTTTTAAGGTAAAATCTTCAATCCCTTTTTAATTAAATTGTTTTTATGCATTTATAAATCAATACATGATGGATATATGATTATGTAAATTAAAATCTTAGTTTTAATGATATAATAATGATTAGATTATTTAGGGTTTATAATTAAACAAGTTATGGGTAATTACTTAGACTAATTATGTTAAAATCGTTTTTTAAAAACTTGGCAGAATTTTAGGTCAATTGTTTTGACCATATATAGAGTTCTACAAACTCTTATTTTGCGATCCAAGTATCTATAGAAAGGTAATTGAGTTGGCTTTCAAATTCAAGAAACGAGAACTAAATTGGAGGTAGGGAAGTGGGTCAAAAAGAGGTTACAACAGTCGGAGGTCAAAACAGTTTTGAAACCAACGGGTTTTCAATTAATGTTTTAGGGTGATTGGGGTACTTAGGAGTACATTTGAGCCCTATAATGAGCATAGGAGTTGTTTTATATCTTAAATAAGAAGCCTGGAGCAGGTCTAAGGAAATGGGTTAGGGTAAGACCCCCTAGTCATAACAAACTTTTTGTATGTTCAAAATCAGTAAATCCGGATAGACAAAAGTATATATATATATATATATCGGGGCCTTAGCAGTAGCTTTAAGGTTGGGGAAAAGGGGAGGAGTTAGCTAACATATGTAAGGGAATAGGGTTTCCTTTACAGAGGTCATGGGTATGGTTAAGTTAGCGTTTGGCTTATAGTTTTGAGACCTAAAAACCGGGACTGCTTTGGGTAAAATGTTAACGAGACGGGTTATGAAGTAAACTAAGTTAAGGGCTTTATAGAGGGGTGTAATGAGATGCTTAGAGCATATAAATGCGGTATATATATGGGAGAAGGTTAGATGTCCATCATATATTGATGAGCCATTTTAGTATTTGGTTCATGTCTTGATTGTGTGCCTTTGTGTGTTTAGCATTTTGCTAGTGCGCGGATTTTTGGAGAAGCTCAATCAGGCGAGTTTCATAGTCCCATGTTCTTGAGGTATAAATGTTTTTGATTTCCAGATGGGATGCAAGAGGCATTGGTGTTGTTTTTAACTAATGCTGTGAATGTTTTTATGATTTGTGATGGACTTGTGTGTGTACATATATGATTAACTGCTATGTGATTCTTGATTTGTTTTGTGGTTTTGGCTTGGTACCAAGGGATGTGGACAAGGCGGGGCCTTGGGGGGTACATAGATGTATGGGCATCTATGGTACCAAAGGATAATGACAAGGCGGGGCCTTGGGATTGATACATAGGTGTATGGGCGCCTATGGTACCATGGTGATTGGTAAGGCTGGGAGCCTTGGATTTGGTTTGGAATGATTGATCTTGAATGTTAGTTGTTAATGCATATTTGTAGCACCTTGTCTATATGTTTTGATGATGGTTATTATTCACAGCTCATAAATTTGTTTTGTGTTCGAGTCTAAACTTATGACTCTCACCAACATTATTGTTGACGTGTTTTAGTGTCTCTTTCAGGTATTAATGTGGTTAAGCGTGAGAACATAAGTGGCTAGGATTAAAGTCGCGTAGGAATGCATTTAGAAGGAGATCATCGTTCCTTCATAGATTTCTTATGTTTGATTGAATAAGTGATACTACGAGTATCTTTATGTTGATGTTTGTTTTATTTGTTTGTCTTTGGTAAGAGGTGAGACTTTTACCTACTTACATAGACTCTGCATTGTTGAGATATTGTCATGACATTTGTGTCACCTTTTATGACATTTCTATTTCATATAGTTCTCTCTATAGACACGCTATTGTTGTGATGATATCCATATGTCGCGCTCCATATTCCGCCATGCTGGGGTGTGACAGAATGTTATCAGAGACAATGGTTATAGAGAATTAGGTTGCCTATTGTAGTAGCCTAGTTTATAGCTTAAGGGTCCCTGCATATAGGCATCATAGGAGTATGTGTTCATTTTATATTAATTAAATTTTTCTGGATGTTATTGGTTTTTACTTGTGATGTTTGTTAAGTTTTGACTAGTACGGGTTGAACCATAGTAGTTCATACTTAGCCACATGTTATTTTCTTTTCGGGGTGTGACTAGTGCTGGTTGAAACATAATCATCCACGCTAGTCATTGTCGTATTTTACTTAAATTGTACATTATAGTACATAATTTGGTACATGGTAGTTTCTATCTCTTGTTGGGTTATTTTATGTACCTGAGGTATAGTATTTTTCTTTTGATGTTTAAGTCATGTTCCCTAAGAATCATGTGGTGGTTCGAGTTATTAGGAGTAGGTGGATATAAAGGATTTTAAGTTGTTTCCACTCTTATGGGCGACATTACTTATAACTGATTATGTTTTCGTTTTGGATTTAGTCTATGATGTTTTAGCTAGACTTAGGATTTATGTATTTCAAGAGTTTGACTATGTTATTTTAATGGATGGAGTTTTGGACTTTTTTTTGGTTATGTGGTTATGAGCTTATGTGAGTAGATGGATATATGTGTTATGTGTTGTATTAATTCTTATAAGTGTCATCATAGGAAGGAGTGTATTGGGGAAGGGTAATTGTATAAGTATGGTGACCAACATAGTTATACAAGTACCACAACTTCAATGGATTCCTAAGTATGATTGCATGAAAGAGGGTTAATACATGCTTGTATAGTAGATGTTAGACGGATTTAAGTATATGTATCCCGATATGCCTATATATGTATGATCCCCTACAATTATCGATTGTATCCTTAGGAGGGTGGCTAGCTCGCTTTTTTTGATATTAAACCTCCGTTGTAGCGTATTCTTTGAGTTTCGTATTTCACGTGTACGTTTTAAAATGGTGTTCTTGGTTTTAAGTCTATTGAAATAGCTTGGGATTTCTTTTAACATAATGAAATCTTTTGTGTTGGGTCTTACATTTCTTTTGGTCGGTATATATTGAAAAAAAAGAACATGGAAATCTACTATTTTAACACCCCCAAATTTACACGCAGCGGAATACATCTTTGGGTGCTAAACAATGATACAACAACACATAATTTATAAAGAACGACTCGAAAAGAGACGTTTTAGATTTATCGTTCCTAAAACATTTGTCAGAGTAGCGTAGTCCCAAGTAATCGTTACCAAAAGATAAGTTAAAACAACATATTGGTTTGTTTTGAAAATGGAACGATAAATAAATCAAAGAGTTTGAACAACAAAAGCAGTGCACAACTTCATTCCCCGTGACCTCCAAGCTTCCACTTCTTGATTACCTGAAATACATGTGAGTAAAACGATCAGCAAAAATGCCGAGTGAATCTATAGGTTTATGAAATCAATTTGAACACAAGCAAAGATTATAAGTTTGTGGCATGCTTATAAGCATCAAATAATAATTTGCATCAACAATGATAATTGTATATAGCATAAATTGCAATAAGCTCATGGAACCGAGCCCTTAGACACTCCCATATCAGTCTAATAAGACGAGAGATTTATTAATTGTCGGTTACCTCTAGATTATTGGTACATTGCCGTATACCTGACTTCTCAATACAATATGCTCAAACAGTGTGGAGGTCGGGCCTAAGCTTCTATGACAAGTCCACACAAACTGAACCGGGGCGGCTTCCCCCATAGATCTATTAATTGTACTAGCGGTTAACCCATCATAGGTTAATTAACGGTCCATAATTGAGGCTTTAACTAAGGCAATCACTTAATGCAATTTAAAGGCAACCACGGGTCCATTCATAGAGGGACAAAGCATACCATAAAAATCTTGTGTTCTAAGTTTATAAAAACATGTATTCCCCCTCGCGGGTTTAAAATCATTTAATAACTAGTATAAAGCGAGGCTATAGACTCACGTTGATAATGAAAGGCGGATTATCGGCTACGGGCGTGCTTCGGTCACGGAAACCTATATAAATAATAATCGGTCTTAGACTCTTGTCTAATGACTTTTATCAAAATAACAATATACATATGATGATTTTGTACATATGATGATGATCAAGTGGGTTTATATATCCTTGTTTACTCATTTTAGTGTTTACGTTTTGGTAACTTTTTACTAGTTTACTAGTTTTACCTACTTACCTATTTTAAGTCCAATAAGCTTAGTATAAGTTCTTTAACTTGTTTTAATCTATTTTATACCTATATTATCAGTATCTATACTTTCCATGTTGGGCCCAAATGGGTTAAGCCCAATAAGTTCTTTTTATAAGTGCTTAATTATTTAGTCCAATTATTAGTCCAATATGCTTAGTTAGCTCGTTAATGTCCGTATGTCCTATAGTTCGGGTTTTATCGGTTTTTACTTGTATTAGTTACTTATATATCAGTATATGACTTTTAAAAACTTTACATTAGACGGGTTTGATCGTCTAAGTTTTAATTGGCGAAAAACGTTAATTTTACGGTAATAGCCGAAAAAGTCGTAAAAATCAAGTTTATAGTTTTTATTACTTATAAGTATTATTCCACTACCATTTATATAATTTATCCATTTAATTAACCTTTTACATATTTATATAAATAAGTTTCATAAGTTAGTGGGTTTTCATTTTACATTTTATACAATAAAATTTGAGTGCTTATATAATAATAATAAACATTAATTCTCAAAATCTGATTTTTATCTTCATATTCACCATTTTTATCATATCTAGAGTTCTATAATGAATTAGAATCTCATTTTTGGGTGACATGTTCTTCATATTATGTGCTACATTTAATTTAGTTATAGCTACTGCTCATTTTAAGTTTATCTTGCCTTAACAGTCCCTACAAAACTGCTTATTCAGATTAGAACACCCAACTTGTTTTGATCATATCTCACTCATTATATTGATTCCATTGCATGGCCAACTCTCACATGTGTATAACATCTTGTACTTACTGTAAATGGATCATACCATGCAATTTTATCAGTTCAAGTTTTAGTTATATACTGTTTTTATACAGCCAACTAAATAAGCATGATTTTAGCCTTATTTCTCATGGTTATTAACATTTTTAAGCATATTTATCAACACTTGATCCCCACACAACATTTTTATCATCATATATACATCATATACATATACAAAATGAAAGAAAATACATTTGTTCTTTACAAAAATAACAAGAGAAAATGGAGAGGATGATCTTCTTTACCAACCAAGTGTATTTCTTATTTTTGGAAGACAAGAACTTGATGAACACCACAAGTAACTCCAAGATCATCAAACACCAAGAACAATAGTTGAGAAATCAGCCCTAGGACACAAGCAAATCACCTCTAATGTTGTTAATATGGACACCAAATGATCAAGGCTTCAAGATAACTCCATGATAGAGCTAGTAAACATGTATTTCATGGCTAGAAAAGATCAAAAGGGGTGTTTGTAGCTTGAATATGGATGGCAATGGTGGAAGGTTTTGAGAGGATTTGAGGTTGTTTGCATGTAAGTAAATGGTATGTGTGAAAAGTGGTTAATGGTTTTGTGTTAGTGGGAAAGTTGTAAGCTTAAAGAGTAAGCTTACTTACACTTGTAAGTTTGTAGCTAACATGATGCCACATATGGTTGTGGTGTCATGTTGGTGCCATCCCATTTAAGCTAGTGGGGTGGGACAATGTATTTTGTCCCATCTCACTAGTTTACGGGTATTCCTCGATTCTAGTTTTCTCGATTTGCGTGCCCTCGGGTCGTTTCACAAAAAACGTTTTTATAAATTATGAATCAACGTCACAAAACGAATCCAATAAAAATTGTCTCATCAAAACGGAGTTCAAAAACATAAATACGTAATCCTAAGGTTTCCGATTTAGTCGTAAAGGACGCTAAGTTATGCACGTAAGCCCAAATTTAAATCCGTAAATTGTGAGTTCTTCAACCAACACAAAAATAAGTTTCAAAATATTATACGAGAAAATATTTCACTACCTGAAAATGTTAGATTGTACTTTTTAAAAGTTTGAAACGCACACGAAAAATAATAATATAACGACTCGATACGTAATTGAAACGATATCGTCGAAAGTATTAAATATCGAAACTATCGATAATAAAATATAAAATTTTTGGCATCCGTCGGTATCGCGAACACTAGTAGTCCTCGTTGCTCGTCAAAATATTAAAATATAATATTTAATATTGGTTTCAACTTAAACCGTTAAACATAATAATATTTAACGTTATAAAATACTTCAAAATAATTGAAAATAGAATTAAATTATGACCTTATTTTTACGGGTTTTACATCCTCACCACCTTAAGGGAGCGACGTCCCGGCGCTCAACTCGCCTCACTTTCGCCAACGCGCATTAAAGTCTCAATAAATATCGTCGTTGAAAGTCAAAAAGATATTACATAATATGTGTTCTACATGATCGGACGTCATCAGATGATGCCGTCTCAAGTTCTCACAACTTACGATCATTTGACTAGATCACACACCATATAAGTACATAAAAGAATAGGTCGAACACAAACATCGAGTATAGATCTCCACCGTTAATCATCGAGAAAACCTTGAACGAACCCTTGATAATATCTCAAGAGTCTTTCCACTTGCGGTGTCGGCTTCAACATACTCCTCGAGGTCGTAACGAATTTATTAACTCCATTCATTAAGAGATTCGGTCCTCCATCATTCCACAAGTACACGCATAAATCCTGGTGACACTTATCGTTTCTTCTTATACACTGCTTCCCGAGATTCATTTTAAACTCAGAATAAAATAGTGATCTTCAATACGAGGAACAGAACGAGATAAAAATGACTTCAATAAACGCATAAACGAACAAGATGTGGTAAAATGATTTAAGATTAACGATCGACGAGGGATCTCGACTCACGTAACCGTAAAACATAATTATTCACAATACTAGAAAAATGAGAGCGAAGAATGAATTATACATTATCATTAAAATAACATTTGTCACAATTATCCGTCCCGGATTTGGTATTACCTTAAAACTCAGTTGAGGTACTTTCTTGATAAAGATGATACATCAAAAATAGAAGTAAATAGTTTCAAAATTTATTTGGTCGTCTTAAGAAACTTTGAAAGAAAGACATGAATTTATTATTTAAACTCATATTGAAGGTTACAATTAGAAAATATAATTTCTAAATTAAATCATTATTAGGAATAAAAATTAAACTGGTAATTTCATTACATTAAAAGTAAAGTATGATAAATCACTTAGTTCAAAAGATATAGTATAATTTCATGTTAGACATTAGTTTTAGTTATACAAAATATGATGTATAAATTTGACCTTTTACTTGTAATGGTTATTTCGATAATTGAAAATCATTGGAAAATGTATAAACATAAAAATTTTATAATATGTTGTAGAAATACTTAAAGGTGTTTATTATTTCAAAATAACATGGGATATATTCGGGTTTCAAAGTGTGACAAGATAACAAACGAATACGAATGGAAATAATAGTCAACAATTAATACGAAATCAGTGGTACAAAAGAGAACGAAGCAAATGTCGTATGAATTCTTAAAGAGAATAATAAAATAGAGGCGTCGATGGTAAGACGATAAGAAATAATAGATTAAACAAGTTGTCGATTTTGTTAGTGCGGTCGATGGTTCACCAATATCAGTTTGTTAACTCAGCGGTGGTCGATACACGATCGGAAATAAGTTACATACAAAAATTTTAATCAAAGAAAATTTCTAATAATCACTTGTAATTAAAACAAATCAAATGAACGATGTTAGTGTTTAAAGAGAGAAGTCAAAGCACGGTTCATAAGAGTGGGTTTCGAGACAAACGAGAGTGACGGACGTCATCCCGGATATACGGAAATCACTCTAGTGATAATTCATTATTCACGTGCGGAGACATTCCAAAGATCTACCCAGTCGCATAAAGAAGATTGGACGAGAAGGAAGGATAAAACATCGAGACTTTCAAGTCATTTATCAACAGTCGGTAATTAGACGAACGGTCAAAAGAAATCAGTTATAAGACAAAATGAAGTAACAAGCGGAAAAACAATCATCGAGTAAAAACGTACTTAAAATCACATAATTCGTTTAACGAAAGGTATGAAAACATATGCGGATGCATAGAAATTGCGCTACTTGCATAAAATATGAAGGTTTTCAAAACTTCTTTTCACATTATTTCATTTTATTTATCTTTATCATAAATACAAGTAAAAAGTTGATTATTATCAAAAATTTTAAGGTGACTACTATTCAGCCTAGCATGGCTCCTTCTAAATTAGACATAGGTGATCAGGCCATGTATAATTTAGGGCTAGCAATGCAGTGCTCAATTTGTCGAAAAGTATTACGTTTCTTATGTTTATATAAACCATGCCATTTGTAAAATGGAATTTAAAAATAGTTTATTATTTATAGTTTACAAGTAATTTGTGAGATACTCAATAAACAACTTTTAATGTTACAAAAAGTATTTTATAAGACCAAAGTAAAAACAATTGGTGAAAATAATCGTAAAACGATATCAGATTTATTTATAAGGTGACATTATGAAAACGTATAAAGTAGTCAAAGTTTTGCAAAAAGTGGCAAATAGTAGCTCATATGAAAACAAATGAAATGGTTACAAGTTGTTAAGTTTTCAAAGGGTTATAAGGTTTAGACGAAAACGTCATGAGATACGCGATAAGAATGTCAATGAAGAATGTGAAGGCAAAACTTCGAAACTCAACTCAAATCAGTGGAAGGTTAGAAGAAAACGAAAATAAAATAACATCGAATGACAAATGAGTCATATATATGAAAAGAATAAAACAATCCACATGTGTATTCTGTGTAAGATACTCGACACAACATGATTTTAAGAAAGTATGTTATTCGTTTTTAAATTACACCATTAATCCGGTAATTGCTAATCCTGTACTGTTTTTATTTTTAAACATTTTCACATGAAACTAGTATTAGTTATTTGTAAAATAATATTCGTTAAAATTTTACGATCTCAAATGAACTCAAAACTGCTTAGAAACATTTAAAACTCATGTTAATTTTTTTTTTCTTTTCAAATTTGACTTTTAAATATGAGCCGATTAATTGACCCGATAAACGACATCTCCAAGACTCAGAGTCTAAAGCATTTTGATGCAAAACGACGTTTCAGACGACTTTCTAGTTTTACCCGAGACCTGAAAACCAATGTAAAATGACCAAAATACCCCTGCAAGTTCTGTGCAGGTTTGACTATTTTATTTTAAAAACGTAGGTTTTACTTTTAAGTTTTGACCTGTTTATACTGCCCCTACAGTTTCTGCATAAAGTGTATTTTTCGACACTTCTTAACGGCTCAAAATATATACATATATACACACATGTCTTGTGGATTTTATAACAACGAAAAAAATAAATCTCGTAATGAGCATCAAATAAAATATAGCATAATGAATGACAGAAAATGCTTCAAGGTATTCAACACGAAATTTAGGAAGCAAGACGGTGAAAAACGTTCGTAATTTAGATTTCAAAATGCAATGTAGGCAAATCTCCTTGGTGCCACGATTGTCAAAAACACAAAACATAACAAGAAAAGAATGGAACATTAACATGCTACACTCCGGGAGCGAGAAGGTTAATGAAAAACAAATGATACAAATTTTATATAAGTAAAATCGTATTCCAATTCTAGCGCCATAATCTAGACGATGATTTATAAAATGACGATGACGTTACCGAGATATAAGTGAACAATACACTTCGGAGTCGATACATATAAATGTCAATAAATAGCGGTTAGTCTATTCCAAGGACACATTGAGCTACACAATGGTTTAGAAATTACGTTTAAAAGACGTCCAAGCACAAATAGCCGGAAGACGATTTGAATATCTATATAGATATCAAAAAGGGTTAAACAATGAAATTAACGCGCGTAGATGAAGTTATGTAAGGTCATAATATAAAAAATTTTGCAATAAAATCAATTTAAATAGTTCAAAAATAAATATAGAAAGATCTTGAAAATTCAATGTATTTATTTAAGTTAATCATTAATAAATGATAAACTTTTATCGAAAAGTTTAACGACATAAATATATATCGATAAAGGATTATACTATTTATTTAGTAATACTTAGCAGTAAGGCATACATAATAATGTATACTAAATTTGTAATCCCAGAAGTAGCTTGAATTTGAAGTCACGCGAAATCATGTGCACCGACTCTTTGAAAAATAAAACCGACAGTTATAGTTTAGGTTTTTAGAAAAAGACCTAGTTCTCTATAACTCATGGCTCTGGTACCAATCTTTAACACCCCCAAATTTACACGCAGCGGAATACATCTTTGGGTGCTAAACAATGATACAACAACACATAATTTATAAAGAACGACTCGAAAAGAGACGTTTTAGATTTATCGTTCCTAAAACATTTGTCAGAGTAGCGTAGTCCCAAGTAATCGTTACCAAAAGATAAGTTAAAACAACATATTGGTTTGTTTTGAAAATGGAACGATAAATAAATCAAAGAGTTTGAACAACAAAAGCAGTGCACAACTTCATTCCCCGTGACCTCCAAGCTTCCACTTCTTGATTACCTGAAATACATGTGAGTAAAACGATCAGCAAAAATGCCGAGTGAATCTATAGGTTTATGAAATCAATTTGAACACAAGCAAAGATTATAAGTTTGTGGCATGCTTATAAGCATCAAATAATAATTTGCATCAACAATGATAATTGTATATAGCATAAATTGCAATAAGCTCATGGAACCGAGCCCTTAGACACTCCCATATCAGTCTAATAAGACGAGAGATTTATTAATTGTCGGTTACCTCTAGATTATTGGTACATTGCCGTATACCTGACTTCTCAATACAATATGCTCAAACAGTGTGGAGGTCGGGCCTAAGCTTCTATGACAAGTCCACACAAACTGAACCGGGGCGGCTTCCCCCATAGATCTATTAATTGTACTAGCGGTTAACCCATCATAGGTTAATTAACGGTCCATAATTGAGGCTTTAACTAAGGCAATCACTTAATGCAATTTAAAGGCAACCACGGGTCCATTCATAGAGGGACAAAGCATACCATAAAAATCTTGTGTTCTAAGTTTATAAAAACATGTATTCCCCCTCGCGGGTTTAAAATCATTTAATAACTAGTATAAAGCGAGGCTATAGACTCACGTTGATAATGAAAGGCGGATTATCGGCTACGGGCGTGCTTCGGTCACGGAAACCTATATAAATAATAATCGGTCTTAGACTCTTGTCTAATGACTTTTATCAAAATAACAATATACATATGATGATTTTGTACATATGATGATGATCAAGTGGGTTTATATATCCTTGTTTACTCATTTTAGTGTTTACGTTTTGGTAACTTTTTACTAGTTTACTAGTTTTACCTACTTACCTATTTTAAGTCCAATAAGCTTAGTATAAGTTCTTTAACTTGTTTTAATCTATTTTATACCTATATTATCAGTATCTATACTTTCCATGTTGGGCCCAAATGGGTTAAGCCCAATAAGTTCTTTTTATAAGTGCTTAATTATTTAGTCCAATTATTAGTCCAATATGCTTAGTTAGCTCGTTAATGTCCGTATGTCCTATAGTTCGGGTTTTATCGGTTTTTACTTGTATTAGTTACTTATATATCAGTATATGACTTTTAAAAACTTTACATTAGACGGGTTTGATCGTCTAAGTTTTAATTGGCGAAAAACGTTAATTTTACGGTAATAGCCGAAAAAGTCGTAAAAATCAAGTTTATAGTTTTTATTACTTATAAGTATTATTCCACTACCATTTATATAATTTATCCATTTAATTAACCTTTTACATATTTATATAAATAAGTTTCATAAGTTAGTGGGTTTTCATTTTACATTTTATACAATAAAATTTGAGTGCTTATATAATAATAATAAACATTAATTCTCAAAATCTGATTTTTATCTTCATATTCACCATTTTTATCATATCTAGAGTTCTATAATGAATTAGAATCTCATTTTTGGGTGACATGTTCTTCATATTATGTGCTACATTTAATTTAGTTATAGCTACTGCTCATTTTAAGTTTATCTTGCCTTAACAGTCCCTACAAAACTGCTTATTCAGATTAGAACACCCAACTTGTTTTGATCATATCTCACTCATTATATTGATTCCATTGCATGGCCAACTCTCACATGTGTATAACATCTTGTACTTACTGTAAATGGATCATACCATGCAATTTTATCAGTTCAAGTTTTAGTTATATACTGTTTTTATACAGCCAACTAAATAAGCATGATTTTAGCCTTATTTCTCATGGTTATTAACATTTTTAAGCATATTTATCAACACTTGATCCCCACACAACATTTTTATCATCATATATACATCATATACATATACAAAATGAAAGAAAATACATTTGTTCTTTACAAAAATAACAAGAGAAAATGGAGAGGATGATCTTCTTTACCAACCAAGTGTATTTCTTATTTTTGGAAGACAAGAACTTGATGAACACCACAAGTAACTCCAAGATCATCAAACACCAAGAACAATAGTTGAGAAATCAGCCCTAGGACACAAGCAAATCACCTCTAATGTTGTTAATATGGACACCAAATGATCAAGGCTTCAAGATAACTCCATGATAGAGCTAGTAAACATGTATTTCATGGCTAGAAAAGATCAAAAGGGGTGTTTGTAGCTTGAATATGGATGGCAATGGTGGAAGGTTTTGAGAGGATTTGAGGTTGTTTGCATGTAAGTAAATGGTATGTGTGAAAAGTGGTTAATGGTTTTGTGTTAGTGGGAAAGTTGTAAGCTTAAAGAGTAAGCTTACTTACACTTGTAAGTTTGTAGCTAACATGATGCCACATATGGTTGTGGTGTCATGTTGGTGCCATCCCATTTAAGCTAGTGGGGTGGGACAATGTATTTTGTCCCATCTCACTAGTTTACGGGTATTCCTCGATTCTAGTTTTCTCGATTTGCGTGCCCTCGGGTCGTTTCACAAAAAACGTTTTTATAAATTATGAATCAACGTCACAAAACGAATCCAATAAAAATTGTCTCATCAAAACGGAGTTCAAAAACATAAATACGTAATCCTAAGGTTTCCGATTTAGTCGTAAAGGACGCTAAGTTATGCACGTAAGCCCAAATTTAAATCCGTAAATTGTGAGTTCTTCAACCAACACAAAAATAAGTTTCAAAATATTATACGAGAAAATATTTCACTACCTGAAAATGTTAGATTGTACTTTTTAAAAGTTTGAAACGCACACGAAAAATAATAATATAACGACTCGATACGTAATTGAAACGCTATCGTCGAAAGTATTAAATATCGAAACTATCGATAATAAAATATAAAATTTTTGGCATCCGTCGGTATCGCGAACACTAGTAGTCCTCGTTGCTCGTCAAAATATTAAAATATAATATTTAATATTGGTTTCAACTTAAACCGTTAAACATAATAATATTTAACGTTATAAAATACTTCAAAATAATTGAAAATAGAATTAAATTATGACCTTATTTTTACGGGTTTTACAACTATAGAGTTAGATAGTTGGTTGTATTCGGTAAAATAAGGGTAAGGTGTTGGAGTCGTGTTTGAAACAAGATGTAACATAAGATTCTTTTTTAATCAACACTTATTTATTTTAAATTCTAAAAGACTTTCTTTAAAATAAAGCGAAATAAAATTTCTTTCTACTTATATAGTTTATATAAGTGAGCTTAATCAATATACGTCATTTATAATTATTTATGCAAGACTAAACAAAGTTCATGAAAATTTCACATACATTTATTTCTTTTCATTTAAAAAGGATTACATTAATTACTAAGAGGATTCTTTAGTTTTTTTTAAAAAACAACTAGTATAAAACTGTTTTGGTCATAACTTGTTTGTTTTTAAAGCTTTTTGGGTGATTCAAAAGCCTAAAATTATGTACTCGGAATGTACTTTTCAAATATTTGTTATGTATAGTCATGGGGTGTCAGTAGCTTGATCAAAGTTGTTGTACAAGTGTTGGGTTCAAGGTTGAGTTTTGAATAGTAGTTTTTAAACTTATGATTTGGGATGTTCGGGGTACCTAGTCTTTGAGTTGACTCTTGAGACCGTATAGAGGGTTGTTTGTAGATTGTTTGAGTCACATAGATGTGGAGAGGTAAAGAAAAATATTCTTTTGGGAAAATTCAATTTTGCGCACGACTTATATCATATGCCGCGGGGCGTAAGATGTTTTGGTTGCCATTAAGTGTTCCTTGGATCATTTTTCCTTTTCATGAGTCATTTGAATTGGTACATGTTTTGGGTTGATTTTTTCCTTTTGAGTTTTCGTGGTTTGGGTCTGTTTTAACTCATGCACGTGAAATGTCATTATTTATCAGTGGGTTTGATTCGTTGATCGTAAATGGTGGATTGAGGATGTAGTTTTGGTTTCGTATTGATTAGGAGTGTTGAGGTAGTCATATGGAAGACTTGGTCGCGCCTACACGATTAAGTAGGTGGCCATGAGAGAATGGTTGGAATGCCCTTAGTGGGGAGGAAAGAGTTAGAAGTTCGTAGACGAACTAATGTGGTCATAAGGTCTCTTAGGGGTGCCAAGGGAGATGAATAGAGATTTGTATAAAGTATGGATATTGGCACAGGTAATGCGCCATAGAGAGTGTTGGAAGGGGATATAATACCTCAAAGGTATTTATGATTATTCGTAAGGCATGTAAGTTTTCCGAAAATTTCCAGAGATTTAGTAGGTTTGCCTATTACTATGAGGTAGAACCATGAATTGAGCAAGTAGGATAAGTGAGAGGAGTTGTAGTTAGTGCCTTTCCAAGGAAATTGTTGATGGAATGATTTTAAGAGCAAGAGTTGTTAGAAATTGCAACAGATGCAAGGTAAAATTTGAGTTGCTTAGTAGTAGATTGGCTGTGAAAAGCGGTTGAGTGGTCTGATAAGAGGAAGTATTTGTCTTTTAGAATACGTGTAGATTTTCGCGAGTAGAACGAGGTAGAAATTTATTCGTATTGCTTCTAAGAGAGGGTGCAAGGAGGATGTAGTTGAAACTGCTAAGGATGTTGTATGAACGCTTTGGGTTTACGGTTATGATTTTGGCTTCGTCGAGGCGCTAACAGTTTTCATGGAGTCAATGAACCGGGGGTGCATGACAATATATAAATGAGTTGTCATCGGGAGCATCGACGACATCTTGATCTACTCAAATCTAAGAAGGAGAGTGAGGCGAATTATGAGTTGGTTTTGGAGTTGTTAGGAAAGGGAATTATACGTGATATTTTCAAGTGTGAGTTTTAGGATTAAGTTGGCCAGGACGAGTAGTCAGAGATGATGGCATATCGTGGAACCAGCAAGGGGCAAAGTGAAGAAGGGTGAGGAAGCGTTTTGGAGGCTGAAGAGGTGGATTGGATAATGAGCAGATCTTGGAATTATCGGAAGGAGTGAATGAATGCACGAAGCATGACGATACGTGGAGAAAGGACTTGGATGTATACGAGAACGACAAAGAAAGGAGGTTGTTTATACATTGTGGGAACTAAAGATTTGGAAGAAAAAGATAGACTTAGTTAGTGGAGCTGGATTGTTATATCTGCCTAGAATGCTAGAGGCATTTGGGGTACGAGACGTAGAGAATGATCTATACATATCATGAACGTCTCCAACACATATTTAATCATCTTGATTGAACATTTGGAAAAGGTGATGGGTGGAGTTAAGTGATGAAAGAAAATTGCAAGGCCAAGTACCATCTGGGAAAGGCAAGCATGGTTGATGAGACATGGAATAAGAAGAATGAAGTGAAGCTGAGATGAACTTGAACTATATGGATGACGTATTAGGGTGGTTTTGATGAAGGATGTAGGTTGCACGAGTTGAGTTGTCTAAAGCAGAGAACGCGTCAACATGTATGTTGCGTGGCTTGGTCAATCATATGGAGAAAAGGGATGTAGACTATACTTCCTACATAGATAGGAGTAGCTTAGAAAGGGCGATGTAAGGACGAAGTTGGTGAAAGGGATACATAATGGGGTGTAGGAATAAGTACGACGAGAGTTGGGTGATAGTCGATAGACTGACTAATTCATCTCATATTTCAAGAGGAATGAGAAATCACGTAGTTGAGAAGTTGGAAGGATTGCGTATGGATGTGATGGAATAGAGGGTTTTGCGTAAAAGTTAGCCTAATATGTATGGAATGCCTTATGAAGGATTATGGCAAGGGAAGAAACGATGGGAAGCAAGCGTAGTATACCGTTGATAGACTAATGTTTGGTATGAGCATACTATAGGGGTAATTGAGAAAGACGCCTAGAGCATTGGCTTGAGATTTGGAGATAGTTGGAAAACGCATTATATTAGGAAGAATTCTCCTACAAAGAGAGAGTCACCGGTGAGAGGGGCATATTCCTCATTGATGAGAATGTAGGGAATAAAGGAGGAAACGCCTAAAGTATAGGCTGAAGGTGGGATATAAGATAGTATGGAAATTAAGATTATGGAAAGATAAGCGAAAAGTAGTATAGAGGAAGAATGATTCGAGGGAGCAAGAGGTTGTCAAGATAGTGGGGTGAGATTGAAGGGAAAACCGTTAGAGCAAGAGGTTAGTAGTCAAGAACAATGAAACATCTACCAAGAGAAAAGGTATAACACCTATTAGTATGAAGGATGGTTAGTTACTTAGTGTCGAGCATGGGAAAGTAAGGACGAGGTGGTGGTTATGACATGTTTCATGTGAAGGTTATGGGAAGCTTTTGGTTATGCAATCCTGCATATACCATTGGATGTGATTAAGGTTGGTAGAACTTCTGAATGATGGAAAATCTGTAGAGGATAGAAGCCGTTAGGTTTGGTGATAGGAATTATAGTAGTAACTGTTGGAGTTAATTCATATGATATGAGGTGGATCACCGTTATAGTGGGATGAAGTTAAAAGCGGCCAACGTACTGGACTGAAGGTGGATCGGAAAACTATGGAGGTGGTGGCAGGTTGAAAATGGCAAAGAACCGACAAGAAAGCAATGCGGACAAGAGGCATAAGCCGTTGGGTTTTAAGATTGGAGGTAAGGCTATGCTAGATGTTTCCCCTTGGAAAAGAGTGATGTGGTTTGGGAAGAAAGGGAAGATGGCATCTAGAACCATGGGTTTGTTCAAAATCCTCGAAAGGATTGGACCAATGGCTTATAGGTTGAGGAATTACTGGGAGAATTGAGTGGTGTGCATGATATATTTTGTGTATCAAGCTTGAGAAAATGCTTAGCAAGTACTGACTTGCATGTACCTTTAGATGATATTAGTATGGATACGAGTCTTCGTTTCATCAAAGAGCCGGTAGATATTTTAGGTCGTGAAGCTAAGATGTTGGAAAAAGGGTAATATACCGTAGTTATGGTTAGATGGAATTTGGAACGTGGACTAGAGTTCACGTGGGAACGGGAAGGATTTATGAGGAACAAGTATTGTTATATTTTTGCGAATGATGATCCTAAGGAATAAATCTCGGGACGAGATTTCTATTAGGAGTGAGTGATGTGACAACCCCGATTTTTTAGGTTCGTCACTTAGTCTTATTTTTGGGGTATTTTGTGTGACTATGTTTTTTATGTGATTTATATGTTTATATGTGTGATTTTGGGGATGAGAATGGACGAAATGAGGTACATGATTTGTAAATCTTGGTACGGGTTGGAAATGAAATGAAATGAAATGAGTTCATGAATGAAATGCGCGAAAGTTCGGATATCGTTTTTACAAGGCCTCGTGTACGTATCGTATGTTGTATGTATGTATTAAGTATAGATTATATGTTTAGGTTAAGTTTTAGAGATACTTTCCATAATTAGAAACTTTTTGAAATGACGGTTAGTTCGGAAATCGCGTAGAAAGTCGAAAAAACCAGCGTAACGCTTTCGGGTTATCATCCAGAAGTAACCCGAATGTGAGATTTAGTTTAAGAATAATGTAAGTTATAAAATAAGGTTAAAACCCAGATCCTTAGGTGCTTTGGGCTTGGTTTGGGCAGCCAAAAGAAAAGGAATAAAGAAAATAACCAAAAAGCCCAAAAACAGGCCCAATGGACTAGTAATGGGATTAGGGAGACTTTAGGGCTTAACCAAACCCATCCCATAACCAAAATAACCAGATTTTTCACCCCCATACCATCACATAGTCGAATTTTAATAATGCTGGCCAATTAGGGTTTCAAAGATAAAGATCTTCCATAATTTTTAAGGTAAAATCTTCAATCCCTTTTTAATTAAATTGTTTTTATGCATTTATAAATCAATACATGATGGATATATGATTATGTATAAGTTAAAATCTGTTTTTTAATGATATAATAATGATTAGATTATATAGGGTTTATAATTAAACAACTTATGGGTAATTACTTAGACTAATTATGTTAAAATCGTTTTTTAAAGACTGGGCAGAATTTTAGGTCAATTATTTTGACCATATATAGAGTTCTACAAACCCTTATGTGACAATCTAACATTTTCAGGTAGTGAATTATTTTCTCGTATAATATTTTGAAACTTATTTTTGTGTTGGTTGATGAACTCACAATTTACGGATTTAAATTTGGGCTTACGTGCATAATTTAGCGTCCTTTACGATTAAACCGGAAACCTTAGGATTACGTATTTACGTTTTTGAACTCCGTTTTTGATAAGACAATTTTAATTGGATTCGTTTTGTGCCGTTGATTCATAATTTATAAAAACGTTTTTCGTGAAACGACCCGAGGGCACGCAAATCGAGGAAACTAGAATCGAGGAGTACCGTAAATTAGTGAGGTGGGACAAAATAATTTATCCCACCCCACTAGACATGGGACGGCCCAAACATGACACCACATCAAAGATGTGGCATCATGTTAACTTGTAACTTACAAGTGTAAGCTTAAGCTTAACACTTAAGCTACCACTAACTAAAACCAACAACTAGCTTCACATACCACCATTTCACTCATGCAAACCAACTAAAAACTCTCTCAACATCACCACCATTGCCGTCCTACTTCAAATAACAAACACCCTTTTTGATCTTTTCTAGACACAAAATACTTGTTATCTAGCTATATCATGGAGTTACCTTGAAGCCTTGATCACTTGGTGGCCATTTTAACAACAAAGGAGGTGATTTGCTTGTGTCCTAGGGCTGATTTCTCAACTTATTTTCTTGGTGTTTGATGATCTTGGAGTTACATTTGGTGTTCATCAAGTTCTTATCTTCCAAAAACAAGATATACTCTTGGTTGGTAAAGAAGATCATCCTTTCCATTTTCTCATGTTATTTTTGTAAAGATAAAATGTATTTTCTTTCTTGTTGTATATGTATATGATGAATATATGATGATAAAAATGTTGTGTGGGGATCAAGTGTTGATAATATGCTTAAAAAGATTAATAACCATAAGAAACAAGGCTAAAATCATGATTAATTTGTTTGCTGTATAAAAACAGTATGTAACCAAAACTTGAACTGATAAACTTGCATGGTAGAATCCATTTACAGTAAGTACAAGATGTTATACACATGTGAGAGTTGGCCATGCAATGGAATCATTAAAATGAGTGAGATATGATCAAAACAAGATGAGTGCGTTAATCTGAATAAGCTGTTTTGTAGGGACTGTTAAGGATATATAAACTTAAAATGATCAGTATCTATAGCTAAGTTAATTGTAGCACATAATATGAAGTTCATGCCACCCAAAAATGAGCTTCTAATTCATTGTAGAACTCTAGATATGATAAAAATGGTGAAGATGAAAATAAAAATCAGATTTTGAAGAATTAATGTTTATTACTATTATATAAGCACTCAAATTATATAATATAAAATGTAAAATCAAAACCCACTAACTTATGAATTATATTAATATAAATATGTAAGGTTAAATAAATGGACAATTTATAAAAATGGTAGTTGAATAATATTTATAAGTTATAAAAACTATAAACTTGATTTTTACGACTTTTTCGGCTATTACCGTAAAATTAACGTTTTTCGCCAATTAAAACTTAGACGATCAAACCCGTCTAATGTAAAGTTTTTAAAAGTCATATACTGATATATAAGTATCTAATACAAGTAAAAACCGATAAAACCCGAACTATAGGACATACAGACATTAACGAGCTAAGTAAGCATATTGGACTAATAATTGGACTAAATAAGTTAAACACTTATAAAAAGTACTTATTGGGCTTAAACCATTTGGGCCCAACATGTAAAGTGTAAATACTGATAATTTAAGTATAAAATGGATTAAAACAAGTTAAATAACTTATAATAAGCTTATTGGACTGAAAATAGGTAAATAGGTAAAACTAGTAAACTAGTAAAAAGTTACCAATACGTAAACACTAAAACGATTAAACAAGGATATATAAACCCACTTGATCATCATCAGATGTACAAAAATCATCATATGTATATTGTTATTTTGATAAAGTCATTGGACAAGAGTCTAAGACCGATTATTATTTATATAGGTTTCCGTGACCGAAGCATGCCCGTAGCCAATAATCCGCCTTTCATTATCAATGTGAGTTCATAGCCTCGCACTCTTTTAAATGTTTTATAAAATGATTTGTAAACCCGCGAGGGAGATAACATGCTAGTTTTTGATAAAAATAGAACACAAGTAGTCCCGATGGTATGCTTAATGATATGGACCCGAAAGATGCTATGACCCTATAAACGAGACAAAAGGGATTATTAGTAGTTAGGTTATGTCACTTAAAGTCCCATTAGCATGAATTGTGAACTACCGGGATTTGGTAGACGCTTATGCATTTGATATTACTATTTGGGGACGATCACCCCAGTTCGCGCCTTGACGGTTGATCCCCGTCGTACCACATTGATTGGTAAGCAAATTTATGTACGAGAAGATTTCCATAGCGTGATTTTTGTGACGACACGCTAACTTAGATGGGCAAATTGTTTGTCGGGTTCGCGGCCCGTTGTTTCACAGTAAGGTAACAATGTCATGCGGCTAATAATAATCCTAAAATGTATCCTATATACAATAAGACAACGATGCCAATAACGATGAATATATTACCTATTATGGTAATATTGAGGCTACGGTCTCATGGACGGTTTAAGATGTATGCTTGATTTATATATTGCCTGACTAGCAATACGAGGACTTACTTCCGATATTATACTTGTGTTCTGATTTTAACGATTGTTTTATATAACGGTTTTTATTAAACTCTATGAATTCACTCGGCATTCGCTGATATGATTTTTGCATGTTTTTATCTCAGGTGCTTGAAGGTAATCCGGATGGAGATCGACTCTGATGGCCCACATAATATTAAAAATGTTCATTCGATCTATGTTTTGTAAACTAAATGACCTGTATAATTTGGGACCTGTTGTACACTTTAAAACTTTTTATCGAATGAATGTATGTTGAACCTTGTACAACCATTTTTATGTGTTGTCTATGATTTGAGTTATTGTGCTATCCTGTAACACTCTAAAGGACCCTTCCGCTGTACCGATAAGAAAATTGAGAGTGTTACAGTTTGGTACCAGAGCTCTCGTTATAGAGAACAAAAGATTTTAAAAACCAAGGTTCTGAACAAAACTTTTCAAAATCTTTTAACAATGAACATTTGAGAAAATATTTTAAAATTCTTTTGACTATAACGGTGCCAGAGATCTCCGACGTTACCAACAAGCCCTATTGAAAAGATATATATTTTGATATATAATATAATTTATATATATGTATATATCGTGGTTTCATTATGTAATTGTTTAAATAGTATGTTATCCTAATACGAGATATATATAAATGCAGATTGTAATGGCTAACCCTAATATTCCTGTAGAAAACCATGCTATTCCCGAACCTTATGTAGATGATGATCCTTATTTAGACTTAGTAGATTATGATATGGATGATGAAGAGGAACCATTTGAGGATCCCGAGCCCGAGTTAGGACTAGGAGATCAGATTGCCCCTTAGGTTGATATGGTAGAGAATGAGATTGATAATGTTGATATAGAGAATGATGATGAGATTGGGTTAGATAATTTAGATGATGAGATTGACGACGAGGATGTCGAGGAGGATGTAGGTATAGACGATGAGGTTGATGATGATGAGGAAGCCGAGCTTATTTACCCTTATGATGTTCCAGAGGGCGAGCCTTTACCCCCACCAGTTTATTTGTCTGATTCTGAGGTTGAGCTACCTAGGGATGAAATGTCTGAATCGTCTGAATCTGATTCTGAATTAGAGGATGATGAGGATGATAATGCACCTGACGGTACTTATGGTATTGCTACACGTAGACGTGTGATAGGAGAGTCGTCTAGTACTCGAGAGGCTACTCATATTGATGGTCTTGCACCATGGGCCTTGAGACGTGATCTAGATGCTTCCCGTGTTAAGAGTAGTATGACGGAGATTGGATTAGGTGTTGTTCAGACTCAAGTTGCTTATTTGGAGTCGAAGACTAAGGTTGGTGAGAAAGAGCGGGAATTGCTTAGTTTGGATTTGACTGATGTAGAGCGTGGTTTGAATGAGGCTTTTAGGAGGCTATCAGTGTTAGAAAGTGGTGAGTTTGCTGCAATGAAGAAAAAGGTGAATTCTATGGAGATTCAGTTGAATGTAGCTCGTGCGATGCGTGAGAAAGCTGAGAAGGAGTTGAATATATCCGTAGGTTGCAATAGTAGATTTTATGCTGACATGGTTGAAAGAGGAGTGATCCGTAAGCGCCCAGCTGAAGATGTGTCTAGCGATCTTCCAACAAAGATACAAAAGACAATGGATGATGGACCATCTGGCGGTTCTCAGTAGACCAGTCTGTATTTAGTAGTGACCTGTGTATCTTTTGTACTTTTGTAGCTTTGACTGAACCGACTTGTTAGTAGTAGACTTGGCACGAATTTTGAGTATGTATAGTGCTAGAACTTTGATATGGGATGTAACTAAGACAATGCTTTTGTTTCAAATCGAATGAAATATGGATCTTGTCTTGAATTCCATATTGTGCCTTATTTGTATCTTGATTATAAATTCAATCCATATTATATGAATCCTTGTTGGGTGGATGCTTAATACTTTGAAATTGTGAAATTATAGAACTATGCCGCCCAAGAAGGCTGTGACTGAGGATGATGTACATAGATTATTACGGAGCAAGTTACCGCATCTATGACTGAATTTATGGCAGATGCTAGAAATGAAGCTGGCGGTAGTGGAGCTGGCGGTAGTGGAGCTGGCGATAGTGGAGCTGGCGGTAGTGGAATTGGCGGTACTAATGTGAATGTGAATGCTAATAATGTAAATGCTAATGCTGGAGGAAATATAGGAGCACTTGGAACTAATGCACCTGAAGTTGGTGGCTGTACTTATGTGACGTTCATGAAGTGTGAACCTCTACCTTTTAATGGAACTGAAGGTGTTGTAGGATAAAGCCAGTGGATTGAGAAGATTGAGTCGGTGTTTCAGATTAGTAAGTGTAAGGAGGAAGATAAGGTGACTTTTGCTATGGCTACTCTTAAAGGTCGTGCGTTGACTTGGTGGAATGGGAGAATTGCTTTCATGGGTCTTGATGCTGCTAATGCTACTCCTTGGGCTGAAATTAAGAAGTGGATGACTTTGGAGTTTTGTCCTCGTAGTGTGATCATTAGGTTAGAACAAGAGTTGATTCATTTGAGAATGAAGGGTGTGGACATTGATAGTTACACAAACCGATTCCATGAGTTGGCCTTGCTATGTCCTCGATTGGTGGAACCCGAAGAGATCCGAATTGAGCAATATATTAAAGGGTTGACCAGGAATATCCGGGGGGATGTGACATCATCTAAACCACTGACCATTGATGATGTTGTTCGAATGGCTTACCAACTCATTGGACATATAATTCAGGATAGGGAAGATGAAGCCCGTGTTGGTGAGAAAAGAAAGGGAGACGGTGATCGTGTAGATAGAGGTGATAATAGGAAGAATTTCAATCGCCGTCAGAACCAGAGAAAGGGGAATGCAAATGCTCTTACCAACAATACACCGCGCAACGATGATAGATGTCCTAAGTGTGGCAACAAGAGGCATGCTGGCGACTGCTGGAAGTGCCGAAATTGCGGAAAGCTTGGACAAAAGGTTGAAAGGTGTAAGAAGGGAACCATTTGCTTCAACTGTAATGAAGAAGGTCATAGAAAATCGGAATGCCCCAAGTTGAAAGCGATTGTACCTGGAAGAAACCCCCAGGGTGGTGTCTATCAACTTGGAACAATTGAGGTGAAGAAAGAGGATCCGAATGTCGTTACCGGTACGTTTTTACTCAACAATCATTATGCTGTTGCTTTATTTGATTCGGGTGCTGATAGGAGCTTTGTATCCACTAAATTTTGTGCCCTTATTGACATTGAACCTGTTGAGATAAATACCAGTTACGAGGTGGAATTGGCTAATGGTAAATTAGTGAAAACTAATAATCTATTAGAAGGATGCTCTCTAAATCTCTTAAACTATTCCTTTCTGATTGATTTGATGTTGATAGAATTAGGTAGTTTTGATATTATTATTGGTATGGATTGGTTGTCGTTGAATAATGCTACTATTTTATGTAGAGAGAAGAAGGTTAAGATTCCTCTTACGAATAGGACGTTAGTAATCGATGGTAATCAAGGTGAATCCCGTTTGAAAATCGTTTCATGTATTAAAGTCCAAAAGTACATCAGGAACGGTTGTGAGTTATTCTTAGCTCAAGTGACCGGGAATGAGTCTAGGGAGAAACGATTGGAAGATGTACCTATTATTTATGAATTTCCTGAGGTATTTCCTAAAGATTTACCCGGACTTCCACCGATAAGGCAAGTAGAGTTTTGAATCGATTTAATTCCTGGTGCTGCACCGGTGACACGTGCGCCTTACCGATTAGCCCCTTCTGAATTAAAGGAGTTATCTGAGCAACTTAAGGAGTTGTCTGATAAAGGTTTTATTCGACCGACGCCTTGGGGAGCTCCACTCTTGTTCGTTAAGAAGAAGGATGGATCTTTCCGTATGTGCATTGATTATAGGGAACTGAATAAGTTGACAATTAAAAATCAATATCCTTTACCTAGGATTGATGATTTGTTTGATCAACTACAAGGATCTAGTGTGTATTCTAAGATAGATTTGCGGTCAGGATATCACCAACTTCGCGTCCGTGAAGAAGATATTCCTATAACTGCATTTAGAACTCGTTATGGACACTATGAATTTCAAGTAATGCCATTTGGGTTAACTAACGCAGCTGCGGTTTTCATGGATTTAATGAATCGAGTGTGCAAGTCCTACTTGGATAAATTTGTGATTGTGTTTATTGACGATATTCTTATCTATTCTAAGAATGAAGATGAACATAGAGAACATTTAAGGATTATTTGAATTTGTTGAAGGATGAAAGGTTGTATGCTAAGTTTTCGAAATGTGATTTCTGGTTAGATTCTGTGCAATTTCTTGGTCATGTGATTAACAAAGATGGAATTCATGTTGATCCTGCAAAGGTTGAAGCTATTAAGAATTGGTCTGCACCGACAACGCCAACGGAAGTGCGACAATTCTTAGGATTGGCTGGCTATTATAGGCGGTTCATTAAAGAATTTTCTTTAATAGCTAAACCCTTGACTAAGCTTACCCAGAAGAATAAACCTTTCGTTTGGGGAAGTGATGAGGATGGAGCATTTCAGACATTGAAGCAAAAATTATGTAGTGCGCCAATTTTATCATTACCCGACGGGAGTGAAGATTTTGTAGTGTATTGTGATGCATCTCTTAGAGGCTATGGAGCTGTTTTGATGCAGCGAGAGAAAGTGATAGCTTATGATTCTAGGTAATTAAGGAAGAATGAGGAGAATTATACTACTCATGATCTTGAGTTAGGAGCTGTAGTCTTTGCTCTTAGGTTGGGGAGACATTATCTGTATGGTACCAAGTGTACGGTATTCACTGATCACAAAAGCCTACAGTATATTCTCGACCAGAAGGAATTGAACATGAGGCAACGAAGATGGATAGAGTTGTTAAGTGATTATGATTGTGATATAAAATATCACCCAGGAAAAGCCAATGTTGTTGCCGATGCATTAAGTAGGAAAGATAGAGAGCCTATCAGGGTGCGTTCTCTAGTCTTGACCGTGCACAATAATTTGCTTGAGCAAATTAGAAATGCGCAAATAGAAGCTTGTAAGAAGGAAATTTTTGTTAATGAAGGGTTCCAAGGAGAAGGAGATCCTTTAGAGGTTAGAGCTGATGGAGTAAAATGCTTAAGAGGTCGTATGTGGATACCTAAGTTTGGAGGCTTAAGAGACTTGATTATGTTAGAATCCCATAAATCTAAGTATTCCATTCATCCGGGATCTGATAAAATGTACCATGATTTGAAGAAGTTGTACTGGTGGCCGAATATGAAAGCTGATATTGCTATGTATGTTCTTCAATGCTTAACTTGTGCTAGAGTTAAAGCTGAACATCAAAAGCCATCAGGACTACTTCAACAGCCAAAGATTCCTCAATGGAAGTGGGAGCGAATTACGATGGACTTTATCACCAAGCTTCCTAGAACATCATCTGGAAACAACTCGATTTGGGTCATTGTCGACAGACTGACCAAATCAGCACACTTCATTCCGGTTAAAGAGCAGTTCTCACTGGAGAAGCTGACTCGTATATACCTTGAGAATGTTGTATGCAAGCATGGAGTGCCTATATCGATCATTTCGGATCGAGATCCTAGATTCGCATCGAATTTTTGGAAATCTCTCCAAAGATCTTTGGGAACGAATCTCGACATGAGCACTGCTTATCACCCCCAGACTGATGGGCAGAGTGAAAGGACGATACAAACACTAGAAGATATGTTGAGAGCTTGTGTGTTAGATTTTGGTAAGAATTGGGATAAACATTTGCCTTTAGCAGAGTTTTCGTATAACAATAGTTACCATTCTAGTATTAAGGATGCACCGTTTGAAGCTTTATATGGTAGGAAGTGTAGATCTCCTGTATGTTGGAGTGAAGTTGGGGATACCCAGCTCACGGGACCGGAATTGATCCGGGAGACTACGGAGATGATAGTTCAGATTAAGAATAGGTTGTTGACTGCCCGTAGTTGACAGAAAAGTTACGTGGATGTGCAGCGAAGCCAATGGAGTTTAAAGTGGGTGAGCAAGTAATGTTGAAAGTATCGCCATGGAAAGGCGTTATAAGATTTGGAAAGCAAGGAAAATTGAATCCCCGTTATATTGGACCCTTTAAGATTTTATCTAGAGTAGGTCCGGGGGCTTATAAACTAGAGTTACTCCCAGAACTTCATGGTGTTCACAACACATTCCATGTATCTAATCTGAAGAAATGTCTAGCAGTGAATGATGAGAAAATTTCGTTAGGTAAGGTTCGAATAGATGGGAAGTTGCATTTTATCGAAGAGCCCATAGAGGTTATGGATCGTGAGATAAAGCAACTGAAACAAAGTCGGATACCTATTGTCAAGATCCGATGGAATTCAAAGCATGGACCGGAATATACCTGGGGACGAGAGGATGAAATGTGGAAGAAATATCCGCACCTCTTCGATTTCAATAAGAAATGGACATCCAAATGAAATGGATCACGAGGACGTTGATCCCTTTTAGGAGGAAAAGCTGTGACAATCTAACATTTTCAGGTAGTGAATTATTTTCTCGTATAATATTTTGAAACTTATTTTTGTGTTGGTTGATGAACTCACAATTTACGGATTTAAATTTGGGCTTACGTGCATAATTTAGCGTCCTTTACGATTAAATCGGAAACCTTAGGATTACGTATTTACGTTTTTGAACTCCGTTTTTGATAAGACAATTTTTATTGGATTCGTTTTGTGCCGTTGATTCATAATTTATAAAAACGTTTTTCGTGAAACGACCCGAGGGGACGCAAATCGAGGAAACTAGAATCGAAGAGTACCCGTAAATTAGTGAGGTGGGACAAAATAATTTATCCCACCCCACTACACATGGGACGGCCCAAACATGACACCACATCAAAGATGTGGCATCATGTTAACTTGTAACTTACAAGTGTAAGCTTAAGCTTAACACTTAAGCTACCACTAACTAAAACCAACAACTAGCTTCACATACCACCATTTCACTCATGCAAACCAACTAAAAACTCTCTCAACATCACCACCATTATCGTCCCACTTCAAAGAACAAACACCCTTTTTGATCTTTTCTAGCCACAAAATACTTGTTATCTAGCTATATCATGGAGTTACCTTGAATCCTTGATCACTTGGTGGCCATTTTAACAACAAAGGAGGTGATTTGCTTGTGTCGTAGGGCTGATTTCTCAACTTATTTTCTTGGTGTTTGATAATCTTGGAGTTACATTTGGTGTTCATCAAGTTCTTGTCTTCCAAAAACAAGATATACTCTTGGTTGGTAAAGAAGAACATCCTTTCCATTTTCTCTTGTTATTTTTGTAAAGATCAAATGTATTTTCTTTCTTTTTGTATATGTATATGATGAATATATGATGATAAAAATGTTGTGTGGGGATCAAGTATTGATAAAGATGCTTAAAAATATTAATAACCATAAGAAACAAGGCTAAAATCATGATTAATTTGTTGGCTTTATAAAAACAGTATGTAACCAAAACTTCAACTGATAAACTTGCATGGTAGAATCCATTTACAGTAAGTACAAGATGTTATACACATGTGAGAGTTGGCCATGCAATGGAATCATTAAAATGAGTGAGATATGATCAAAACAAGATGAGTGTGCTAATCTGAATAAGCTGCTTTGTAGGGACTGTTAAGGATAGATAAACTTAAAATGAGCATTAGCTATAGCTAAGTTAATTGTAGCACATAATATGAAGTTCATGCCACCCAAAAATGAGCTTCTAATTCATTGTACAACTCTAGATATGATAAAAATGGTGAAGATGAAAATAAAAATCAGATTTTGAAGAATTAATGTTTATTACTATTATATAAACACTCAAATTATATAATATAAAATGTAAAATTAAAACCCACTAAATTATGAATTACATTTATATAAATATGTATAAGGTTAAATAAATGTACAATTTATAAAAATGGTAGTTGAATAATATTTATAAGTTATACAAACTATAAACTTGATTTTTATGACTTTTTCGGCTATTACCGTAAAATTAACGTTTTTCGCCAATTAAAACTTAGACGATGAAACCCGTCTAATGTAAAGTTTTTAAAAGTCATATACTGATATATAAGTATCTAATACAAGTAAAAACCGATAAAACCCGAACTATAGGACATACGGACATTAACGAGCTAAGTAAGCATATTGGACTAATAATTGGACTAAATAAGTTAAACACTTATAAAAAGTACTTATTGGGCTTAACCCATTTGGGACCAACATGTAAAGTGTAAATACTGATAATATAAGTATAAAATGGATTAAAACAAGTTAAAGAACTTATAATGAGCTTATTGGACTTAAAATAGGTAAATAGGTAAAACTAGTAAACTAGTAAAAAGTTACCAATACGTAAACACTAAAATGAGTAAACAAGGATATATAAACCCACTTGATCATCATCATATGTACAAAAATCATCATATGTATATTGTTATTTTGATAAAGTCATTGGACAAGAGTCTAAGACCGATTATTATTTATATAGGTTTCCGTGACCGAAGCATGCCCGTAGCCAATAATCCGCCTTTCATTATCAACGTGAGTTCATAGCCTCGCACTCTTTTAAATGTTTTATAAAATGATTTGTAAACCCGCGAGGGAGATAAAATGCTAGTTTTTGATAAAAATAGAACACAAGTAGTCCCGATGGTATGCTTCATGATATGGACCCGAAAGATGCTATGACCCTATAAACGAGACAAAAAGGATTATTAGTAGTTAGGTTATGTCACTTAAAGTCACATTAGCATGAATTGTGAACTACCGGGATTTGGTAGACGCTTATGCATTTGATAGTACTATTTGGGGACGATCACCCCAGTTCGCGCCTTGATGGTTGATCCCCGTCGTACCACATTGATTGGTAAGCGAATTTATGTATGAGAAGATTTCCATAGCGTGATTTTTGTGACGACACGCTAACTTAGATGGGCAAATAGTTTGTCGGGTTCGCGGCCCGTTGTTTCATAGTAAGGTAACAATGTCATGCGTCTAATAATAATCCTAAAATGTATCCTATATACAATAAGACAACGATGCCAATAACGATGAATATATTACCTATTACGGTAATATTGAGGCTACGGTCTCATGGACGGTTTAAGATGTATGCTTGATTTATATATTTCCTGACTAGCAATACGAGGACTTACTTCCGATATTATACTTGTGTTCTGATTTTAACGATTGTTTTATATAACGGTTTTATTAAACTCTATGAATTCACTCGGCATTCGCTGATATGATTTTTGCATGTTTTTATCTCAGGTGCTTGAAGGTAATCCGGATGGAGATCGACTCTGATGGCCCACATAATATTAAAAATGTTCATTCGATCTATGTTTTGTAAACTAAATGACCTGTATAATTTGGGACCTGTTGTACACTTTAAAACTTTTTATCGAATGAATGTATGTTGAACCTTGTACAACCATTTTTATGTGTTGTCTATGATTTGAGTTATTGTGTTATCCCGTAACACTCTAAAATACCCTTCTGTTGTACCGATACGAAAATTGAGAGTGTTGCACCTTATTTTGCGATCCAGGTATCCCTAGAAAGGTAATTGAGTTGGCTTTCAAATGCAAGAAACGAGAACTAAATTGGAGGTAGGGAAGTGGGTCAAAAAGAGGTTACAACAGTCGGAGGTTAAAACAGTTTTGAAATCAGCGCGTTTTCAATTAATGTTTTAGGGTGATTGGGGTACTTAGGAGTACATTTGAGCCCTCTAATGAGCATGGGAGTTGGTTTATATATTAAATAAGAGGCCTGGAGCTGGGCTAAGCAAATGGGTTAGGGTAAGACCCCCTAATCATAACAAACTTTTTGTATGTTCAAAATCAGTAAAATCCGGATAGACAAAAATATATATATTTATATCGGGGCCTTAACAGTAGCTTTAAGGTTGGGGCACAGGGGAGGAGTTAGCTAACATATGTAAGGGAATAGGGTTTCCTTTACAGAGGTCATGGGTATGGTTAGGTGGGCGTTTGGCTTATAGTTTTGAGACCTAAAAACCGGGACTATTTTGGGTAAAATGTTAACGAGTTGGGTTATGAAGTAAACTAAGTTAAGGGCTTTATAGAGGGGTGTAATGAGATGCTTAGAGCATATAAATGGGGTATATATATGGGAGAAGGTTAGATGTCCATCATATATTGATGAGACATTTTAGTATTTGGTTCATGTCTTGATTGTATGCCTTTGTGTGTTTAGCATTTTGCTAGTGCGCTTATTTTTGAAGAAGCTCAATCAGGCGATGTAACACCCCCAAATTTGCACAATTCAATACAGCGGAAGACTCGTTGGTGTTACGGGATAGCACATTACTCACATCATAGACAACGCTTAAAAATCGCGTTGTTTAATAATAAAACATTTCCATTCATAAGTATCAAATTTACATAGGTCCCAAGTCATTGTATTTCATACAAATTTTACAAAGCATTTGAATGGAAATTATTATTTAAGTGCACCGTCAAGGCGCGGGCCAAGCCCAATCAAAGTGATCGGACCGTTCAATCAATGCCTTCTTGTCTATCTTTGCTAGATGCCTTTCGAGCGATCTAGCAGGCTAACTGTTCCTTAGGCAGCACCTATGAAGATAGTTTCATTGATCACATACGACATTCTGAAAGTTGGTTATGTTATTATGAATTGTTATAGTTGATAGCCAGCTATTTTAGTAATCTGAAAGCTTGGTCTGTTGCTCCCCGGGGAGAAACAGAACATAAAAGGAAGAGTGCTGCTCGGGGAGTAGCACCTGTACGGCTACTGCAGCTAAGTGCCTGGCAGGAACCGACTACCTCTTCGATTTACAATCTCAGAGCTAAGCCGGCAGAGAGGGCCATGAATTCTTGTTGTCTTCCCGAGAATTACTTTCAAGTACCTGAGATAAAACATGTTAAAAGAAAAGGTCAGCGATAACGCCGAGTGAATTCATAGAGTTTAATAAAACCATTAATATATCATCGGTATATAATTATTACCGAAAATCATTTTGTACAAATCCATGTAGTAGGCCATAAAATAGGCCAAAAACATTTTACACAAATCCTTGTCAAAATCATAATATAGGCGGTTGCCTTCAAAACCATTATACGAACCAATGTCGTAAAAACATCATACAATACGTTTTATAACGTTGTATAAAGTTAAATAAAAACCGTTATATGGATATGGTTATATAAAACCAAAACACGAACATAATATCAATAATAAGACCCTGTATTGCTAGTCAGGAAATATATCGTAATTCAATGCATAAAGCAGTATTTTCGTCATTTGGATTATTATAAGCCGCATGACATTGTTACCTTACTACAACAAACAACGGGTAGGTAACCCGAAACTCATTTGCCCATCTAAATTAGCGTGTCGTCACAATAATCACGCTTGTGTAAATCTTCTCATACATAAATTCGCTTACCAATCAATGTGGCACGACGGGGATCAACCGACAAGGTGCGAACTGGGGTGATCGTCCCCAAATAGTACTATTATATGCATAAGCGTCTACCAAATCCCGGTAGTTCACAATTCATGCTAATGGGACTTTTAGTGACATAACCTAACTTTAATAATCCATTTCATTTCATCTATCGGGTCATATAATCATTCATCGGGTCATACAATCATTCAGGTCCAAATCAATAAACAAACAATCGGGACAACTAGTGTCCTATTTCATAAAAACTAACATGTTATCTCCTTCGCGGGTTTATAAAATATTTCATAAAAACATTTAAAAGAGTGCGAGGCTATGAACTCACGTTGATGTGGGAAGGCGAGTTATCGATAATTCGGACGTACGGTACGTGCTTCAATCACGGAAACCTAGACAAATAATACTCGTCTTAGATTCTTGTCCAATGAATTTATAAAAATAACAATTATGTATACATATGATGATTTTATATATATGATGATGATCAAGTGGGTTTATATATTCTCATTCACTCATTTTAGTGTTATGTATTGCTAACTTTTATACTAGTTTACTAGTTTTACTTATTTACATGTTTTAGGCCCAATAAGCCTATTACAAGCCCAATACTTTTCATTAGCCCAATTATACTTTTAATATCAGTATTAAACTTTACATGTTGGGCCCAAGTGGGTTAAGCCCAATAAGTAAATTTATAAGTGTTTAGCCCATTTAGTTGGATTATTAGTCCAATAATGCTAACTTAGCCCGTTATTGTCCATATGTTATATAGTTCGGGTTTTATTGGTTTTTACTTGTATTAGGTACTTAAATATCAGTATATGAATTTTAAAAAGTTTACATTAGACGGGTCCGACCGTCTAAGTTTTAATTGATGAAAAACGTTAATTTTACGGTATTAGCCGAAAAGACGTAAAAATCATGTTTATAGTTTCTATAACTTATAAAACTTACCAAACTATGATTTTTATAAAATGTCCATTTATTTATCCTTATACATATTTATATAAATGTAATATATAAGTTAGTGGGTTTTAATTTCACATTTTGTACTATATTATTTGAGTGCTTATATAATAGTATTAAACTTTAATTTCACAAACTCTGATTTTTAGTTTCACTTTCACCATTTTTATCATATCTTGAATTCTATAAGGAGATAGAAGCTCATTTTTGGATGACATAAACTTCATATTATGTTATACAATTAAGTTAGCTATAGCTACTACTCAATCAATATCTAAGTATCCTTAACAGTCCCTACAAAACAGACTATTCAAATTGGTATACTAATTTGTTTTGATCATATCTCACTCATTATAATGATTCCATTGCATGGCCAACTCTCACATGTGTACAAGTCCTAATACTTACTATATATCAATTTATCTGTACCATTTTATCAGTTTATAATAAGGATATTTACTGTTTTATACAGCCTACTATTTTAAGCAACATTTTAACATCTTTTCTTGTAGTTTTCAATCTTTTTAACCAAATCTATCCACACCAAATCCCCACATAATATTTTGATCATCATTCATCATCATATACATATAAATAAGTGAATAAAATACAAGATTACATATTCAAAATAAAAAGATGATAGGGAGAAATAATCTCTATACCACCAAGATGATGAAAAGATGGGATTTTGATGAACAAGGCTTGGTTCCTTGATTGGAGTAAAATTACACTTGTTTAGGAAAACAAGGTAAAAGCGGTAAGTATTAACGAGTGGTTTAGGAAAACGACAAGTTATGACCCTTGATGGGAATCGTTCTCTCGAGGAGGCTAGTGCGTTGTGAATTGAATTGATTGATTTATGTTTTTGATTATTAATGAGAAGAAAAGAAGAGAAAATGACGAAGACGAAAAAAAATTAGAAAAATAAGGCGAAAACACTACTAGAAAGTTACGACGAAGAACGTAAAAAGTGCACAATTTAAAATTTTAATCTAAAAATTCCTAAAAATTACTAAAAATCCCAAAATAATATTCTAAGAGTTTACAAAAAATTCAAACTTGCCAAAACCTTTTAATTAATTTAA
This sequence comes from Glebionis coronaria, assembly GCA_025667525.1. Classification (NCBI taxonomy): domain Eukaryota; kingdom Viridiplantae; phylum Streptophyta; class Magnoliopsida; order Asterales; family Asteraceae; genus Glebionis; species Glebionis coronaria. Next base: position 156,087 of record JANFOE010001397.1, read on the forward strand.
TAATGACTTTTTAATGCTAATTAAAGCCCTAAAAATCACTTTTAAATATTAAAAAGCCCTAAACAAGGTTTAATAGTTTGTAAACCTCAAAAATGACTTAATTAAACTAAAAACTATTTTTAAAAATTTTAAAACCAATTTAAACTATTTTTAAACTCCTAAAAACTATTAAAAACTATTAAATCTTAAATTAATTCTAAAAATTAATTGAAAAGCCTAAAAATTATATGGAAAGTGAAAAAGGTCCTATTTTAATGTCTAGAATCTAGGAAAAATGAAAAAGAAATAAAAATAAAACTTTTTATTTTAATGAATAAAATAATATTAAAATATTCTAAAAAATTAAAAGTCCTCAAATAAATTCTAAAAAATTCTCAAAAATCCTAAATAATCTAACTAAGAAGAAAATGTAAACAAAAGTTCCTAAAACCTTTTAGTTAATTTTATATTAATTTTTAAATTTGCCAAAAAAACCTAAAATTAAATAAAATCAAAAATTAAAGTTTTTGAAAACTTTTTTATATGTAAACCTCAAAATCTTTATTAAAAAGCTAAAAACTATTTTTCCCTAATTTAAAACTACTTTTATCTATTTTTTATTGACTTTTCAAATTACGGGTATTAAATAAATCCTAAAAAATAATATAATAAATGGAAAAATCTAAAACCAGTCTAGAAAAATCACAAATTCTAATACTTTCCTAAGAAAAATGAAAAGAAACAAATAAGCTAAACAAATAAGCTGAAAAGAGCTTAAAAGCTCACGGCTTATATTTAAAAGGTTGAAACAAGAAGGGGTTAAGTTTTAAACCACACAACCTCTTACCAGTCAAAGTCCCTAGGGCAGCGGTAAGAGGTGTGTGTTGTGAGTGTGGTGATTATGGGTTCGAGGCTATATAACCCCCTTTTTGCTTCTTTCTTTTTTTTTTTAAACCTTTTTACCAACCAACAGTGACCTTTTAACCTTTTAATCTCAAACCAATTCCACTTTTTTATCCAAAAAATGAACAAGATTAATCAAAAAAAAACGTGGCCTGGTGGATTTTGTAAGAACACAAGTTGTTTGAGTTTCTTCACAAGTGATAAAATGGCCAAGAGGGCTTGGTTGTTGTTGTTTGGTGGAATATTGGGACACAATGGGCACCCCTTCACTCTTTCTGAGTGAAGGGAGTCAAGACAAACGAAATACAACAACAAAGCACATAAAAATCAAGGCCAAAGCACACAAGAACACTAAGCAAGTTTCTGTGATAGTTTTCCAAGTCTGGTGGTCTTAGATGCCTATAACTAGCACACTAATGACTTTTAATGGCCAATAATTGACACACAAACTCACCAACTATCACTTAACAAACATACACTCCTGTATCTCCCTAGTATTTAACAGATTTCAAGATTAAACTAACAAAATTTAAGAAAAATAAGCAAAAAATGACTTATGCAGATTTTCAAGCTATGTTTTTACTTCTAGACCACACAAACTTGTTTCCAAACTTTTCCAATCTTACTTAACAACTAACTACAACCTAACTTAACCTGATTTCAACTAGCTAACACCCTATTGAAACACAATCCAAGAAATCTACCCTGCTAAACCTTGTAGCCAAACAGCCTTTTAACTTTTTGAAACCAAAATTTAACACTACAAATCCTTTTGAAACTCTAACAAACTGATCCTAAAAGCTTCTCACATGCATACACACACATTATAACACATACAAATCAGTTTAAACAACATTTAACAAACAATCAAGCAAAATTACTTAAGCACCTTTTTCTGAAAATTTACTAAGGTAAAAGAAGATTTACCTAGGGACCTTACTTCCAAGGTCCCTGTGGAAGCAATTCCACCTCCTTCCAACTCGGGTTGGAGCAGACAAGGATCAACAAACAAAGCTAAACCTGTTTAAATAAAAATCAAAGAAAACTCACAAGCATAAAGTCCAATATATCTTTCTGTTTTTACTTTCTTTCTAAAACCTTACCAAAATCTTTCAAACTTAAACAACACGTTTAAAAACCTTTCTTAATTCACAAACCAAAGATCTTTTTCCACTTTCACTTCAAAAAAACTTGATTTATGAAATTTAAGAAACTTTTTAAGAAAAACTTGAAAATTCACAAAACCTTGCACAAATTTTATGGAACTCAGCTTTAACGCATTACCTATACCAACTTTTCAAAACAAATACAAAAGGAATTATACTTGAGATTATCAAACACCAACTTTATAAATTTTTAAAAAACGGATTACAAAGGAATTTGCAAAAAAACTGGAACGAAAATAAAAGGGATACATTTCATCTCCTTTTATACTCAAAGATAGAACTATCTAGATACAAAACCCTAATAAGCAAAAGCCCTAAAATGCCCTAGCATCATTCTTGGAATATCCTCTTTTTGAATTTGGTCAAAAAGTATACATGTGATGCCAGTTGGATTGGAAGATCTTGGACGTTTATAAACTCCTTAGCCAACAAGTTTCAACCTTAGCTGTTGATTTTGGTCGGGTTTTGGGGAAGAGTGGACAAGGACGGGGCAGGGGAAGGACGAATGGGGACCCACAGTCATGTGGTGTTGTTTCTGGGTGAGGGGTTTTGATGAGGTTAAAAGGAATTACCTTTCTGGAAAAATTGGGGGTTAATTATGGGGTAATTAGAGAGTAGGGAAATTAGGGTTCATAATCTGGGTTTGGGTAAATTAGGGGTGAGGATTAATTTTGGAGGGAAGGGGGTATTAAATTAATCTGTTTAAACAGATTAATTATTTAATTAGGTGTGGGTGAGTGGAGAAGTGACGTGGGGTGAGGGTGTGTGCTGATTGGATGGAAGGTTTAAGGAGGATGACGTGGCGGACTGTGAGAGGGTGAGTGGATTAAGGTTGTCTGGTGGTGTTAGGGTTTTAATGAGGGTTAGTTTAGATAGGTTTAGGGTTTTGGAAATATTAGTCCTTCTTTGTTATATTCCCTTTTGTTATCTTTGCATCAGCAGTCCTTGACCATTTACATTGTTAGTCCTTTAGAATTTGCAACTTCAGTCCTTTTGTAACATTAGGCTAACTTTAGCAACTTTGATCAATTTCCAAGGGCTTATCTTGTCCAATCTTCAAACTTTAGGGACCACACTTGTACATTTGACTTTTGGAGGGTTAAATGTGACAAGTTCTTCAAAGATGAGGGGCCATTTTTGCCAATCTTCAATTCTTCAAGGGTCTTTTTGCAAAATTCCAAACTTGGGCCCGGTTCATTGTGCGACTTCGTTTGTCGTGTTCGTTTTTGATTGATTGTTGTGATCTTTTTGTCTTTTCCTCAATATCCGTACCTAAAATACACAAGTAACAAACACGAGCATATATTTGGTAGTTTTAATGATATTTTAACTGTTTTAAGCCCGTTTTGGACGATGAGACTATGTATAAAAGCAGTCTCATCACTCCCCCATACTAAACCATTGCCGTGCCCTCACGCAATGCTAAGAATAAAGTATCAAAGCATCTCCAAAATTTAATTTTATTCACTTTATTGAAATTGAAACTAGCTACACTATACTATTGCTACTACTTGCGTTTTAGACATAATGTATGATTTTCATCGCAAAATGGGACGTTTAGGTTCATAGAATAAGAACACGTGAATGCTTCGTTAGAAATAATTTCGTCGTCCTAGATTTTCACCTTAATTCCATGCCAAGCGTGCAACGAGATCATTGTCATTATAAGTTAGTAATGCTAACACTACTCATATGCCCTAATCACGTACTTATTCTCCCATTATTCCTAAGTTGTATCTCTTATATTTTATTTTTGTCTTAATGATCACGAGGATACATTGTTGACTTATGCGATACTAGAGATTTAGGTCTAAAAATAGAGTCCTAACGGTGTAACTAAGATCATCAAATCAATAACCCCTCCTAATAGACAACGATGTTAAAAAATTAAGTTGACAAGAAGAATCGATAAACACGGTTTTATAACGGTTTTGAACATGAGACTTATTACCAAGACTTTTATACGCCCCCTAACGGAAGGGCCTTATTATCTTTGGTTTACCTCCATCTTTTATTCAACTTCGCCATGAAGCTTTTATTATGACTTCGGTCTTGCCTTGCCTTTTATTATCCGCCATCATCGGTGGTTTTATTAGCCAAAGACGTATATCCTCACGCTAAAGCGAATTTTGGATCTTTAAAGCTTCGAAGATTAAGGCTTGATTCACTTTCAATTTTGCATAGATTTTAGGCCTTGTGGGGCTTCAAATTGTTTGCTTGATTTAGGTGAGCACTTGAAATCTTATTATTGGGTGAAGCTTTCGATTATTAGGGTGCCAATACTTCAAAACCGTGACGCTGGCGATACCTTAATGTCTTCCCAATTTAATTACACGGAAGCTACTAGAAAAGACTAGAAACCCAACAATCAAAACTAAACCGCTAAATCAATATTTATTAAGCAAAAAATATTTACATGCGAAGGGAGAATAAGCAAACAACGAGAACACATGAGTTTTTGAAAGAATACGAGTACTCTACGTTTAGCATAGTAACTTATAATTAACTCTATCATTTCTCGTCCTCATTTAAGAGACTTAGCCTAATGTGTAGTTAAGGAATCAAAGCTAAGTGCTCAACACGCACGGTCGAGTCAAAAATTACTCTTATTCTCGCCATCGGAAAATCTACATTCGTGTCTTCAAACACTTATGAAACATGAGAAAAAATTTAAAATTTGGCCATTTTTAGCCTTATTTTGCAAGAAAACGATAACAAAACTATAAACTTTGGAAAGCGTGAAGGTTTGGCAAGGCAAGTATCTATTCACCCCCCCATACTAAAAGTTAAACATTGTCCTCAATGTTTCGAGTCTAGGGGTGCAAACACCCCCATACTAGAGACGTAGTCGAATGCCTAATCTAGCATAGAAAGGGTGTAACCAATAAGTAATAGCCGTTTATGAAGTGTGCTATAAACCTAAGGTTAGAACATAAAAGGATATATCATGATGTGGATATTGGGAAAGGCCTCCATAGCAAACGATCGAGTGCTCCCATGAACGAACACGAGAGGCTCCAATCGTGAAGATGATGATCTAAAAGACACAATTCACAAACAACCACGGAACAAAGGTTGGAAGGGCACAAATCCCCTCACATTACACTAATTAGAAATCAATAATATGTACATGGATAAGCATGGGTCTCCCCCACGAGGCACCTTGTTTTTGATGACCGAGTCAAAAGCTCGACTCGAATCCCCATAAATGTGATCATTTAGGGATAATCATGGTATGGTCAATTTTTGGTGGGGCTTACATGATAAACAAGGCCCAAAAGTACGTGGAGTACTTTAAAAATTCGATAAACGTATACCGGGGTCAAAGATAGCGTCCTCGTTTTCGGATGAAAGACGAGACAAAACAACTTCAACACAAATCCCAATGGGATAGAAGAAAATAGGAGAGAAGAAATAGAAGGGTGGGACAATGGGTAAGGCAAAACATTGAGCTACTCGAGGTAGACTCGCACCAATCAAATGAAAAGATTTTCCATTTATTGCATCGGTGGAAGACCGAGATTTCCCTATATAAGCAATTCCAGGATCAAATATCTCGTCCTCTGTGGAGAAAGGGAAGGGAACATAAGGGGCTTCCCCCACACTAGGTCCACACAAAGCATCGTCAAAAGGAGAAGACGAGCTTGTAGTACTCAAGACACGCGGTGATGACGGAGTTAGAATAGTAGAAAAATCTTTTAAATTAGATTCAAAATCTTTTCCTTTTTCATCTTTAACACTCTCCTCGTGAAAACCCGATTTAATTATGTCAAAAATATTTGGTGTATCTAAAACAATGTTAGTCACACTAAAAATTCTCACATTTTGAAAACGTTTTGGTTTAGGTGGTGGCAAGTTTCCAAATCTTTTGTCAACAAAGAAAACCTCCCCATCGGGATCAACGTATTCATCATCCGAAGAATCACTCGAGATTGGAATTATCGGCTTAACACTCTTAACCTCCATCGGCGGAGGGGACGGAACTTCATTTTTCTCAACTCCTAAAACTCTATTGGAAATCTTTTGACAAATGTTTTTGATAGGATTGACATTGTACAAAGATGTGATCGAATAAACATGAGAAAGCGTGGAGTTTTGGGTTGCATTAATGACGAGTTCTTCCTCATTGAAACGAAGAGTGATTTTTCTTGCATGCACATCGATAAGTGCTCTCGAGGTATCCAAAAAAGATCGACCTAAAATTAACGGAACTTTAGGATCGATGGGAATATCAACAACAATGAAGTCCACGGGATAATAGAATTTCCCAACTTTCACAAAGACGTCCTCGGCAACTCCACAAGCTAGAATCGTAGAATGATCGGCCATTTCGATTGACATTCTTGAAGGAGTGAGATTTGGAAGATTGAGCGATTTAAAAATCTCGAGAGGCATCAAATTAATACTAGCACCAAGATCGGCCAAGGCGTAGCATTCTTCCATGTCTTGGATAGCACATGGGATTAAAAACTTTCCAGGATAACCGACTTTTTGAGGTATGCGGCTTAGAAAAACCGAAGAACAACTAGACGATTTTTGCAATTTCTCTTTGTTATTCAACATACTTTTGAAGTTTGCGGCAAATCGAGGCATCATGACTAAGGCGTCGGCAAAACTTATATTGAAATGCAAGTCACGAAACATTTTCATAAAGAGTTCAAATTGATAATTATTTCGTTCTTGTGCCTTTTCCTTGTTTCGTCTTGATGGGTAGGGTAAAGGTGGTGTGGGTTGGGGCAAATTAGGCATAAGCATCGGCCTTGGAATCTCGGGTTCCATTATGGGTATTGGTTCAACCGTAGGTGTGGTTTGAGCGGTACTTCGTGGGCTTGTAATGTGCTCCTTTTCAACCACGACCTCGGGTTCTTTCTCTTTTTCCTTCTCCATAGAAGTACTTGGACGAGAAATGGGTTCTTTGAAAGTTTTACCACTACGAGTGGTAATAACCTTCAATTCTCCTTTCGGGTTCACGATGGTATCACTAGGAAGACCACCCGAAGAAGAGGGCTTACACATGATAGCTTCAAACATTTTAGCCATACGATCTTCAAACTTAGATTGCCTAGCATCCGCTTTCAACAATTCTTGCTTAATCTCATGTTGTCCTTGCTCCATTTTTTGTTGATTTTGTTGGAGTCGTGTGACATTTCCTTCCATTTTATTAGCATGAGTTTTAAGTTCATTAGCAAGTTCATTTTTAAGCTCGTTTTTCAACTCGGATCTTAAGCTAACCATTTCACGTTGCATGTTGTCAAACTTAGCATCATTAGCCTTAGCATAATTCAAAAATTCTCCTTGAAGATTTTTGGTGTGATCGTTTTGAAAACCTTGGGCATTAGTTTGAAAATCACGGTTTTGGTTTTGGTTTGAAATTTGCCCATTTCCACTTTGGTAATTACCTTTGTTATAGTTCCTTTGATTTCCTTGGTAATTTCCACCTTGATTGTTGTTGTTGCGATAATTATTAGCATTTTGATTGGGTTGAGCTTGATTTGAACGTGAACCTTGACCTATTTGGTTATAAGTTCCCGTGGCTACAAAAGCATTCGAAGTGTTACCATCCGCGGTAATGCACTCGGAAAGATCATGAGCTCCCCCACACGACAAACAACTTTTAGAAACCGCTTTAACCGAAGCGGTGTTGGAAGCTTCTTGAGCCTTCCAATGGGACATAAGGTTTGCAAATCTATCGAAAAATCGGTTTTCTTCATTTGCTTCATCATGTAATGCATTGATACTTTGAGACGATGATGAGCCCCTTTTGGCAACACTCGGTGTGTGACGAGGGCTATAAACCTTAGACCTATTCTCGATTATGACCAAAGCTTCTTCAACCGTTTTACACAAAAAATTACCACCCGCGGCGGCGTTTAAATAATCTCTTTCATGATCGTTAAGTCCATTGTAAAACGTGTCGATTTGGTGCAAATTGGAAAAACCATGATGAGGACATTCGTGTAACATCTCCTTAAACCTATTCCAAGCCGTAGAAAAACTTTCATTTGGTTCTTGTGAAAATTTAGAAATTTCATTCTTCAAATGCGTAGTCTTAGAGGGCGGAAAAAATTGGTTCACGAACTTCGAAACGAGATCCTTCCACGTCAATATAGAATTGGGTGGCTCTTTCTCTAACCAAATTTTAGCGGGCCCCGCTAAGGAATACGGAAATAACATCATCTTAATCGAGTCATTCGAGACATCCTTGAATTTGCACGTGGCGGTAAGACGATTAAATTGGCGGATATGGTTGTGAGGATTGTCCTTCTCATCACCACGGAATTTGTTGTTTTGGATCATCGACAACAAACCCGTTTTCACCTCAAAATTCTCCGCAAGGATTGCGGGAATCACAATAGCTTCTCCATAACCCTCGGTGGGTGCTTGAAGTAACTCCATCATAGTTCGATTCGCCATGGTTGGTTCTTCTCGTACAATGGGTTCGTCAATAGGAGACTCCTCACTAGAAAGAGTGAGTGATTTGTTTCTTCGTTTACGTGCACGTCTAGCTTTAGAGCGAGTTTGCATAAACGTCACGTACAACGAGAAGGCGAGCAAAGAAGATTCTTTTTGGTATTTTGTGTGTTTTTTCAATTTTTTTGTGGTTTTTGTTGGTATTAACTTTTTTTGGAATTGGTGAATGTATTAAGTAGACAATGAGTCCACAAATCTCCTTACTAATCAAATCTCTTGATTAAAAAGGCCTCAAGGAATGAAAACGATCACATGGAGTGAACGCCTTCGATGACTTTAGAACGATGGTGGAACACCAAATCGTTCAAGAGGGTTTAATCAATATGAAACCAAGAAAATATATATGATATGTAGTAATACTTTGGGCGGCAAAACCCTCGATTCACTCTCAAAATCAAATACGCACAAGCAAGCGGAGGAAACGAGGCGGCGCGAAGCACTTAAGAGCCTTTTTCCTTTAGGTTGTGAAATACAACCGCCTTATACCCACCTTATAGTTTGTATTATCAAGATTAAGCTTCACGAAAGTATTTATCTATTTTTTGCCTTTTTCTTTGGTTTGAGATTCGAATACAATGATTGGGTAATGACCTCCCAAGTCAAGGTTGTGATTGCTCACGTATTTGGAGTACTTGTGTATTTATTGTTCTACGTATACAATATAGTAATAGTATTCACACAAAAAACCGAAAAACGATAATACGTATTAATAGAGTGCTATTAATACAATTACTATATGGCTAATATAGAAAACAACAATTTTTCAATCAAAACACAACACGCCTCCCCGGCAGCGGAGCCAAAATTGATTGGAGTAAAATTACACTTGTTTAGGAAAACAAGGTAAAAGCGGTAAGTATTAACGAGTGGTTTAGGAAAACCACAAGTTATGACCCTTGATGGGAATCGTTCTCTCGAGGAGGCTAGTGCGTTGTGAATTGAATTGATTGATTTATGTTTTTGATTATTAATGAGAAGAAAAGAAGAGAAAATGACGAAGACGAAAAAAAATTAGAAAAATAAGGCGAAAACACTACTAGAAAGTTACGACGAAGAACGTAAAAAGTGCACAATTTAAAATTTTAATCTAAAAATTCCTAAAAATTACTAAAAATCCCAAAATAATATTCTAAGAGTTTACAAAAAATTCAAACTTGCCAAAACCTTTTAATTAATTTAATAATGACTTTTTAATGCTAATTAAAGCCCTAAAAATCACTTTTAAATATTAAAAAGCCCTAAACAAGGTTTAATAGTTTGTAAACCTCAAAAATGACTTAATTAAACTAAAAACTATTTTTAAAAATTTTAAAACCAATTTAAACTATTTTTAAACTCCTAAAAACTATTAAAAACTATTAAATCTTAAATTAATTCTAAAAATTAATTGAAAAGCCTAAAAATTATATGGAAAGTGACAAAGGTCCTATTTTAATGTCTAGAATCTAGGAAAAATGAAAAAGAAATAAAAATAAAACTTTTTATTTTAATGAATAAAATAATATTAAAATATTCTAAAAAATTAAAAGTCCTCAAATAAATTCTAAAAAATTCTCAAAAATCCTAAATAATCTAACTAAGAAGAAAATGTAAACAAAAGTTCCTAAAACCTTTTAGTTAATTTTATATTAATTTTTAAAGTTGCCAAAAAAAACCTAAAATTAAATAAAATCAAAAATTAAAGTTTTTGAAAACTTTTTTATATGTAAACCTCAAAATATTTATTAAAAAGCTAAAAACTATTTTTTCCTAATTTAAAACTACTTTTATCTATTTTTTATTGACTTTTCAAATTACGGGTATTAAATAAATCCTAAAAAATAATATAATAAATGGAAAAATCTAAAACCAGTCTAGAAAAATCACAAATTCTAATACTTTCCTAAGAAAAATGAAAAGAAACAAATAAGCTAAACAAATAAGCTGAAAAGAGCTTAAAAGCTCACGGCTTATATTTAAAAGGTTGAAACAAGAAGGGGTTAAGTTTTAAACCACACAACCTCTTACCAGTCAAAGTCCCTAGGGCAGCGGTAAGAGGTGTGTGTTGTGAGTGTGGTGATTATGGGTTCGAGGCTATATAACCCCCTTTTTGCTTCTTTCTTTTTTTTTTTTTTTAAACCTTTTTACCAACCAACAGTGACCTTTTAACCTTTTAATCTCAAACCAATTCCACTTTTTTATCCAAAAAATGAACAAGATTAATCAAAAAAAAACGTGGCCTGGTGGATTTTGTAAGAACACAAGTTGTTTGAGTTTCTTCACAAGTGATAAAATGGCCAAGAGGGCTTGGCTGTTGTTGTTTGGTGGAATATTGGGACACAATGGGCACCCCTTCACTCTTTCTGAGTGAAGGGAGTCAAGACAAACGAAATACAACAACAAAGCACATAAAAATCAAGGCCAAAGCACACAAGAACACTAAGCAAGTTTCTGTGATAGTTTTCCAAGTCTGGTGGTCTTAGATGCCTATAACTAGCACACTAATGACTTTTAATGGCCAATAATTGACACACAAACTCACCAACTATCACTTAACAAACATACACTCCTGTATCTCCCTAGTATTTAACAGATTTCAAGATTAAACTAACAAAATTTAAGAAAAATAAGCAAAAAATGACTTATGCAGATTTTCAAGCTATGTTTTTACTTCTAGACCACACAAACTTGTTTCCAAACTTTTCCAATCTTACTTAACAACTAACTACAACCTAACTTAACCTGATTTCAACTAGCTAACACCCTATTGAAACACAATCCAAGAAATCTACCCTGCTAAACCTTGTAGCCAAACAGCCTTTTAACTTTTTGAAACCAAAATTTAACACTACAAATCCTTTTGAAACTCTAACAAACTGATCCTAAAAGCTTCTCACATGCATACACACACATTATAACACATACAAATCAGTTTAAACAACATTTAACAAACAATCAAGCAAAATTACTTAAGCACCTTTTTCTGAAAATTTACTAAGGTAAAAGAAGATTTACCTAGGGACCTTACTTCCAAGGTCCCTGTGGAAGCAATTCCACCTCCTTCCAACTCGGGTTGGAGCAGACAAGGATCAACAAACAAAGCTAAACCTGTTTAAATCAAAATCAAAGAAAACTCACAAGCATAAAGTCCAATATATCTTTCTGTTTTTACTTTCTTTCTAAAACCTTACCAAAATCTTTCAAACTTAAACAACACGTTTAAAAACCTTTCTTAATTCACAAACCAAAGATCTTTTTCCACTTTCACTTCAAAAAAACTTGATTTATGAAATTTAAGAAACTTTTTAAGAAAAACTTGAAAATTCACAAAACCTTGCACAAATTTTATGGAACTCAGCTTTAATGCATTACCTATACCAACTTTTCAAAACAAATACAAAAGGAATTATACTTGAGATTATCAAACACCAACTTTATAAATTTTTAAAAAACGGATTACAAAGGAATTTGCAAAAAAACTGGAACGAAAATAAAAGGGATACATTTCATCTCCTTTTATACTCAAAGATAGAACTATCTAGATACAAAACCCTAATAAGCAAAAGCCCTAAAATGCCCTAGCATCATTCTTGGAATATCCTCTTTTTGAATTTGGTCAAAAAGTATACATGTGATGCCAGTTGGATTGGAAGATCTTGGACGTTTATAAACTCCTTAGCCAACAAGTTTCAACCTTAGCTGTTGATTTTGGTCGGGTTTTGGGGAAGAGTGGACAAGGACGGGGCAGGGGAAGGACGAATGGGGACCCACAGTCATGTGGTGTTGTTTCTGGGTGAGGGGTTTTGATGAGGTTAAAAGGAATTACCTTTCTAGAAAAATTGGGGGTTAATTATGGGGTAATTAGAGAGTAGGGAAATTAGGGTTCATAATCTGGGTTTGGGTAAATTAGGGGTGAGGATTAATTTTGGAGGGAAGGGGGTATTAAATTAATCTGTTTAAACAGATTAATTATTTAATTAGGTGTGGGTGAGTGGAGAAGTGACGTGGGGTGAGGGTGTGTGCTGATTGGATGGAAGGTTTAAGGAGGATGACGTGGCGGACTGTGAGAGGGTGAGTGGATTAAGGTTGTCTGGTGGTGTTAGGGTTTTAATGAGGGTTAGTTTAGATAGGTTTAGGGTTTTGGCAATATTAGTCCTTCTTTGTTATATTCCCTTTTGTTATCTTTGCATCAGCAGTCCTTGACCATTTACATTGTTAGTCCTTTAGAATTTGCAACTTCAGTCCTTTTGTAACATTAGGCTAACTTTAGCAACTTTGATCAATTTCCAAGGGCTTATCTTGTCCAATCTTCAAACTTGAGGGACCACACTTGTACATTTGACTTTTGGAGGGTTAAATGTGACAAGTTCTTCAAAGATGAGGGGCCATTTTTGCCAATCTTCAATTCTTCAAGGGTCTTTTTGCAAAATTCCAAACTTGGGCCCGGTTCATTGTGCGACTTCGTTTGTCGTGTTCGTTTTTGATTGATTGTTGTGATCTTTTTGTCTTTTCCTCAATATCCGTACCTAAAATACACAAGTAACAAACACGAGCATATATTTGGTAGTTTTAATGATATTTTAACTGTTTTAAGCCCGTTTTGGACGATGAGACTATGTATAAAAGCAGTCTCATCACTCCCCCATACTAAACCATTGCCGTGCCCTCACGCAATGCTAAGAATAAAGTATCAAAGCATCTCCAAAATTTAATTTTATTCACTTTATTGAAATTGAAACTAGCTACACTATACTATTGCTACTACTTGCGTTTTAGACATAATGTATGATTTTCATCGCAAAATGGGACGTTTAGGTTCATAGAATAAGAACACGTGAATGCTTCGTTAGAAATAATTTCGTCGTCCTCGATTTTCACCTTAATTCCATGCCAAGCGTGCAACGAGATCATTGTCATTATAAGTTAGTAATGCTAACACTACTCATATGCCCTAATCACGTACTTATTCTCCCATTATTCCTAAGTTGTATCTCTTATATTTTATTTTTGTCTTAATGATCACGAGGATACATTGTTGACTTATGCGATACTAGAGATTTAGGTCTAAAAATAGAGTCCTAACGGTGTAACTAAGATCATCAAATCAATAACCCCTCCTAATAGACAACGATGTTAAAAAATTAAGTTGACAAGAAGAATCGATAAACACGGTTTTATAACGGTTTTGAACATGAGACTTATTACCAAGACTTTTATACGCCCCCTAACGGAAGGGCCTTATTATCTTTGGTTTACCTCCATCTTTTATTCAACTTCGCCATGAAGCTTTTATTATGACTTCGGTCTTGCCTTGCCTTTTATTATCCGCCATCATCGGTGGTTTTATTAGCTAAAGACGTATATCCTCACGCTAAAGCGAATTTTGGATCTTTAAAGCTTCGAAGATTAAGGCTTGATTCACTTTCAATTTTGCATAGATTTTAGGCCTTGTGGGGCTTCAAATTGTTTGCTTGATTTAGGTGAGCACTTGAAATCTTATTATTGGGTGAAGCTTTCGATTATTAGGGTGCCAATACTTCAAAACCGTGACGCTGGCGATACCTTAATGTCTTCCCAATTTAATTACACGGAAGCTACTAGAAAAGACTAGAAACCCAACAATCAAAACTAAACCGCTAAATCAATATTTATTAAGCAAAAAATATTTACATGCGAAGGGAGAATAAGCAAACAACGAGAACACATGAGTTTTTGAAAGAATACGAGTACTCTACGTTTAGCATAGTAACTTATAATTAACTCTATCATTTCTCGTCCTCATTTAAGAGACTTAGCCTAATGTGTAGTTAAGGAATCAAAGCTAAGTGCTCAACACGCACGGTCGAGTCAAAAATTACTCTTATTCTCGCCATCGGAAAATCTACATTCGTGTCTTCAAACACTTATGAAACATGAGAAAAATTTTAAAATTTGGCCATTTTTAGCCTTATTTTGCAAGAAAACGATAACAAAACTATAAACTTTGGAAAGCGTGAAGGTTTGGCAAGGCAAGTATCTATTCACCCCCCCATACTAAAAGTTAAACATTGTCCTCAATGTTTCGAGTCTAGGGGTGCAAACACCCCCATACTAGAGACGTAGTCGAATGCCTAATCTAGCATGGAAAGGGTGTAACCAATAAGTAATAGCCGTTTATGAAGTGTGCTATAAACCTAAGGTTAGAACATAAAAGGATATATCATGATGTGGATATTGGGAAAGGCCTCCATAGCAAACGATCGAGTGCTCCCATGAACGAACACGAGAGGCTCCAATCGTGAAGATGATGATCTAAAAGACACAATTCACAAACAACCACGGAACAAAGGTTGGAAGGGCACAAATCCCCTCACATTACACTAATTAGAAATCAATAATATGTACATGGATAAGCATGGGTCTCCCCCACGAGGCACCTTGTTTTTGATGACCGAGTCAAAAGCTCGACTCGAATCCCCATAAATGTGATCATTTAGGGATAATCATGGTATGGTCAATTTTTGGTGGGGCTTACATGATAAACAAGGCCCAAAAGTACGTGGAGTACTTTAAAAATTCGATAAACGTATACCGGGGTCAAAGATAGCGTCCTCGTTTTCGGATGAAAGACGAGACAAAACAACTTCAACACAAATCCCAATGGGATAGAAGAAAATAGGAGAGAAGAAATAGAAGGGTGGGACAATGGGTAAGGCAAAACATTGAGCTACTCGAGGTAGACTCGCACCAATCAAATGAAAAGATTTTCCATTTATTGCATCGGTGGAAGACCGAGATTTCCCTATATAAGCAATTCCAGGATCAAATATCTCGTCCTCTGTGGAGAAAGGGAAGGGAACATAAGGGGCTTCCCCCACACTAGGTCCACACAAAGCATCGTCAAAAGGAGAAGACGAGCTTGTAGTACTCAAGACACGCGGTGATGACGGAGTTAGAATAGTAGAAAAATCTTTTAAATTAGATTCAAAATCTTTTCCTTTTTCATCTTTAACACTCTCCTCGTGAAAACCCGATTTAATTATGTCAAAAATATTTGGTGTATCTAAAACAATGTTAGTCACACTAAAAATTCTCACATTTTGAAAACGTTTTGGTTTAGGTGGTGGCAAGTTTTCAAATCTTTTGTCAACAAAGAAAACCTCCCCATCGGGATCAACGTATTCATCATCCGAAGAATCACTCGAGATTGGAATTATCGGCTTAACACTCTTAACCTCCATCGGCGGAGGGGACGGAACTTCATTTTTCTCAACTCCTAAAACTCTATTGGAAATCTTTTGACAAATGTTTTTGATAGGATTGACATTGTACAAAGATGTGATCGAATAAACATGAGAAAGCGTGGAGTTTTGGGTTGCATTAATGACGAGTTCTTCCTCATTGAAAGGAAGAGTGATTTTTCTTGCATGCACATCGATAAGTGCTCTCGAGGTATCCAAAAAAGATCGACCTAAAATTAACGGAACTTTAGGATCGATGGGAATATCAACAACAATGAAGTCCACGGGATAATAGAATTTCCCAACTTTCACAAAGACGTCAAGTGCGTTGGCTAAGCTTTAGCCATCTCATGGTGGGGTGTGGCAAGTGTAAACTTGTCTCATCCCACTAATTTACGGGTACTTCTCGATTCTAGTTTCCTTGATTTGCGTGCCCTCGGGTCGTTTTACGAAAAACGTTTTTATAAATTATGAATCAACGGCACAAAACGAATCCAATAAAAATTGTCTCTCAAAAATGGAGTTCAAAAACGTAAATACGTAATCCTAGGGTTTTTGGTTTAGTCGTAAAGGACGTTAAATTATAATCGTAAGTCCTAATCTCTTCTCGTAAATTTGTAAGTTTATGAACCAACACAAATTTAAATTCCAAAATAATATTCACGAATAAATTTATTTTCCTGAAATGTCGGACTGTCACCAAAACGGTGTATGTAAACGTAAGCACGTAACGTAGAATCCTCCGGTTTAGACGTAGTCGATGCTACTTCAAGACGTAAATCCAAATTTCTTCCCAAAAATAAGTGAGTTCATATTAAAACTTTAAAATAATATTTTCAAATAAATATTGAGAATAAAATATAAACCATAAATTGACGGATTGTTACAGCATTTACCCCTAAACAGGATCTTTGTCCTCAAAGATCATTTTATATTACTACTCGCTTCTTATAGAGTTAAAGCCATGTGGTTATTTCCTCCACAGTCGGTCTTTTATCACAAGTGTAATCCTTTACAATACGCGAGTTTCATCAAACATAACTACGGGAATAAGATCAGGCTTAATGTTAAATTACTTTCTCTATCCATGATGTTCACGGGATTTTGATGAATGCAACTTTTCGCCGATCTAAACTTCATTAATAAACAATCAAATTCTCACTTGATAGATATTTCATCAAGTTAGATATACGAAAAATAATTCACGCATCCCTTGAAGTCCTAGGGTAGATCCAGCTTATATGCCTTTCAAACCAACTTTTATATCATCTCAATGGTCCCATAAACCGGGGACTTATTTCCCATGATCTTTCAGATCATTCATTCATCTTTCCATGGTGAAACATTTTTGGCATAACTTCGCTACCCATCCGGCAGATCAAGATCTATACTTCATATTCACATAACCTCCTGCCCACTACCGGCAGTCAATAATCAGATCCTAATTTACACAATCATTTCAGGTCTCGTGGGTTGGGTATTTTGCAAGGTTAGGTTTGTCATCATAGGAAACCTTAAACCTAAAAGACATGTCCAACTCACAATGGGTGTATGTCGGGTGTCTTCCTCCCAACTCCTGCTTACAGATGCTCTTTGATAGGTGTGAAAACACCCATCCTTTTACCACTTATTTCTTGCTAAAACAAGACCAAAACGCATATTTAATATCATTTGTTTGGAATTATGCGTGGTTTTTGTGTTTATTATGTTTTCAGAGCCAACCGGATGAATATTGAAGAAAACATGGGATTGCACGGGTTTTATCGAAGAAAAAGACTCAAGACGAAGTAAACAGGAGTTTAGTTAAATGTTCTGGGTTTAAGGGAATGATTCCTTAAAAATTCTTTTAATAAAACATTTGTTAAAACATATTTGCAATTTCTTTTTGGTAAAACCCAAAGTATTAAATGGCTCTAATTTTTGATGAGTCAATATAGATTCCATTATCTTTTAATCACACGGTCAAATAATATAAAGGATTAAGCCTTAAATCACATGTTAAATATTCAAGGTACAAGTTTTCACTACTCGGCCAACTCAGGGCAGTCTATACATGATTATTAACTCCTTCTTATTCTTATAAACAAACAAATAGTCCTTAATGATCACAAGCATGAATCTATCAAATTACACCCTACACACGTGATTCACCAAATTTATGGATGTTACATGTGCATTGGTTAATCCAAACGACATTACGTGAAACTCATAATGGTCATTACAAATTCTGGAAGCAGCGATTGGAATAGATAATCTTTTTCGCGGATGCGAAGTTGATGATAACCATGCCGTGGATCAAATCTTTAGAACATACGCTAGAACCTTGTAAATGATCGAACAAATCTATCATCTTGGGTAGTGGATATTGGTTTTTATCATCAATTTACCTAGTTCACGGTAATTCGAGAAATATAAGGAATGATAATACCATAGCTCTTCATAATGACGAGCTTGTTAGTATAAAAGCTTTCTTCGACAACTCTCTAAGTTGTACGGTAATACTTTTAATTCAGATGGTGTTGGCGTACAGTGCACACGCCACGGGTGCAGCACCGGGAATATAATCAATACCAATTTCAACCTGCCTTAATGGCAAAAGTCTAGGTAATTCACCATCAAATACCTCCTAAAATTTCAGATAACAGAAACATCTTTTAATAAATTTACTTTAAGTTCTTTCTAGATTACAAGATCTATATCTAGTTCATAACCATTCATGGTATAATTTCAAGTCTAAATGCAGGATATAATCATCCATCAAGAATTATTTAGATCACTTTTGATAATCAATATCTTATCTTTTAGGGGAATTCTACTCGAGTTTCCATCAATTAAGACAATGTTGTCATGTCATAATCAATCAATCCATTCTACTGGCACTATCAACTTTCCAGTTTCATTACAATTGATAAGATGTAAACTTCTCAAAAGACTAATAATAACTCATAATCCTTCACACATTCAAGGATATCTGGAGACATAACTAACCTTAAAAAGAGT
Organism: Glebionis coronaria; assembly: GCA_025667525.1. Taxonomy (NCBI): domain Eukaryota; kingdom Viridiplantae; phylum Streptophyta; class Magnoliopsida; order Asterales; family Asteraceae; genus Glebionis; species Glebionis coronaria. The sequence goes on from JANFOE010001397.1 coordinate 174,805, forward strand.
AAGGTCAACGCATAATCTACGCTAGAGAATTTCAAATCAGATACAAACGAAAACATTTAACGAATATGAATATATTCCATGTTTTCATAATTTGAGTACGCATTCGAAAGCTCCTCGGATCGTTACCCAGGTCATTCAAATGAAATTTAATCAAAGGAAATGATAGGAACGTCGATACATCCAGTCGGGTATCAACACTCAGTAATCAGATACTTTTCCAAAGAATCTCACCACGAGAGAATTGGACAAGAAAGGGTTGTCAATTGTCAAATAAGACAATATCCACAGATGAGTAAATTTGACTCAGAAGAATAAATGGTATGGGCACATATGTAGGTGTCCCTAACAATATGTCCCTAATTTGCACTTCTTGCAGATCTCATAAAATTTAATCTTTCGCAACTTCAAAGAAAATATAATGTTTATTAACAACTTCATGGTGACTACTAATCAGCCTTGCATGGTCCCTTCCAAATTGTATGTAGGCGCGCAACTATATACAATTTCAAGATTAACGATGCAATACTCAGTTCGTCAAAACTTTGTCATCATGTTTAAAATAAAAATATTTTCATGCTTAATTCTTGAATAAGAATCAAAAATAAATTTACAAAGATGTTCTTTGTTATGGAAATAATTAAGTTTTCCAATGTGTTTCATAAACAACTTTACTTCGATAATGATTACTTATAAATCTCACTTTGAATAATCCTTATAGTGATAAAAGTTCAATTTTTCTCAAGGAATACTATTTCAACTTATAAAACAATGAGTGATCTGCAAAAGAGTGATGAAAAGTCGTTCACCAAGAACTAACTACAATATAATAGGAAATGAGCTTATCCAATTAATCATGTGATTCATGACCTCGATGGCACTCAAAAAGAATAATCCACAACGTTACTCAAACCGAGATGAGTACTTGTTCAATGGTTGCATCACTAATGCGAACATTAGGATGAAACAATAAAAGATAGATAACATCGATACGTGTAGGATTTAGCAATCAAAGGTAGTCTTTTCATTAATCACAAAACAAGTCAAAATTGTACCTTAACACATTACGTGTCACTATGTCATACAATTCCAAGAACTCATCCTACCAACTGATGTCTCAGTTAAGTTAGGGATTATTTTTAAAAGATACCACAATGAATACTAATCTACGAGAGTCATTAGGTGTTCCACATGTCCCGAAAGATCCATCGGTCCCAATTTCAGAAGAAGATTTCTTCTATTTATTTCTTGGACACTAGGCATCCTCATCATTGGACAATGGCCTAGGAACAACACTTAACACGAATCAACAATCGATTAAAACCTTATAATTCAATCACAAAACTTATTCAAGTTTCAACCAAATCATACTCAATTCGATATCCTACCTCATTCTCCAATACTTTCAATCTTATTCTTATATCTTGAAAGGGCAATAAAAGTTCAATATAAACACCACTTAATTTCCAATCCTATAGCTCTTTCTTCAATAGTTATCAAATGAGTCATTAGCATGAGATGACTCACACATTCAATTAGATTTCTCGGAAAGGTACTAGTGGCATGAGGCTTTTGGGTAATGGTTCCAATGACAACCGCAAGTGCAACATTCACCCTTCCGATTCTCAAATTTAAGAATTGGGTGACACTGAATCAGATGACACATTTCCAGGTGGTAAGGTTTTGTCAAACTCCACTCTATATGGAAAGATCGTCATGACATTGATATCAGTTTTAATCTCGCCAGTTCTTCTTGAATATCACAATCAACTAATATCTACATTTCTACGAATATCAACCATTTTGTTGGGATCATAAATATCCACAACTTGGTGTAGATCTGGAATAGGTAGAATTCCTACATAAATAGCTTAGATTAATTTGCTTGGGGAGTTAGGGTTTCTTGTGACAATCTACGTTGTATAAATATCTCATTTAAGTATTAAAATAATCATCAAACAATCATGTAATCAAATTACAACATATATATATATAATCCAAGTTATATATATATATATATATATATATATATATATATATTAAAATAACACTTCATAGTCTGACCTTATCGGTAACTCGGGAATTCTTCGGCACCGTTATAGTCAAAAGATTTTTAGACATTTTGAGAAAAATGTTTATAGTTAAAAGATTTTGAAATGTTTTATTCAAAACCTTGGTATTAAAAATCTTTCGTTCTCTATAACGAGAGCTCTGGTACCAAACTGTAACACCCCCAAATTTGCACAATTCAATACAGCGGAAGACTCGTTGGTGTTACGGGGTTAGCACATTACTCACATCATAGACAACGCTTAAAAATCGCGTCGTTTAATAATAAAACATTTCCATTCATAAGTATCAAATTTACATAGGTCCCAAGTCATTGTATTTCATACAAATTTTACAAAGCATTTGAATGGAAATTATTATTTAAGTGCGGCACATGAATTCTTGTTGTCTTCCCGAGAATTACCATCAAGTGCCTGAGATAAAACATGTTAAAAGAAAAGGTCAGCGATAACGCCGAGTGAATTCATAGAGTTTAATAAAACCATTAATATATCATCGGTATATAATTATTACCGAAAATCATTTTGTACAAATCCCTGTAGTAGGCCATAAAATAGGCCAAAAACATTTTACACAAACCCTTGTCAAAATCATAATATATGTTGTTGCCTTCAAAACCATTATACGAACCAATGTCGTAAAAATATCATACAATACGTTTTATAACGTTGTATTAAGTTAAATAAAAACCGTTATATGGATATGGTTATATAAAACCAAAACACGAACATAATATCAATAATAAGACCCTGTATTGCTAGTCAGGCAATATATCGTAATTCAATGCATAAAGCAGTATTTTCGTTATTTCGATTATTATAAGCCACATGACATTGTTACCTTACTACAACAAACAACGGGTAGATAACCCGAAAATCATTTTCCCATCTAGATTAGCGTGTCGTCACAATAATCACGCTTGTGTAAATCTTCTCATACATAAATTCGCTTACCAATCAATGTGGCACGACGGGGATCAACCGTCAAGGCGCGAACTGGGGTGTTCGTCCCCAAATAGTACTATTATATGCATAAGCGTCTACCAAATCCCGATAGTTCACAATTCATGCTAATGGGACTTTTAGTGACATAACCTAACTTTAATAATCCATTTCATTTCATCTATCGGGTCATATAATCATTCATCGGGTCATACAATCATTCGGGTCCAAATCAATAAACAAATAATCAGGACAACTAGTGTCCTATTTCATAAAAACTAACATGTTATCTCCCTCGCGGGTTTATAAAATATTTCATAAAAACATTTAAAAGAGTGCGAGTCTATGAACTCACGTTGATGTGGGAAGGCGGGTTATCGGCAATTCGGACGTACGGTACGTGCTTCAATCACGGAAACCTAGACAAATAATACTCGTCTTAGACTCTTGTCCAATGAATTTATAAAAATAACAATTATGTATACATATAATGATTTTATATATATGATGATGATCAAGTGGGTTTATATATTCTCATTCACTCATTTTAGTGTTATGTATTGGTAACTTTTATACTAGGTTACTAGTTTTACTTATTTACATGCTTTAGACCCAATAAGCCTATTACAAGCCCAATACTTTTCATTAGCCCAATTATACTTTTAATATCAGTATTATACTTTACATGTTGGGCCCAAGTGGGTTAAGCCCAATAAGTAAATTTATAAGTGTTTATCCCATTTAGTTGGATTATTAGTCCAATAATGCTAACTTAGCCCGTTAATGTCCATATGTTATATAGTTCAGGTTTTATCGGTTTTTACTTGTATTATGTACTTATATCAGTATATGACTTTTAAAAAGTTTACATTAGACGGGTCCGACCGTCTAAGTTTTAATTGACGAAAAACGTTAATTTTACGTATTAGCCGAAAAGACGTAAAAATCATGTTTATAGTTTCTATAACTTATAAAACTTACCAAACTATCATTTTTATAAAATGTCCATTTATTTATCCTTATACATATTTATATAAATGTAATATATAAGTTAGTGGGTTTTAATTTCACATTTTATACTATATTATTTGAGTGCTTATATAATAGTATTAAACTTTAATTTCACAAAATCTGATTTTTAGTTTCACTTTCACCATTTTTGTCATATCTTAAGTTCTATAAGGAGATAGAAGCTCATTTTTGGATGACATAAACTTCATATTATGTGCTACAAATACGTTAGTTATAACTACTGCTCATTCCATGTCTAAGTATCCTTAACAGTCCCTACAAAACAGACTATTAAGATTGGTATACTAATTTTTTTTGATCATATCTCACTCATTATAATGATTCCATTGCATGACCAACTCTCACATGTGTACAAGTCCTAATACTTACTGTATATCAATTTATCTATACCATTTTATCAGTTTATCATAAGGTTCTTTACTGTTTTATACAGCCTACTATTTTAAGCAAGATTTTAACATCTTTTCTTGTAGTTTTCAATCTTTTTAACCAAATCTATCCACACCAAATCCCCACATAATATTTTGATCATCATTCATCATCATATACATATACATAAGTGAATAAAATACAAGATTAAATATTCAAAATAACAAGATGATAGGGAGAAATAATCTCTATACCACCAAGATGATGAAAAGATGGGATTTTGATGAACAAGGCTTGGTTCCTTATTACCAAATCTTCAACTTTAGCAAGGAAACTTCTTGAGTCCTTCAAACGGATGAACACCTCCATGAAATCAGCCCTAAACTCCTTCTTGAAAATCAGCCCAAAGACATCCATGAAAACTCCTTTTCACATGTTAAGATCACCTCCAATCTTCATATCCTCAAAGGATTTTCATCTTGTGCAAGTTAAACACATGATTCATGGTAGAATTTTTGATCAAATGGTGGTTTATGAGGGTATATGGGACGTTCATAGAGAGAGAACAAGAGAGATTTGTGAGTTGTTTTGCATGTAGAAAAGTGAGGAAGTGGTTTAATGTTGAATGGTTTTGTTAGGTTACTAGTTTGGTGTAAAGATTAGGACAAGTGTCCTAGTCTTTTCATGTAAAGTTGACACACCTCAAGTGTGTTGGCAAAGCTTTAGCCATCTCATGGTGGGGTGAGGCAAGTGTAAACTTTTCTCATCCCACTAATTTACGGGTACTTCTCGATTCTAGTTTCCTTGATTTGCGTGCCCTCGGGTCGTTTTCCGAAAAACGTTTTTATAAATTATGAATCAACGGCACAAAACGAATCTAATAAAAATTTTCTCATCAAAACGGAGTTCAAAAACGTAAATACGTAATCCTAGGGTTTCTGGTTTAGTCGTAAAGGACGTTAAATTATACTCGTAAGTCCTAATCTCTTCTCGTAAATTTGTAAGTTTATGAACCAACACAAATTTAAATTCCAAAATAATATTGACGAATAAATTTATTTTCCTGAAATGTCGGACTGTCACCAAAACGGTGTATGTAAATGTAAGCACGTAACGTAGAATCCTCCGGTTTAGACGTAGTCGATGCTACTTCAAGACGTAAATCCAAATTTCTTCCCAAAAACAAGTGAGTTCATATTAAAACTTTAAAATAATGTTTTCAAATAAATATTGAGAATAAAATATAAACCATGAATTGACGGATTGTCACAGCCGAGTTTCATAGTCCCATGTTCTTGAGTTATAAATGTTTTTGATTTCCAGATGGGATGGAAGAGACATTGGTGCTGTTTTTAACTAATGTTGTGAATGTTTTTATGATTTGTGATGGACTTGTGTGTGTACATATGTGATTACCTACTATGTGATTCTTGATTTGTTTTGTGGTTTTGGCTAGGTACCAAGGGATGTGGACAAGGCGGGGCCTTGGGGAGGTACATAGATGTATGGGCATCTATGGTACCAAAGGATATTGACAAGGCGGGGCCTTGGGATTGGTACATAGGTGTACGGGCGCCTATGGTACCATGGTGATTGGTAAGGCTGGGAGCCTTGGATTTGGTTTGGAATGATTGATCTTGAATGTTAGTTGTTAATGCATATTTGTAGCACCTTGTCCATATGTTTTGATGATGGTTATTATTCACAGCTCATAAATTTGTTTTGTGTTCGAGTCTAAACCTATGACTCTCACCAACATTATTGTTGACGTGTTTTAGTGTCTATTTCAGGTATTAATGTGGTTAAGCGTGAGAACATAAGTGGCTAGGATTGGAGTTGCGTAGGAATGCATTTAGAAGGAGATCCTCGTTCATTCATAGATTTCTTATGTTTGATTGAATAAGTGATACTACGAGTATCTTTATGTTGATGTTTGTTTTATTTGTTTGACTTTGGTAAGAGGTGAGACTTTTACCTACTTACCTAGACTCCTGTATTGTTGAGATATTGTCATGACATTTGTGTCACATTTTATGAGATTTCTATTTCATATAGTTCTCTCTATAGACACGCTATTGTTGTGATGATATCCATATGTCGCGCTCCATATTCTGCCATGCTGGGGTGTGACACAACCTAAGCCCACAACAAGCCCAATCTAAAGCCCATTACCCTTTGGTTAGTATACACGGCATACACACACATATGTGGAAGAAGAAGGGTTGTCTTGGTTTTGGAAAAGCCAACACATGGCACAAATACTCTTACCAAGGCAATCACGCCTTTTGCCTTGCCCTTCTCTCTCCCCCTTTTAGCCAAAAAACACACACACGTTCTTCATTCTCTCATGAAATCCAATTTCATTTCTCTCTTCACCTTTCTCTCTCAAATCATTCGGCTATAAGCCACAAACATCCAAGATTGTACATTAAATCCACTAGATCTTTGTCTCATCTTAACTACTAATCATTTAGTAGCATCATGATCTTTGGAATCATTCTAACAAGCCCTAGCCGAAACCTTAAGTGTCACGGCTTGGTTTATAGTTAGAGTTTTCATCATCAAGATTAGATCTCTAATCTCTTTTTTCATCTAGATCTTCCTTGGTAACTTTTAGCAAGAAAGGTATTATTCATTATGCTTATTCATTTTTACTTGCATGCATTAACATTCACCTATAAACACATGTAACAAACTTTGTTAAGAATCAAGATTTGATAAAACCATGACCATCTAGGTCACGGCATGTTTATCAATACCATTAGTCATGGTTAAAAACCTCTTAATGAAGAAACCTTGACTAGTAATCTATGTTTTAACTTGTTTAAAAATCATATGAATCATTTTGTGAATTTAAATGAAGCCGTGGGTTACAAATCTAACTTTTGGGATTTTGGTTGAGCTAATAATCACAAATCTTATAAGTGAACTTGTGTAACTCAAACCATGAAAACCATGACCTTAAAGGTCACGGCATAATTAAATTGTTAACTAGGATTTATGTACTAAGTTTTAAATGATAGAATATGTATTATTACATGTGAAATGGACTTCTAAAAATCTCTAAAACACTTTATATATATATATATAGCCGTGGGTTATATATAACCTTGAATGGATTTTAAATTTATATGCATGCTTATATAAAACCTAGATCCAGTGTTAAGAGTTCAACTTAACATGATAAACATAAAACTGGCTTAAAGATCGTATGGGAACATTTGGGGAAAAACAATATAGCCATGGGCTATATGTTGTTTTCTTGGTTTTGTGATTACCTTGGAAACATGCAAGAAGCCTAGATAATTATGTTGTTTTTTTTTGAATATTTACAAGACATAAAACTAGCCAAAAAAGCTCATCTTGGAAACATCAAGATTAAAAATTATTGTCGTGGGTTATATGTATGTATACATGGACTTATGATTTGGTTTCTTGGTTTGTACATAGCTATATCTTATTTTGGGGACACTTATAAGTACATGCAACCATAAAACAAGTTTTGACTCATCTTAATAAGCTATAATTAAATATAGCCGTGAGCCATAAGCTCATATTAGAGCTTATGACTTGCATGCAACCTTGTAACACATCTAGATCTCATTTGGAACATCAAATAAAACAAAATATGAGTTTTACTCTTTTATTAAGGTTAATAAATAAATATGGATAAGTTAATGATAAGCTTATAAGAAATTCTAGATCATTACTTACATAAAATGAAAAGTAGTATCAATGGACTACTCAAGCCCATGCAACATTAGCCCAAGACTTAATGGACCTAATAAGACCATTTGACAAGTATCTTAATGGACTTAAGAATATGCTTAGGCCCATTTAGTTAATTAATGGACTTAAAAATGTATTTAAGCCCAATAAATGTTTTAAAGGCCCATTTAACAAGTTAGTGAACTTAAAATGTATTTAGGCCCACTAGATCACCCATTAGATAGTTTAGCCCATTTAATGAGCCCATTTAATGTTTTGGAAAATTAAATAAAACTTTTTATAATAAAATATAACTTATAAAAACTTTTGCACTAAAATAAAAATTTATGAAATTTAAGGACTAAAACCGTGACTTATGAAACTTGTTTTGATAAATTAGTAAACACAAGGACTGAAAATGTAATTATCCGAAAGTCTAGGGTTTAATAAATACCATCTGTGGCATATTAATCCCTAGGGACCATTTTGGAAAGTTTCTTAAAAGTTGTTTTGTCATTTCATAACCCTAATGGCCACTTTTGTAATAATCCGAAACTTAAAGAAGCCCTAGGGACTGTTTATGTCATTTTATGAAAGTTATAAAACCTAGTTATAACTAGGAGGACTAAAACTGCCATAACCCGAAAGTTTAACAAGCCCTAGGTACCAAATGTGTAAAAATCCGAAAGTTTACTTTGTTTAAAATATGGAGGGACTAATTTTGCCATAATCCAAAATTTAAACTAGCCCTAACCCTAATTCTATTTTAAATTTAGTAAAACTTAATTAAACCCTAATCCATAAGGATTAAGGTATAAATTCTAAAACTTGTAATTTATAATTTATTTTATAAATGCTAAATAATTTATGGGAACTTTAAAGTCAAATAATATATTATATTCTTACTTTTCAAAAATAAAATATTTATATTTTGCTTTATGAAATAAATTGTATAAACAATATGGATATGTATTATTAATACATGTACTCATATACTTTTAGGAAATAGAATTATATGAACGTTAACTAAATTGAATGAAAATACGTAAGCGAATATTAAGTAAAACTTTTTATGTTTACTTAATATATGAAACTTAATTGTCAGTTAAAACGGTTATTACTGATACATGCACTACGAACGTAAACAAATACTTTAAGTAAAACCCTTTTATGTTTACTTAAATATGAAACTTAATTGTAAGTTTAAATGGATGTTACTAATACATGAACTACGAACGTAGACTAATATTATAAGTAAGACATTTTATGTTTACTTAAATAAGAAACTTATATACAAGTTTAAATGGATATTGTTAAATACTTGTACTACGGTTATTTAGATAAATATTGTAGCATTAATAAACTGACTAAAAATGTGTATAAACATACACATATGTTCTTTGTACTATCTATTAAGACTGTACTATTTGATTAGGCATAACTTTTGGCGTGAGCATTATTTGGATATTCATGTTATATACAGCTATTGCCAACTCCTAGGTGAGTTTACAGCCCCATATAAACTATTGATAAACTTTTCCTCTATGGGGGAGAAAACATGCAACTATTTTAAATGGACATAAGGGAATTGTATAAACTTGACTATGATTGACTATTATAGAAACTGTTAAATTGTTGTAAATCGCCCGAATGTTATAAATAGATCTATTAGGGATTGACCATCCCCATCTGGGTGAGTCATGCTCACTTTGCCTTGGCCGGGACAACATATGTATACCATGTTGGAACTGGGTTTGGGTATCTTTTTGAAAGACACTACGTCCTCATCTGTTGAGGACTATGGAAGGTTAAGCTTCAGTTTCGAGTAATAGCAAATGTAATCTAACTTTTAGTAAAAAATGCTTTGAGCATTGTTACTTCTATGATTAATGTATGTCCAAACTAATTATTGTTAAACATGTAAATTCACCAACTTTATGTTGACCCTCCAAGCATGTTTTTCTCAGGGAAATGAAGTTAGTACGTGATATGTGCATGGACTCAAGCATCATTGTATTCTGCATTGTAGGACTCGTCAGGGGTTCTATTTAGGAAACATAAACAATCTACTTTTATCATGTTGAAGACAATTTTTTTTAAATTTGTTTAATATTCATGTAATCCGATTTGAACAATTTCTTATCTTATGCTCTATGAACTATGTGCTATCGATCCACCCTTGTGACATCTACGTTGATAATTCCGCATATTTTGACCCTACCCGGGGTGTCACAGAGAATGGTAAATGCATGGTAAATACATGCAACAGTTGTTATAGTACATGACCTATATAAGCTCTTGGAAATTAAAATACAGTAAATGCATGTTTTCAGATTTAACAGATAACAGTTCAGCTTTATCATTTATAAATCAGACTTTTCAGATTACTCTCAGATTTTCGTTGCAATCTTTACTTATCAGTCTTACAGCTTTAGTAATTTATCATCTGCTTCATTTTAGTATTTCTTATCATGCTTTATATCCGTTCATTGGGCGTTATGCTCATCCGTAGTTCTTTTCATGTTCTAATGGCAGGTACACCAGGATGCACTTAGGATTCTGAGAGCATGTGCATTTACCTTATGGTTATTTAATGTTTTAGGATATTTACCTTATGCTTTGATGACACGTCATAAATACACGTAACGGTCCACTTATCCAAGTGGGGTGGTACAATTATGGTATCAGAGCTATAGGTTCGACCTTTAGGCTCTAAAACTTGACCAGTGACTAATGGGTAGTCACCAAAAACTTCCCATATTTTGGCGTTGTTATCTTTCATATTTCTCTTGCATTGCTTTCTATCCATCCATTGTAGCAGAAGTCTCCGTTCCTGCTTAATCGGATGAATAGTGCGACCCGGATAAAGATCTCTTTGCATTGCTTTCTATCCACCCATAGTAGTAGCAGTCTCTGCTACTGCTCAATCGGATGTATAGTGCGACCCGGATAAAGATCTCTTTGCATTACTTTCTATCCATCCATAGTAGCAGCAGTCTCCGCTACTGCTCAATCAGATGTATAATGCGACTCGGATAAAGATCTCTTTGCCTTGCTTTCTATCCATCCATCGTAGAAGCAGTCTCTGTTACTGCTCAATCGGATGAATAGTGTGACCCAGATAAATATCTCTTTGCATTCCTTTCTATCCATCCATCGTAGCAGCAGTCTCCGTTACTGCTCAATTGGATGAATAGTGCGACCCGAATAAAGATCTCTTTGCATTGCTTTCTATCCATCCATAGTAGCAGCAGTCTCCACTACTGCTCAATCGGATGTATAGTGCGACCCGGATAAAGATCTCTTTGCATTGCTTTCTATCCATCCATAGTAGAAGCAGTCTCCGTTACTGCTCAATCGGACGTATAAAGGTAACCTAGATGCAGACCACTTCGCATTGATGTTATCATTCGTTCCTGAGAGTGTCCGAGATGAACCATAAACTTAGAACATCCTTTTTCACTTAAAAGATAACTACGTTTTTAGAAGCTTTGAGGACAAAGCTAAAATAACGGGGTGGTGCTGTAAAATCCATGATTTTACCATGATTTAATGTAATAAAGTTTCACCCAATAAACCTACAACACTCTCTCATGTGTTATATTTCTATAAGATGTGTGTGAACTTGTCCATTATGTACTTATACTTCTACAATCATTTTCTATTGTAATAAATTACATAACTTAAACCTTGTACTTAAGACTAGGAGAACAAGTAATAAATGTATAATCCATATTTGAGTATACAACACTTAACTAAAATTGGAAAATATGCTACATCATGTATATGTAGTCGTGTATGTATGTATGCATACTATAAGCATGCTTAATCTTTCTTGGACTAGCCCAAATCATGTGCCCCTTGCGTGCTAGCCCAACCTAAGCCCACAACAAGCCCAAGCCAAAGCCCATTACCCTTTGGTTAGCTATACACGGCATACACACACATATGTGGAAGAAGAAGGGTTGTCTTGGTTTTGGAAAAGCCAACACATGGTACAAATACTCTTACCAAGGCAATCATGCCTTTTGCCTTGCCCTTATCTCTCCCTTTTTAGCCGAAAAACACACACACACATTCTTCATTCTCTCATGCAATCCAATCTCATTTCTCTCTTCACCTTTCTCTCTCAAATCATTCGGCTATAAGCCACAAACATCCAATATTGTACATTAAATCCACTAGATCATTGTCTCATCTTAACTACTAATAATTTAGTAGCATCATCATCTTTAGAATCATTCTAACAAGCCCTAGCCGAAACCTTAAGGGTCACGGCTTGGTTTATAGATAGATTTTTCATCATCAAGATTAGATCTCTAATCTCCTTTGTCATCTAGATCTTCCTTGGTAACTTTTAGCAAGAAATGTATTATCCATTATGCTTCTTCATTTTTACTTGCATGCATCAACATTCACCTATAAACACATGTAACAAACTTTGTTAAGAATAAAGATTTGATAAAACCATGACCATCTAGGTCACGGCATGTTTATGAATACCATTAGCCATGGTTAAAAACTTCTTAATGAAGAAACCTATGACTAGTAATCTAAGTTAACTTGATTAAAAATCATATAAATCATTTTGGGAATTTAAATGAAGTCGTGGGTTACAAATCTCACTTTTGGGATTTTGGCTGAACTAATAATCACAAATCTCATAAATGAACTTGTGTAACTCAAAACCACGAAAACCATGACCTTAAAGGTCACGACATAATTAAATGTTTAACTAGGATTTATGTACTATGTTTTAAATGATGGAATATGTATTATTACCTGTGAAATGGACTTCTAAAAATCTATAAAACACTTTATATCTATACACATAGCCGTGGGTTATATATAACCTTGAATGGATTTTAAATGTACATACATGCTTATATAAAACCTAGATCTAGTGTTAAGAGTTCAACTTAACATGATAAACATAAAACTAGCTTAAAGATCTTATGGGAAAATTTGGGGAAAAAAATATATCCGTGGGATATATGTTGTTTTCTTGGATTTGTGATTACCTTGGAAACATGCAAGAAGCCTAGATAATTATGTTGTATTTATATGAATATTTACAAGACATAAAACTAGCCAAAAAAGCTCATCTTGGAAACACCAAGATTAAAAATTATAGCCGTGGGTTATATGTATGTATACATGGACTTATGATTTGGTTTCTTGGTTTGTACATAGCTAGATCTTATTTTGGGGACACTTATAAGTACATGCAACCATAAAACAAGTTTTGACTCATCTTAATAAGCTATAATTAAATATAGCCGTGAGCCATAAGCTCATATTAGAGCTTATGACTTGCATGCAACCTTGTAACACATCTAGATCTCATTTGGTACATCAAATAAAACAAACTGTGAGTTTTACTCTTTTATTAAGGTTTATAAATAAATATGTATAAGCTAATGATAAGCTTATAAGAAAATTCTAGATTATTACTTACATAAAATGAAAAGTAGTATCAATGGACTAATCAAGCCCATGCAAAATTAGCCCAAGACTTAATGGACCTAATAAGCCCATTTGACAAATCTTATTATCTTAATGGACTTAAGAATATGCTTAGGCCAATGGACTTAAAAATGTATTTAAGCCCAATAAATGTTTTAAAGGCCCATTTAACGAGTTAGTGAACTTAAAATATATTTAGGCCCACTAGATGGCCCATTAGATATTTTAGCCCATTTAACGTTTTGGAAAATTAAATAAAAGTTTTTATAATAAAATATAACTTATAAAAACTTTTGGACTAAAATGACAATTTATGAAACTTAAGGACTAAAACCATGACTTATGAAACTTGTTTTGATAAATTAGTAAACACAAGACTGAAAATGTAATTATCCGAAAGTAAAGGGTTTAATAAGTACCATCCGTGGCATATTAAACCCTTGGGACCATTTTGGAAAGTTTCTAAAAAGTTGTTTTGTCATTTCATAACCCTAAGGGCCACTTTTGTAATTCCGAAACTTAAAGAAGCCCTAGGGACTGTTTATGTCATTTTATGAAAGTTATAAAACCTAGTTATAACTAGGAGGACTAAAACTGCCATAACCCGAAAGTTTAACAAGCCCTAGGTACCAAATGTGTAAAAATCCGAAAGTTTACTTTGTTTAAAATATGGAGGGACTAATTTTGCCATAATCCAAAATTTAAACTAGCCCTAACCCTAATTCTATTTTAAATTTAGTAAAACTTAATTAAACCCTAATCCATAAGGATTAAGGTATAAATTCTAAAACTTGTAATTTATAATTTATTTTATAAATGCTAAATAATTTATGGGAACTTTAAAGTCAAATAATATATTATATTATTACTTTTCAAAAATAAAATATTTATATTTTGCTTTATGAAATAAATTGTATAAACAATATGGATATGTATTATTAATACATGTACTCATATACTTTTAGGAAATAGAATTATATGAACGTTAACTAAATTGAATGAAAATACGTAAGCGAATATTAAGTAAAACTTTTTATGTTTACTTAATATATGAAACTTAATTGTAAGTTAAAACGGTTATTACTGATACATGCACTACGAACGTAAACAAATACTTTAAGTAAAACCCTTTTATGTTTACTTAAATATGAAACTTAATTGTAAGTTTAAATGGATGTTACTAATACATGAACTACGAACGTAGACTAATATTATAAGTAAGACATTTTATGTTTACTTAAATAAGAAACTTATATACAAGTTTAAATGGATATTGTTAAATACTTGTACTACGGTTATTTAGATAAATATTGTAGCATTAATAAACTGACTAAAAATGTGTATAAACATACACATATGTTCTTTGTACTATCTATTAAGACTGTACTATTTGATTAGGCATAACTTTTGGCGTGAGCATTATTTGGATATTCATGTTATATACAGCTATTGCCAACTCCTAGGTGAGTTTACAGCCCCATATAAACTATTGATAAACTTTTCCTCTATGGGGGAGAAAACATGCAACTATTTTAAATGGACATAAGGGAATTGTATAAACTTGACTATGATTGACTATTATAGAAACTGTTAAATTGTTGTAAATCGCCCGAATGTTATAAATAGATCTATTAGGGATTGACCATCCCCATCTGGGTGAGTCATGCTCACTTTGCCTTGGCCGGGACAACATATGTATACCATGTTGGAACTGGGTTTGGGTATCTTTTTGAAAGACACTACGTCCTCATCTGTTGAGGACTATGGAAGGTTAAGCTTCAGTTTCGAGTAATAGCAAATGTAATCTAACTTTTAGTAAAAAATGCTTTGAGCATTGTTACTTCTATGATTAATGTATGTCCAAACTAATTATTGTTAAACATGTAAATTCACCAACTTTATGTTGACCCTCCAAGCATGTTTTTCTCAGGGAAATGAAGTTAGTACGTGATATGTGCATGGACTCAAGCATCATTGTATTCTGCATTGTAGGACTCGTCAGGGGTTCTATTTAGGAAACATAAACAATCTACTTTTATCATGTTGAAGACAATTTTTTTTAAATTTGTTTAATATTCATGTAATCCGATTTGAACAATTTCTTATCTTATGCTCTATGAACTATGTGCTATCGATCCACCCTTGTGACATCTACGTTGATAATTCCGCATATTTTGACCCTACCCGGGGTGTCACAGAGAATGGTAAATGCATGGTAAATACATGCAACAGTTGTTATAGTACATGACCTATATAAGCTCTTGGAAATTAAAATACAGTAAATGCATGTTTTCAGATTTAACAGATAACAGTTCAGCTTTATCATTTATAAATCAGACTTTTCAGATTACTCTCAGATTTTCGTTGCAATCTTTACTTATCAGTCTTACAGCTTTAGTAATTTATCATCTGCTTCATTTTAGTATTTCTTATCATGCTTTATATCCGTTCATTGGGCGTTATGCTCATCCGTAGTTCTTTTCATGTTCTAATGGCAGGTACACCAGGATGCACTTAGGATTCTGAGAGCATGTGCATTTACCTTATGGTTATTTAATGTTTTAGGATATTTACCTTATGCTTTGATGACACGTCATAAATACACGTAACGGTCCACTTATCCAAGTGGGGTGGTACAATTATGGTATCAGAGCTATAGGTTCGACCTTTAGGCTCTAAAACTTGACCAGTGACTAATGGGTAGTCACCAAAAACTTCCCATATTTTGGCGTTGTTATCTTTCATATTTCTCTTGCATTGCTTTCTATCCATCCATTGTAGCAGAAGTCTCCGTTCCTGCTTAATCGGATGAATAGTGCGACCCGGATAAAGATCTCTTTGCATTGCTTTCTATCCACCCATAGTAGTAGCAGTCTCTGCTACTGCTCAATCGGATGTATAGTGCGACCCGGATAAAGATCTCTTTGCATTACTTTCTATCCATCCATAGTAGCAGCAGTCTCCGCTACTGCTCAATCAGATGTATAATGCGACTCGGATAAAGATCTCTTTGCCTTGCTTTCTATCCATCCATCGTAGAAGCAGTCTCTGTTACTGCTCAATCGGATGAATAGTGTGACCCAGATAAAGATCTCTTTGCATTCCTTTCTATCCATCCATCGTAGCAGCAGTCTCCGTTACTGCTCAATTGGATGAATAGTGCGACCCGAATAAAGATCTCTTTGCATTGCTTTCTATCCATCCATAGTAGCAGCAGTCTCCACTACTGCTCAATCGGATGTATAGTGCGACCCGGATAAAGATCTCTTTGCATTGCTTTCTATCCATCCATAGTAGAAGCAGTCTCCGTTACTGCTCAATCGGACGTATAAAGGTAACCTAGATGCAGACCACTTCGCATTGATGTTATCATTCGTTCCTGAGAGTGTCCGAGATGAACCATAAACTTAGAACATCCTTTTTCACTTAAAAGATAACTACGTTTTTAGAAGCTTTGAGGACAAAGCTAAAATAACGGGGTGGTGCTGTAAAATCCATGATTTTACCATGATTTAATGTAATAAAGTTTCACCCAATAAACCTACAACACTCTCTCATGTGTTATATTTCTATAAGATGTGTGTGAACTTGTCCATTATGTACTTATACTTCTACAATCATTTTCTATTGTAATAAATTACATAACTTAAACCTTGTACTTAAGACTAGGAGAACAAGTAATAAATGTATAATCCATATTTGAGTATACAACACTTAACTAAAATTGGAAAATATGCTACATCATGTATATGTAGTCGTGTATGTATGTATGCATACTATAAGCATGCTTAATCTTTCTTGGACTAGCCCAATATCATGTGCCCCTTGCGTGCTAGCCCAACCTAAGCCCACAACAAGCCCAAGCCAAAGCCCATTACCCTTTGGTTAGCTATACACGGCATACACACACATATGTGGAAGAAGAAGGGTTGTCTTGGTTTTGGAAAAGCCAACACATGGTACAAATACTCTTACCAAGGCAATCATGCCTTTTGCCTTGCCCTTATCTCTCCCTTTTTAGCCGAAAAACACACACACACATTCTTCATTCTCTCATGCAATCCAATCTCATTTCTCTCTTCACCGTTCTCTCTCAAATCATTCGGCTATAAGCCACAAACATCCAATATTGTACATTAAATCCACTAGATCATTGTCTCATCTTAACTACTAATAATTTAGTAGCATCATCATCTTTAGAATCATTCTAACAAGCCCTAGCCGAAACCTTAAGGGTCACGGCTTGGTTTATAGATAGATTTTTCATCATCAAGATTAGATCTCTAATCTCCTTTGTCATCTAGATCTTCCTTGGTAACTTTTAGCAAGAAATGTATTATCCATTATGCTTCTTCATTTTTACTTGCATGCATCAACATTCACCTATAAACACATGTAACAAACTTTGTTAAGAATAAAGATTTGATAAAACCATGACCATCTAGGTCACGGCATGTTTATGAATACCATTAGCCATGGTTAAAAACTTCTTAATGAAGAAACCTATGACTAGTAATCTAAGTTTTAACTTGATTAAAAATCATATAAATCATTTTGTGAATTTAAATGAAGTCGTAGGTTACAAATCTCACTTTTGGGATTTTGGCTGAACTAATAATCACAAATCTCATAAATGAACTTGTGTAACTCAAAACCACGAAAACCATGACCTTAAAGGTCACGACATAATTAAATGGTTAACTAGGATTTATGTACTATGTTTTAAATGATGGAATATGTATTATTACCTGTGAAATGGACTTCTAAAAATCTATAAAACACTTTATATCTATACACATAGCCGTGGGTTATATATAACCTTGAATGGATTTTAAATGTACATACATGCTTATATAAAACCTAGATCTAGTGTTAAGAGTTCAACTTAACATGATAAACATAAAACTAGCTTAAAGATCTTATGGGAAAATTTGGGGAAAAAAATATATCCGTGGGATATATGTTGTTTTCTTGGATTTGTGATTACCTTGGAAACATGCAAGAAGCCTAGATAATTATGTTGTATTTATATGAATATTTACAAGACATAAAACTAGCCAAAAAAGCTCATCTTGGAAACACCAAGATTAAAAATTATAGCCGTGGGTTATATGTATGTATACATGGACTTATGATTTGGTTTCTTGGTTTGTACATAGCTAGATCTTATTTTGGGGACACTTATAAGTACATGCAACCATAAAACAAGTTTTGACTCATCTTAATAAGCTATAATTAAATATAGCCGTGAGCCATAAGCTCATATTAGAGCTTATGACTTGCATGCAACCTTGTAACACATCTAGATCTCATTTGGTACATCAAATAAAACAAACTGTGAGTTTTACTCTTTTATTAAGGTTTATAAATAAATATGTATAAGCTAATGATAAGCTTATAAGAAAATTCTAGATTATTACTTACATAAAATGAAAAGTAGTATCAATGAACTAATCAAGCCCATGCAAAATTAGCCCAAGACTTAATGGACCTAATAAGCCCATTTGACAAATCTTATTATCTTAATGGACTTAAGAATATGCTTAGGCCAATGGACTTAAAAATGTATTTAAGCCCAATAAATGTTTTAAAGGCCCATTTAACGAGTTAGTGAACTTAAAATATATTTAGGCCCACTAGATGGCCCATTAGATATTTTAGCCCATTTAACGTTTTGGAAAATTAAATAAAAGTTTTTATAATAAAATATAACTTATAAAAACTTTTGGACTAAAATGACAATTTATGAAACTTAAGGACTAAAACCATGACTTATGAAACTTGTTTTGATAAATTAGTAAACACAAGACTGAAAATGTAATTATCCGAAAGTAAAGGGTTTAATAAGTACCATCCGTGGCATATTAAACCCTAGGGACCATTTTGGAAAGTTTCTAAAAAGTTGTTTTGTCATTTCATAACCCTAAGGGCCACTTTTGTAATTCCGAAACTTAAAGAAGCCCTAGGGACTGTTTATGTCATTTTATGAAAGTTATAAAACCTAGTTACAACTAGGAGGACTAAAACTGCCATAACCCGAAAGTTTAACAAGCCCTAGGTACCAAATGTGTAAAAATCCGAAAGTTTACTTTGTTTAAAATATGGAGGGACTAATTTTGCCATAATCTGAAACATAAACTAGCCCTAACCCTAATTCAATTTTAAATTTAGTAAAACTTAATTAAACCCTAATCCATAAGGATCAATGTATAAATTTTTAAACTTGTAATTTATAAATTATTTTATAAATGTTAAATAATTTATGGGAACTTTAAAGTCAAATAAAATATTATATTTTTACTTTTCAAAAATAAAATATTTATATTTTGCTTTATGAAATAAATTGTATAAATAATATGGATATGTATTATTAATACATGTACTCATATACTTTTAGGAAATAAAATTTTATAAACGTTAACTAAATTGAATGCAAATACGTAACCGAATATTAAGTAAAACTTTTTATGTTTACTTAAAATATGAAACTTAATTGTAAGTTTAAATGGTTATTACTGATACATGTACTATGAACGTAAACAAATATTTTAAGTAAAACCCTTTTATGTTTACTTAAATATGAAACTTAATTGTAAGTTTAAATGGATGTTACTAATACATGAACTACGAACGTAGACTAATATTATAAGTAAGACATTTTATGCTTACTTAAATATGAAACTTATATACAAGTTTAAATGAATATTGTTAAATACTTGTACTACGGTTATTTAGATAAATACTGTAGCATTAATGAACTGACTAAAAATCTGTATAAGCATACACATATGTTCTTTGTACTATCTATTAAGACTATACCATTTGATTAGGCATAACTTTTGGCGTGAGCATTATTTGGATATTCGTGTTATACAGCTATTGCCAACTCCCAGGTGAGTTTACAGCCCCATATAAACTATTGATAAACTTTTCCTCTACGGGGGGAAAACATGCAACTATTTTAAATGGACATAACGGAATTGTATAAACTTGACTATGATTGACTATTATAGAAACTGTTAAATTGTTGTAAATCGCCCGAATGTTATAAATAGATCTATTAGGGATTGACCATCCACATCTGGGTGAGTCATGCTCATTGTTCCTTGGTCGGGACAACAGATGTATACCATGTTGTAACTGGGTTTGGGTGTCTTTTTGTAAGACACTACGTCCTCATCTGTTGAGGACTATGGAAGGTTAAGCTTCAGTTTCGAGTAATAGCAAATGTAATCTAACTTTTAGTAAAAAATGCTTTGTGCATTGTTACTTCTATGATTAATGTATGTCCAAACTAATTATTGTTATACCTGTAAATTCACCAACTTTATGTTGACACTCCAAGTATGTTTTTCTCAGGGAAATGAAGTTAGTACGTGATATGTGCATGGACTCAAGCATCATTGTAATCTGCATTGTAGGACTTGTCAAGGGTTCTATTTGGGAAACATAAACAATCTACTTTATCATGTTGAATACAATTTTTATAAATTTGTTTAATAATCATGTAATCCGATTTGCATAATTTCTTATCTTATGCTCTATGAACTATGTTCTATCGATCCACCCTTGTGTCATCTCCCTTGATAATTACGCATATTTTGACCCTACCCGAGGTGTGACAGCAAACTATTCCAGAGTTTTCAAATAAAATAAAATAAAATTTCAAGACGTTTTGAAGAAATTCCTTCCTAACCACGAGACACAATTTAACATCGAGCTTGTCTCAAGAACGGAACCTGTTCTCAAAACTCCTTGTTGTAGGGCTGCAACTAATTAAAAAGAGTTGCAGCATTTGCAGCAAGAATTACCGGAATGAGGCTTTATTCACCCTGGCGCACCACCGGGAAGAGCACCGTTTCTATCTATCAGGAAGAGGGCCGATATTATGAGACCATGTGTCGACCACTGAAATTTTTTACAAGATCACCATTCTTAATGAATGTTCATTCCATAAATAGCAGGTTTATCTGATCCTGCTACGATACATGGTCTCGCTTTCCAAAACAATTTCTGATCATGCTACCATCAGTGGTGAAAGAAAGAACATGATGTTTTTCAGACTGTTGTTGCACACGTTATAGTCTCCCTAAAAATTTTGATTTATACTTATGAGCTCCCTAATGCTCCAGCAATAGTATGAAATTTATAAATAATTTTTTATGACTTCTTAGACAAAATCGTCAGTATATTCATTGATAGCATTCTGATCTACCAAATTCTAGAGAAGTACAAGAGAATCAACTTCTCACAGTTGTACAGAATCTCGGATAGGAGAAAATTATATAAGCAGCTTCCCATATGTGAATTCTAGTTGAACAAGGTGGCATTTCTGAACCACCCTATTTCAGCAGAAAGAAATTTCAGACAATCCTGCGAAGCTAAAGGCCATCACCAGATGGTCAAGACCGACGTCTATAACTAGAGTACAAAATTTTCTAGAACTCAGTTGACTGCTACCATAGAAATTACTGACAGTCCTCACTAAAATCCTTCCATGACTATTCATCCAGATTCCAACATAATGTTCCTCAATCCCAGACAGAATTTTAATAGAAGCAGTATAACACAATTGATGCAGCTATGTTCATATCTAGATGCCAGACATACCGCACGTTCAAGATAGAACACCGACATGCTAGTAAGTTACTACAACCCTTAGAAATTTCATAGCAGAAATGAGACAAGACTCCACGAGGTTGTTATTAGTTATCACAGACTCAAAAGTGGTATAATACGATCTAAGTCATTATCGACCATTTAACCAGACTACACGTGTTCTTTCATCCGATAGGAATACGTAGTAGCAGATCTGTAGGAAATTCAGCAGTAGATCGTGCGATTTCAAGGTATTCCAAAAAAATCATGTCATATAGAATTCATGCTCACGCTCACATTATGATATTATTTCAGTCCAAAATTGTGCGATCTCAGGATTTAAGTCCACCTCCGCATTCATGACATTGTTCACGTTCAGATTCGTGTTCCATCTCACAATATACGTTTCACAGCTTGTTACTGTATACGGTCAAAGAAAGCTTAAGAAACCAGACTCAATTTTAGCACAGCTTTTCCATACCCAGGCAGACGTTTCACGCCTCAGGCCGTATTACTTAGCATTCTTTCCTCAATCAGCCTACGTTCATGATATGTCCTTGTAGCACGTTCGCAGTATGTTTCAAACATAGATCACGATATATTCTATGATCAGCATTCATCAGATAATCGCGAACCATGTTCACAATTGCTCACGTAGCACGTTCACAATTGTTCACGTAGTTCGTTCCTATATATTTCAGCAGCTTACTCAGATATATAAATGTTATCTTTCAGGATATTTGTACGTACCGCTTCATGTATCTTACATGCTATGGCTTTTCATTCTATCAGATTCATAAAATCAATCTTAATATGGAACAAGGAACTATTCAGCCTCGTCAGGACAGGGTCATCAGGACCAAGATTATCATTGTGTTTAGACCTTTTAAGGAATCGTTTCGAGCGGGAAGCCACTCGAAACGGAGGAGTCCATCCGGACCTCTCATTTCTTTTCCTTTAATAAATCCAGTTAAGTCCTTTTAGTCATGTCACGTTCCATGTTCTCTTCAGCCATGTCACATTACATGATCACTTCTGTCATGTCATGTTTATACCTATCAGCAGCATTATGTCTTAGTTAGAAGACGAATTATCCTTCAGCTTATTTGTCTTTTCAGTTTATGTGTTCTGTCAGTTCTTATACCTTCATCAGCTTATTACCTTTAATTCGAGGACGAATTTCTCATTTTTTAGAGGGCAAGAATTGTAAAACCACAGCATTATCGCATCCTTAATTCACGGACGAATTTTTTTTAGAGGGGAAAAATTGTAAAACCCGCTTTAAAATCCTCGAATATTAATTACGTACAATAACATATTTAATTTAAACGTTACGAAATTATTTATTCAGATAATAAATAACAGTGTTAAATTCAAGTATTACGAAAGTATTATTCATTCATGAAATAAATAATTCACGACAGAATATATTTACGAGGATTAAATTACAAACACCTATGCAATGTTTAAAAATCCACGAATATTATATCACGTAGTCTCAGTTGAGTTAATATCGTGACGTAATTTATTTATTCAGAACATAATTATTAGTTAATAATTTATTTACTAGCTATTTAGTATTAAGGGTATATTCATTTTTAGGAAATAAATAAATTCATGACGGGGTTTAAAACACGCAAACGCAAGTTAATATTACAAACGAAACGAAAATATAATAGAGTATGTGAAATTGTTGGGCTGCGTTTGAACACAAGAAGAATTAGGATTTTGGGCTTTAAGCCCACTACCACTAAATATTAGAAAACAAACGGGGGTAACCCCTTACCCATTTCTCTTGCCAAACGGTAAAACACAAAAAAATAGGGTTTGGGAGTGCGGTGCCGACGGCTAGAACAGGAACTGATGCGATGGCATTTATACATGATCTCATCGTTCTTTTCGGGCTTTAAATGCATAAAATGTCATAAAAATACCATATATATGCTTGTGTTTGTTTACTTGTGTATTTTAGGTATGGATATCGTGAAAAAAGACAAAAGATCACAAGAAACAAGGAAAAACGAACACGAGAAACGAAGCCGTATAATGAATCGGGCCCTAGTTTGTGAATCATCAGAGAATATACCTTGAAGACTTGAAGATGTACAAGATTGAGCCCTCACTTATGAAGAAATGACACTTAATACCTTTGTATATTAATAATTACAAGTTTAGTCCCTTAAGTTTGTCAAAGTTACAAAAAAGTCCTTCAACTTTGAAGATTTGGCAAGTTTAGTCCCTCAACAATTATAAATTGTCAACAATGGTCCCTCATGAAGTCAAACATCTAGTGAAGACCTTCAAAGTTGAGAATTGTCCAAGATCAGCCCTTGAAGTATTTAAAAGTGGCAAAAATAACCCTTGAAACCTTTTTGCCAAAGTTTAATGGCCAAAGTGTGAAAATATAAAGTTCAAATGTGAAGGGAATACGTTTTAAGGCTGAAAAACTTGTTTTCCCAAAGAACAAGGACCCAAGTTGCTATTCTGAAATTTCAAATCCATAAACCCGCGCCAAACACTTCCTTTCCACCTTTTTCGGATCAAAAACTGTTACTATTCACCGTATGAACCCAGTTACCACCTCACTTAAAACAAAGGGTAAATACAAGTTACCTTGGCACACGTTTGATTCACATGCCTAAAAACCCATCCCACACCAAAAACCTTCAATCCCACTCACCATGTGACCCCAACATTGAACACGTCAACCAATCATATTACACCCTCCTCTCCAAGCAATCCTAGTTGACAAGATCAACGATTTATAGCTACTACTTGGTCCCCAAGCATAAAATGAACAGCCAAGATCATTTTGGACAGTTCAACAACAACAAACGTCTAGAAGAATTCAAGGGTATTTTGGAGACTTCATAGCCTAGTGTTTTGCATTTTTCTACCTTATAATCGTCTATATAAAGACTCCTCAACATGTGAGAGAGCTTTTGTTCCAGATTTTAGCTATTTCTTTGTAATTCCTTTTTATTGAAATAAAATTTGAATTTTTGAAAATTTTGAATTCTCTTTTGTGTTTTATAAAAGTTTGGTGTTGGATTAGCTAAGATCTGAGTTCTATTTACATGTTTGATTGATTTTGAGAAAAGGTTTTAAGTTTTAAAACACTAGTTTTCAAAAATCAAAGGATAATCTGTTTTGGTTAACTTTTGTGGTCTGTTCTTCTTAGCAGCTATTAGAAGCTGGTGCTTGTTCTTGCTAGCACCTTAGCTCAAACATTCCAAAGTGTGGATGTACATTTTGGAGGTTTGAATCTCTTATCTCTTTTACTTATCTGAATTTTGCTTAATTTTTGGGTGAATCTGCATATTTGCTTGTGAATCTTTGGATTTATGGTTGATTTGTGTTTCTGAGGTAGGATTATAACTGTTAGGGTTGTTTTGATATTGGATTGAGGGTTAAAACACAACAATCCTTTGAAAATCTGAGAAATCAGATTCCAAAGGTGTGTTTGGGTTAACTGATTTATCAAGATCCAAGGAAACTTGAGTGGTTGTTTGTTGTTCTTTTGTGGTGGTATTTGTTTATCTGGTGTATTGGGTTACTTATTTGCATGTTTTGAGGATCTAAACACCTAAATCAATCAAAGGTCTATAAAATTAGTTTTACTTGGAAATTTTGGCTAAACTTTTGGGGACACCTAGATCTAAGGGTAGACTAGGGCTAACAAGTGCTAAATTTTGGTTAACATAACCAAGGAAATGGATTTGAGGGTTTGAAATTGGGATGGTGGTCAAATAGATCAGCAAAAGGTTTTTGAAAAAGTGCCTTGTTCATCAGTAACTTTTTATGCATGAATCTGCTTATTTACTTTGATCCAATGCTTGAAACAAGTTTATTTGTGCTTAATGGACTTTATTATAGCTTTTGTATGCATTTGGTTCAATTTGGTTGGCTTATTTATGCTTAATCTGCTTATTTTGTCATAACTGCTTATTATCCAAGCCTGTATCATATCTAGTGACTGGTTACTTATTCTGGGCTTATTGAGTGAACCAAATTATGATTTGTTGATTGATATTTACTCCTTGTGATCCACTGATTACAATGGTGCCGTTTTTTCCATTGAATCCAACTAGATCTCTTTAAAAAAGGAAGTCAAATAGTCAAAGCAGTGAGAACTCCTTTCCCCTACTGCTAGTGTTATTTCACCTTGTCCTTATCAATAAGTTGTTCTAGCTTATTTAAACCTGCAACAACTTTGAAGTTGTAATAGGTGTCATTTATTTGACCCATTTGTTCATTTTGGAGCATTTGAGGGGTTGACTTTGAGCTTTTACTAGAAAACCAACTACTTTGACTTTTACATAAGTGCTTATTGGCTTATTCTGCTTATTTGGCTTGGCTTATTGAACTTTTATTTTTTGATTTGTCTTAATAAATTCATTTAGAGTCTTTTGCAACTTATTTCAAGGTCGGAGGTGGTCTAGAACTCCAACCCGACTATTTTGTCTTTTAGTGAATTCTACTTTGCTTATTTCTGGCTTACTGGGTTTGCTTTTTAAAAATTTCTTTTCACAGATCTCTTAGTCATCTCAAAAGAAGGTTGTGTGTCATTGGCTTATTGCTTAATGGGCTTATTGGCCCAATAAGGATAAGCTGTTATACCATTAAGCTATGATAAGCTCAAAACCAGCTTTTGGGCCTTCAGACTTTTGTGTTCAGAATCAAATTTTGAGTCAGATAGGGCTTTTTCAGCTTATTTGGACAAGTTTGAACTTTTTGGTCCCATTAAGCCCATTTTGTTGGACTGTTTTTTATTTTAGCCCATTTGGGGGCCCATTAGTGGTATTTTAGTAATTTCACTTTGATTTTCTGTTTATTTAGGTAAAAATAAACTAGTTTGAAAGTTTTTAGAATTTTTTATAATTTTTGGATTTTTAATAACATTTTAATATTATTTATTATTAAATTACTTTTTTCACATTTTTGCAACTTTTATATTTTTCATAGGTCAAATACATTGAATTAGGATTTTTAAAACTCTTAGATTAACTTTAGCATCATTTTCTTAATATTTAGAATTATTTTAATATTTTAATAGTTTTTAATCATTTAAAAAATGTTTTTCTTTGTTTAAAAATTTATAAAAATAGTTTTTAGTCTTTTTAAGTCATTTTTGAGGTATACAAAGTGAAAAATCTTTATTTGGACTTTTTAATAATTAAATGGATTTTTAGGGCTTTAATTAGCATTTAAAATTATTATTTAATTAATTAAAAGGATTGAAAAAGTTTTGATCATTTGTAAACTCTTAGTTTATTTAATCGTCGTAGTAATAATTTTCACGTATCCATCATTCTATTTTCACGTATCCATCATTCTATTTCCTCATCCCCTTCTTTCTCAAATATTAATCCAAAATATTTACATCTTAATCACACACATATACCTCCTTGGGAAACGAACTTTCACATTTGGGTCATTAGTACACGGTTTTCCTAAACCGTCGTATTTAATACATATCGCTTAGATACGCTCTTTTTCCTAAAAGACGTATCATTACCACAACCATTTTGGCGCCGCTGCCGGAGAGGTGTGTCATGATTAATTTGTCCTTTTTTTTAATATTAACCATAAATAGTGTTTGTATTAGTAGAACTCTACTAATACGTATTATTGAATTTTTCGTTTTTCTTGTGAAATTATTATTACTGTATTGTATTAAGTATCACAACAAAATCAAAATATCTCCAAAAGTTTGCAAACACAACCTTAATTGGGATTTGATCTCCTAATTATTGTATTCAAATCTCAAGCAAAAAGAAAAAGGCAAAAATAGATAAATACTTTCGTGAAGCTCGATTTTGAAAAATACAAACTATAAGATGGGTATAAGGCGGGTATTATAAAATATACCCTAAAGAAAAAGGCTCTTAAGTGTTTCGCGCCGCCTCGTTTCTCCGCTTGCTTGTGAGTATTTTGAGATTGAAAGATATTCGAGGGTTTTGCCGCCCAAAGTATTATTACGTATCATATATATTTGCTTGGTTTCTTTGTGATTAAACCCTCTTGAACAATTTGGTTTTCACCAAAGTTCTAAAGTCATTCGAAGGCGTTCACTCCACGTGATCATTTTCATTCTTTTGAGGCTTCTTTAATCAAGAGGATGAATCGAGGAGAGATTTGGTAGATTGTTGTCTACGAATACACACAAAATCCAAAAAATTAAAAACAATCAAAAACACAAAAAAAATTGAAAATCTACAAAACACCCAAAAAGAATCTTCTTTGCTCACCTCCCATTCTTCGTCAAGTATATGCTAACTCGTATTCAAGCAAAACGAGCTCGTAAACATCGTCAAAGTCAAGGAAATCAAAGTCCTTTTATTGAACAATAAAAACTCCAATTGTCGAACCCGTTGTAGAACTAATAGTCGTCATGGCTAATCGTACTATGATGGAGTTGCTTCAAGCACCCACCGAGGGTTTTGGAGAAGCTATTGTGATTCCCGCCATCCTTGCGGAGAATTTCGAGATTAAGACGGGTTTAATGTCTATGTTGCAAGCAAACAAGTTTAGAGGTCATGAGAAAGAAAACCCGCATTACCACATAAGGAATTTTAATCGGCTCACCGCAACAAGCAAGTTTAAGGATGTTCCACATGACGCCATTAACATGATGTTGTTTCTATACTCGTTGAATGGACCCGCTAAAATTTGGCTCGAGAAAGAACCGCCAAATTCGATTTTAACATGGGTGATCTCGTTTCTAGTTTGTGAACCAATTTTTTCCACCATCTAAAACAACACATTTGAAAAATAAGATTTCAAGGTTTACACAACGTAATAATGAAAGTTTTTCAATGGCATGGGAACGATGTAAGGAAATGTTACATGAATGTCCACACCATGATTTTTCGGAATTGCATCAAATAGATACTTTTTACAATGGGCTTAATGATCATGAACGAGATTATTTGAATGCCGCCGCGGGTGGTAAATCTTTTGTGCAAAACGACCAATGAAGCTTTAAAGATTATCGAAAATAGATCTAAGGTTTATAACCCTCGTAACACACCGAGTGTTGCCAATATGGGTTCGTCATCGACGTCATCATCTCGTAACATTAATGCCTTACATGATGAAGCAAATGAGGAAAATCGGTTTTTCGATTGGTTTTCAAATCTTATGACTCATTGGAAGCACAAGATGCCTTGAATTCCGCATCGATTAAAGCGGTTGAAAAGAGTTTTTTATCTTGTGGTGGAGCTCATGATCTTTCCGAGTGCATTACCGCCGGTGGTAACACTTCGAGTGCTTACGTAGCAACGTGAACATACAACCAAAACGGCCAAGGTTCCCGCCCAAATCAAGCTCCATCAAATCAAAATGCTAACAACTATCGAAACAACAATCAAAATCGTGGTTATCAAGGCAATTCACGTAATTACAACAAAGGGAATTATCAAAGTGGGAATGGACAAATTTCAAATCAAAACCAAAACCGTGATTTTCAAACTACAACAAAAGGTTTTCAAAATGATCACACCAAAAATCTTCAAGGAGAATTTTTGAATTAGGCTAAGGAAAATGATGCTAAGTTTGATAACATGCAACCTAAAATGATTAACTTAAGATCTGATTTGAAAAACTAGCTTAAAAACGAACATGCTAATGAACTTAAGACTCATGCTAATAAAATGGAAGGAAACGTTTAACGTCTTCAACAAAATCAACAAAAGATGGAACAAGGACAACATGAGATTAAGCAATAATTGTTAAAAGCGGATGCTAGGCAATCAAAATTTAAAGACCGAATGGTAAAGATGTTTGAAGCAATCATGTGTAAACCCTCTTCCTCGGGTAGTCTTCCTAGTGATACCATTGCAAACCCGAAGGGAGAAATGAAGGTTATTACTACACATAGTGGTAAAACTTTCAAGGAACCAATCTCTCGTCCAAGTACTTCTATGGAGAAGGAAATCGAGAAAGAGCCCGAGGTGATGGTCGAAAAGGAGCATATTACAAGCCCACGAAGTACCGCTCATACACACCTACGGTTGAACCAATACCAATTATGGAACCCGAGATTCCAAGGCCGTTGCCTAATGTCCAACCCACACCACCCTTACCTTACCATTCGAGACGAAACAAAGAGAAATTGCAAGAACGTAACAAACAACAAATCTAGCTTTTTATAAAAATGTTTCAACAAGTTCATTTTGATGTAAGTTTAGCCGACGCGTTGTTATACATGCCTCGTTTCGCTTCCACTTTTAAAAGTATGATGAACGATAAGGAAAAGCTTTCAAAGCTTGCTAATTGTTCCTCGGTTTATCTTAACCGCATACCGGAAAAAGTTGGTGACCCCGGGAAGTTTCTCATTCCTTGTGATATACAAGATATGAAAGAATGCCTCGCCTTAGCCGATTTTGGTGCAAGAATTAATTTGATGCCATTTTCCAATTGGAAATCGCTTTCGCTTCCGGCTCTTACTCCTTCGAACATGTCTATTGATATGGCCGATCATTCTACGATTTTAGCATGTGGAGTAGCCGAGGATGTTTTCGTGAAAGTGGGGAAGTTCTACTATCCCGTTGATTTTATAGTATTTGACATCCCCGTGGATCCTCAAGTTCCTCTAATTTTAGGTCGTCCATTTTTAGACACCTCGAGATCGCTTATCGACGTTCATGCAAGAACTATTACTTTGAGATTCAACGAAGAGGAACTTGTTATAAACGCTACTCAAAATTCGACACCTTCTCATGTTTTTGCAATCGCTACCATCAATCACATCGACTTAGTTGATGTGGTTTGCGATGAGTTTTCACAAGAAGTGTTAGGTTTTTCCGATAGATCATCAAGTGGCAATCCCACTATTTTGGATCCGATTCTTGCTAATTCTACACCAAATCTCACTCCATTCCAAGGAGGCGATTTTACTTCAAATGAAATCGACAATGAAGATGAGGTGATTATTGGTAATGATACTTCTATTCCACCATTTCTTCCGCCGATGGAAGTTATGAGTGTTGAGCAAAAATCTTCAATCGAGGAACCGCCTATCCTTGATATGAAAGATATTCCATTTCACCTTGAATACGCATTCTTGGAAGGTGATGACAAGTTGCCGGTTATTATTGCAAAAGGTCTTGCTAATGATGAAAAAACCGCGCTCTTGAAAGTTCTTAAAGCTCATAAAGGGGCAATTGCGTGGAAAGTTTCCGACATTAAGGGTATTGACCCAAAATTTTGTACTCACAAGATTTTAATGGAGGAGGACTACAAACCCGCAATTCAAAGTCAAAGAAAGGTAAACCCCAAAATTCACGATGTCATAAAAAGGAAGTCTTAAAACTCCTTGACGCGGGAATGATTTATCCTATCTCAGATAGCACATGGGTGAGCCCAATCCATTGTGTCCCTAAAAAGGGAGGAATGACCGTTGTTCCCAATGAAAACAACGAGTTAATTCCCACTCGTGTTGTGACCGGTTGGAGGGTGTGTATTGACTAGCGAAAGTTAAATGACGCCACTCGTAAAGACCACTTTCCTTTGCCCTTCATTGATCAATTGTTGGAGCGACTCGCGGGAAATGAATTCTATTGCTTTTTAGATGGTTTTTCCGGTTACTTTCAAATCCCTATCGAGCCTCGTGATCGAGAGAAAACTACAATCACGTGTCCTTATGGAACATTTGCTTATCGTAGGATGCCTTTCGGACATTGTAATGCACCGGGTACGTTTCAACGGTGTATGATGGCTATTTTTCATGATATGATGGAGAAGTCGATGGAAGTGTTTATGGATGACTTTTCGGTGTTTGGCAATTCGTTCACGACGTGTTTATCTTATCTCGAGCAAATGTTAAAACGTTGTGAAGAAACCAACCTTGTGCTTAATTGGGAAAAATGTCATTTTATGTGTAAAGAAGGAATCGTCTTAGGACATAAGGTCTCGAAAGCGGGGATTAAGGTCGATAAAGCTAAGGTAGACATCATCGCCAGGTTACCTCATCCCAAAACCGTCAAAGGACTTAGGAGTTTCCTAGGCCACACAGGCTTTTATCGTCGTTTCATCAAAGACTTTTCGATAATCTCTCGACCAATGACACACCTTCTCGAGAAGGATGCTCCTTTTAACATTAATGAGGATTGTGTTAGAGCTTTCGAAACTCTTAAAAGGAAACTTACCGAGGCTCCCATTCTTGTTGCTCCTAATTGGAAATTACCCTTTGAAATCATGTGCGATGCAAGTGATTATGCTATATGGGTAATCTTAGGACAACGTTATGAAAAGCATTTCCGTCCTATCCATTATGCTCGTAAGACGATGACCGAGGCTCAATTAAAGTACACCACAACGGAAAAGGAATTCCTTGCTGTGGTCTATGATTTTGATAAATTCCGACCTTATCTCGTCTTAACTAAAAGCATCGTGTATACCGACCATTCGGCTCTCAAGTATCTCTTAGCTAAGAAAGATGCTAAGCCGAGATTGCTTCGTTGGATGCTCCTCCTCCAAGAATTTGATGTCACCGTGCTTGACAAAAAAGGAGCCGAGAATCTAGCTGCTGATCATCTCTCTCGTTTAGAAGATCCTTACAAAGATGTTTTCGAGAACAAGGAAATCACCAAAACATTTCCTCTCGAGACTCTCGGTGTAGTGAATTCTTAAGACACCACCCCATGGTTTGCCGACATTGAAAATTACCATGCGGGGAGTTTCATAATCAAGGGTATGACGACAAAACAAAAGAGAAGATTCTTTCGTGACGTCAAGTTCTATTTTTAGGACGACCCTTATCTCTTTCGAGTTTGTGCGGATCAACTCATTCGACGTTGTGTTTTTGGTGTCGAAGCTTCTAACATACATAGAGCTTGTCACGAGGGACCCACGGGTGGTCACCACGGTCCTAATATCACGGCTAAGAAAGTGTTCGATGCCAGCTTCTTTTGGCCTATAATCTATCGTGATGCACACACACTTGTGAAGTCGTGTAATTCTTGCCAACGTCAAGGAAAATCGTCTCAACGTGATGAAATGCCGCAAAATATAATTCAAGTGTGTCAGATTTTCGATATTTGGGGCATACAATTTATGGGACCGTTACATCATCTCATGGTTACAAGTATATCCTCGTCACCGTCGACTACCTTCCTAAGTGGGTGGAAGCTAAGGCTCTACATACTAATGATGCTCGTGTGGTAGTGAAGTTTTTAAAGCAACTATTCTCTCGGTTTGGAACCCCTCATGCTATTATAAGAGATCGTGGAACCCATTTTTGTAATGACCAAATCGAGAAGGTCTTAAAGAAATATGTAGTTACTCGTCTTTCTATGGCTTATCAACCGCAAACAAGTGGGAAAGTCGAGGTTTCAAACAGAGCTTTGAAGAGGATTTTAGAGAGGTCGATTAGAGAAAACCGTGCTTCATGGTCCGACAAACTCGATGACGCTTTATGGGCCTTTAGGACCGCTTATAAGAAACATATCAGTTGTACTCCATATAAGTTGGTTTATGGAAAGAATTGTCATTTGCCCATTGAATTGGAGCATAAGGCATATAGGGACCTTAAGCATGCAAACTATGATTTAAAGACCGCGGGAGATCATCGGAAAATACAATTGAATGAATTGGATGAATTAAGAGATAATGCTTATGAAAATTCATTGATTTTTAATGAAAAGACTAAAAAGTTTCATGATACAAAGATTAAAAACCGGGTTTTTAACGTTGGTGATCAAGTGTTACTTTTTAACTCTCAATTAAAATTATTTTCCGGGAAATTGAAATCTATTTGGTCGGGTCCTTTCACCATATCACAAGTGTTTCCTTATGGGGCCATCGAGCTAGCTCAAAATGACGGTCCTAACTTTAAGGTGAATGGACATAGGCTTAAGAACTACTTTGGTGGGGAATTCCCTCCGTTGGACGACCTTGACCAAGTCACCTTCCCCAATGATAATTACCATTGAGGGGATCGAGTTTAGCTCATGACTCGGTAATCAAAAACGAGGTGCCTCGTGGGGGAGATCCCATGCTTATCCTTTTTATGCTTTCTAATAAAATAATAAGAGGGGATTTATGCCCTTCCAACTCGTTGTCTCGTGGTTGTTTGTGAATGTGTTATCTAGATCATCATCATCACTAGATTGAAGACTCTCGTGTTCGTTGACGTGAGCCTCGATCGTTTGCTTGAATAGTTTTTCACGAATCCATGACATATCCTTTATTGTTCTACCAATTATCTCTTAGCATAATTAATAAACGGCTTTAGATATATTGTTGATCACCCTTTCCATGCTAGATCCTAAGCATTCGACTCTTCGTCTCTAGTATGGGGGTGCTCCACCTTTAGACTCGAAACATTGATGATAATGTTTAATTTTAGTATGGGGGGTGAATAGATACTTGCTTTGCTACGCCCTCACGTTTTCCTACTTTCAACGTTTTGTTTTGTTTTGTTGCTAATAAGGCTAAAAATGGCCCAATTTTAAAAATTTTCTTAGTTTTTCATAAGTGTTTTTAAGACACGAATGTATATTTTCCGATGGGTAGAATAAGAGTTAAATTTGGACTTGATGGGCATTTGGAGCGCTTTACATTCCTTAACCAGCTCAAATCAAGTGTTGCTAGAATTTTGTATAGGGAACTTTAAAACGCGAACGTCTTAGCTCATTCGGGTTAAGAACAAGAACTTTTCGCGAGTTCCTATAATTGAACCTAGAAAGTCACTTATCAAGGGAACTATAAGATGCATTCTCTAAACTTGAAAAAATCCAAGAAAGTGCAAGATCCTATACGTGGCTTGAAAACCCAAAACTTTGATTTGATATAGTATTAATGAAAGCTAATCCAAATTTGGCTTAATTTTGACTTGCATGGCTAAGTATTCACGAGTCTCTTAAATTAGAGGTCTTTAAATAGTGAAGAACGGGAAATGATAGAGTTAGACAAGTGATCATGTTAAACGTAGAACATGAAAATGTTCTTTCAAAAACTCATATGTTTTTAATTGTGGCTTTTTCTCCCATAAGATCAATGCATTAGGAATAAATATAATTGCAATAAGTAAGGTCGTACGATTTAAAAGGTTACTTAGCTTCTAGCACAAGATCGTTTAAAAGTTGCTCGGGGTTGAATAGAGTTCATAGCCAAGGCATAACTTATTGAAGCGGGATAAGAAGATTGGTGAAGATCCAAAAAGGCCCTAACAAGGCATGAGGAGCTCTATTTTGTTGCTAAAGATCCAAGATGGTGTGAAGTATCATTATTCCTAAATCAAATATGAAGGATCGAGACACACGACGAAAAGCAATTACTCCCCTAAAGATCATGGACAAAGTCTATCCAAAAAGACCCTAACATGGTATGAGGATAAATATATCCAAGTCCTAAAAGGAGGCGGATCGTTGTATATCAAAATCCAAAATAAAGATTGAAGAAAAACGATGAAGTTGTTGTCCAAGTATGAAGAATCTCTCAAAAACGTCAAGTGAAGAAATTCCAAAATATGAAGAGAAGACCATAAATTCAAGAACGTCTTCCCAAGATTTGAAGAATGAAGTACATGCCAAATATCGATCCGAGAAAGTTCTCATATTGTGAAACGAGTTATGTCAAGATATGAACTTAAGGAGATACACGAGAAGCCGTTTTAAAAGATTTTGTCCTTCGGCTAACTATCAATTAAATCGTGCTACTTTACTTTCGGACTAATAAATACTCAAATAAGTCAATATGAATCACTTGTGATCCATGAAAAATCGTTAAAAAATTCTAGAAACCCATTTCCTTTCATAATAACTAGGATTACGGGGAGAAAAAGTATTACACAATTTGGACGTATGAGTAGTGTTAGCATTGTGACTTGTACCAACAATGATCTCGTTTTTGCACTTAGCATGGAATGTATGACAATCAAGGTTGACGAACTTTACTCTATGGGACATTCACTTGTTTCTATTCATTGACCCTAAAAGTCACATTCGTGATGAAAATCATACATTATGTCTTTACACATCTTCGTAGTAGTGTTGCAAGTTTTTACCTTTCAATAAAGGGTAATAAATTTGAATTTTGGAGATGCTTAGATACTTTATTCTAGTATTGCGTGAGGGCACGACAATGGCTTTGTATGGAGGAGTGATGAGATGGCATTTATTCATGATCTCATCGTTCTTTTCGGGCTTTAAATGCATAAAATGTCATAAAAATACCATATATATGCTTGTTTGTTTACTTGTGTATTTTAGGTATGGATATCGTGAAAAAAGACAAAAGATCACAACAAACAAGGAAAAACGAACATGAGAAACGAAGCCGTACAATGAACCGGGCCCTAGTTTGTGAATCATCAGAGAATATACCTTGAAGACATGAAGATGTACAATATTGAGCCCTCGTTTATGAAGAAATGACACTTAATACCTTTGTATATTAATAATTACAAGTTTGGTCCCTTAAGTTTGTCAAAATTACAAAAAAGTCCTTCAACTTTGAAGATTTGGCAAGTTTAGTCCCTCAACAATTCTAAATTGTAAACAATGGTCCCTCATGAAGTCAAACATCCAATGAAGACCTTCAAAGTTGAGAATTTTCCAAGATCAGCCCTTGAAGTATTCAAAAGTGGCAAAAATAACCCTTGAAACCTTTTTGCCAAAGTTTAGTGGCCAAAGTGTGAAAATATAAAGTTCAAATGTGAAGGGAATACGCTTTTAAGGCTGAAAAACTTGTTTTACATGTTTTTCCAAAGAACAAGGACCCAAGTTGCCATTCTGAAAGTTCAAATCCATAAACACGTGCCAAACACTTCCTTTCCACCTTTTTCTTATCAGAAAGTGTTACTATTCACTGTATGAACCCAGTTACCACCTCACTTAAAACAAAGGGTAAATACAAATTACCTTGGCACACGTTTGATTCACATGCCCATAAACCCATCCCACACCAAAAACCTTCAATCCCACTCACCATGTGACCCCACAATTCAACACGTCAACCAGTCAAATTACACCCTCCTCTCCAAGCAATCCTAGTTGGCAAGATTAACGATTTATAGCTACTACTTGGTCCCCAAGCATAAAATGAACAACCAAGATCATTTTGGACAGCTCAACAACAACAAACGTCTAGAAGAATTCAAGGGTATTTTGGAGACTTCATAGCCTAGGGTTTTGTATTTTTCTACCTTGGAATCGTCTATATAAAGACTCCTCAACATGTGAGAGAGCTTTTGTTCTAGATTTTAGCTATTTCTTTGTAATTCCTTTTTAATGAAATAAAATTTGAATTTCTGAAAATTTTGAATTCTCTTTTGTGTTTTATAAAAGTTTGGTGTTGGATTAGCTAAGATATGAGTTCCATTTACCTGTTTGATTGATTTTGAGAAAAGGTTTTAAGGTTTAAAACACTTGTTTTCAAAAATCAAAGGATAATCTGTTTTGGTTAACTTTTGTGGTTTGTTCTTCTTAGCAGCTATTGGAAGCTGGTGCTTGTTCTTAATAGCACCTCAGCTCAAACATTCCAAATTGTGGATGTACATTTTGGAGGTTTGAATCTCTTATCTCTTTTTGTTTTATGAATTTTGCTTAATTTTTGGGTGAATGTGCATATTTGCTTGTGAATCTGTGGATTTAGGGTTGATTTGTGTTTCTGAGGTTGGATTATAATTGTTAGGGTTGTCTTGATCTTGGATTGAGGGTTAAAACATAACAATCCTTTGAAAATCTGAGAAACCAGATTCCAAAGGGGTGTTTGGGTTAACTGATTTATCAAGATCCAAGGCAACTTGAGTGGTTGTTTGTTGTTCCTTTGTGGTGGTATTTGTTTATCTGGTGTATTGGGTTACTTATCTGCAACTTTTGAGGGTCTAAACACCTAAATCAATCAAAGGTCTATAAAATCAGTTTTACATGGAAATTTTGGCTAAAGTTTTTAGGACACCTAGATCTAAGGGTAGAATAGGGCTAACAAGTGCTAAGTTTTGGTTAACATAACCAGGGAAAGGGATTTGAGGGTTTGAAATTGGGTTGGTGGTCAAATAGATCAGCAAAAGGTTTTTGAAAAAGTGCCTTGTTCATCAGTAACTTTTTATGCTTGAATCTGCTTATTTACTTTGATCCAGTGCTTGAAACAAGTTTATTTGTGCTTATCGGACTTTATTATAGCTTTTGTATGCATATGGTTCAATTTGGTTGGCTTATTCATGCTTAATCTGCTTATTTTGTCATAACTGCTTATTATCCAAGTATGTATCATATATGGTGACTGTTTGCTTATTCTGGGCTTATTAAGTGAACCAAATTGTAATTTGTTGATTGATATTGACTCCTTGTGATCCACTGATTACAAGGGTGCCTTTGTTTTCTATTGAATCCAACTGGATCTCTTTAAATAAGAAAGTCAAATAGTCAAAGCAGTGGGAACTCCTTTCCCCTGCTGCTAGCCACTGCTAGTGTTATTTCACCTTGAGCTTATCAATAAGTTGTTCTAGCTTATTTAAACCTGCAAAAACATTGAATTTTTAATAGGTGTCACTTATTGGACCCATTTGTTCATTCTGGAGCATTTGAGGGGTTGACTTTGAGCTTTGACTAGAAAACCAACTACTTTGACTTGTACATAAGTGCTTATTGGCTTATTCTGCTTATTTGGCTTGTCTTATTGAACTTTTATTTGTTTATTTGTCTTAATGAAGTCATTTAGAGTCTTTTGTAACTTATTTCAAGGTCTGAGGTGGTCTAGAACCCCAACCCAACTATTTTGTCTTTTAGTGAAATTCTACTTTGTATATTTCTGGCTTATTGGGTTTGCTTTTTCAAAATTTCCTTTCATAGATCTCTTAGTCATCTCAAAAGAAGGTTGTGTGTCAAATATGAGCTTATGGCATTGGCTTATTTCTTAATGGGCTTATGGGCCCAATAAGGATAAGCTGTTATACCATTAAGCTGTGATAAGGTCAAAACCAACTTTTGGGCCTTCAGACTTTGGTTTTCAGAATCAAATTTTGAGTAAGATAGGGCCTTTTCAGCTTATTTGGACAAGTTTTAACTTTTTGGGCCCATTAAGCCCATTTTGTTGGGCTGTTTTGGATTTTACCCCAGTTGGGGGCCCATTAGGGGTATTTTGATAATTCACTTTGATTTTCTGTTTTTTAGGTTAAAATAAACTAGTTTGCAAGTTTTTAGAATTTTTTATAATATTTGGATTTTTAATAATATTTTAATAATATTTTATTATTAAATTTCATTTTTCACATTTTTGCAACATTTATATTTTTCTTAGGTCAAATACATTAAAATAGGATTTTAAAACTCTTAGATTAATTTTAGCATCATTTTCTTAATTTTTAGAATTATTTTAATATTTTAATAGTTTTTAATCATTTAAAAACAGTTTTTCTTAGTTTAAAAATTTAGAATAATATTTTTTAGACTTTTAAAGTCATTTTTGAGGTTTACAAAGTGAAAAATCTATATTTGGACTTTTTAATAATTAATTGGATTTTTAGGGATTTAATTAGCATTTAAAAATTAATATTTCATTAATTAAAAGGTTTGAAAAAGTTTTGATCATTTTTAAACTCTTAGTTTATTTAAATTGATTTTTGGTAACTTTTTCGGAATTTTTAGAATTAATTTTTAATTTGGCACTTTTTACGGTTTTTAATTTAGTCGTCGTAGTAATAAGTTTCACGTATCTGTCATTCTATTTCCTCATCCCCTTCTTTCTCAAATATTAATCCAAAATATTTACATCTTAATCACACACATATACCTCCTTGGGAAACGAACTTTCACCTTTGGGTCATTAGTACACGGTTTTCCTAAACCGTCGTATTTAATACTTATCTCTTAGATACGCTCTTTTTCCTAAAAGACGTATCATTACCACAACCAGGAACCAAAAAAGGGGATCGTGATCTTGGTTTTTGATTCTAGTTAAGCAATTGTTTTCCTT
The DNA here is from genome assembly GCA_025667525.1 of Glebionis coronaria. Lineage (NCBI taxonomy): Eukaryota > Viridiplantae > Streptophyta > Magnoliopsida > Asterales > Asteraceae > Glebionis > Glebionis coronaria. The sequence goes on from JANFOE010001397.1 coordinate 214,908, forward strand.
CTAATCGAATAAGGTAACCATCTATTATTTCTTCCTTTGTATTTACGAAATTCTATGAGTTTAACAAGAGCACGTGAATCTTGGATTTAATCCTTGTCTGATGGTTAATCAATGGCGGTTTGTGATGTTTTAAAAAAAGATAATATACCGAGAGCATAAGGTCTCGGTGGGATTTTGATTCTCACAGCCGAGACATATTAAGATCTCGGTGGTGACTTGTTTTAAACAGCCGCTGCAAAAAAAAAGAAAAAAAGTAAACATGGGGTTGTAGTGTATTAAGGGGATGTTTGGGTTTAAGGACAGTGGGAAAAATCAATCAGCAGGGGGGCATTTTCTTAACAGCAGTGGCAACCGAGAGTCCTAATGACTCTCAGTGGGTAGCAGTTAGACAGCAGGGGGAACTGCTGCCCTAGCAATAGCAAAAGGGGGGTCTTTGGGATCTCGGAAAGCACTAGGCTATGGGATCTCGGACAAAAGGGGCAGAAAGGGGTGTTTAGTTCGTTTGTTTCGTTAGTTTCTTTATCGTGCGACCGAGACTTTATAAGTCTCGGTAGGCTAAAGTTTTGACTCGGGTTTCGGGTATACAATTGGATGATATAAACAAGGATTTATTAAACTATATTTAGAAGTCTCGATAGGCTTAAGTTTTTTTACCAAGTAAATTGTATCATGGTTTAACTAATAAAAAATGTTTTATTAAATTATTTAGTAAATTAATTTAAACGATTTAATTAGTTTATTAAGTTAGAATACATGGTTTTATTTAAACTATTTAAATTCTCATGGACTCTATTTTGGAAACTTTCTATTTTAAGAAACTTTCTAAGTCAGGAAACGTTCTATTTTAGAAGATTACTCATCACATTATAATTACTTAAAGATAGAGACTAGACACTAATTAGAGTACATAAATTACACTAACGAGTATATAGTACATTATACAGTAATCATAAGTACTAGATATACAATAATCAGTAAATATCTTAAGACAGTCAGAGTTACCAGTTTATACACAAACAGTGCAACAATACAGGAACATAATAAATCGAATTAAGAACAATAAGAATCAGTAATAGTAACTAGTAACGAGACAACTTATTATGCGTCCATTATTTATGTAATAACCGTGAACTCAAAGTAGATCTTTCAGCTTTAAGTCTTATTTCATTACTGGACACGAGGCACGGATTTCCGTCCTTCAGTAAGGACTTCCTTTCTATGCATGATTAGGATTCCATGTCTGCAGCCAAATGTTTTCCCCAGTATATTTTATAAATTATCAGAAATTATTTTAATAACTAAGATATTGCCTGAGCCTTATATACAAGCATGACCAGTTAGTTATACTAGTTACGGAGGTACCGTAACCATGACACTTGAGGCACCAGTTAGTTATATTAGTGGGGCGTATGGATGCATCCTAGGCTATCAGTTTACAGTTTATCAGGTAAATGTGGTATGTGCTCTACATCCTTCAAATTGGAGCTGATCCCTCCACCCAGCACATTATTTAGAGGTCACCCCTCTACAGCATGATGAGGTCACCCCTCCAATTATTCATGAAGCAGTTGTTACAGTACATTACCTATATAAGCTCTATGCAATTAAAATACAGTAAATGCATGTTTTCAGATTTAACAGATAATACTTCTGCTTTATCATTTATAAATCAGACTTTTCAAATTATACTCAGATTTCCGCTGCAATATTTACTTATCTATCTTACAGCTTCAGTAATTTATCATCTGCTTCATTTCAGTATTTCTTATCATGCTTTATATCCGTTCACTGGACGTTATGCTCAGCCGTAGTTCTTTTCATGTTCTAACGGCAGGTACACCAGGACGCTCTTAGGATTCTGAGAACATGTGCATTTGGATGGAAGCTATCCAGAGTTATTACTTTATGCACTTCTTATATTATTCTGCTTATTTGGACATTGTTTAGTCCTTTCCTTCAGTATTTATTTTTCATGTTTTGAGCTTATGTTTGGATTACTGATGTTTGATTCCAGTATTTCCTTTATAGTCGGTTAATGTTTTAGGACATTTACCTTATGCTTTGATGACACGCCATAAATACACGTAACGTTCCACTTATACAAGTGGGGTGTTACATTACCAAACAGATTACCGAATGAGTACGACATGGGATTTAAACGGTTTATCAAACTATGGTATTAATGAAACCTTTCATCGGGAAAACTTGAATGCATCGATTTAGATAGTGGGAAATAGTCGATAAGATAGACTGTGATTGATCCATTCCAGTTTGTGTTAAGATGCACTCGCAACTTCATTTTTGCAACTCGCAATTCAACGTTGAGGTGAGTTCATACCCCTCTTTCTCTTTTCGAAATTGCTTTATAAATGTTTTAAATCTATTTTGGGGGAGATGCATGCTTGTCAATGTTAAATGCGTATTTATACGTTTCAATGACTGTTGTGATACATAAGAGCTCATACTTTTCAAGTATTGTTTGTGATACATACACGCTTATATCTTTGATGAATTGTTTATGCTACATATGTGAATATGTGAGTTAGTCATGGTCTTCTTTTAATCTACCTTATATGCTTAATGTATATGAGGTGTAAGACCCCATTTTGATAAATGGAATATCACAGGATAATATGGCCTGTCATCAAAGCATGAAAGGTAATATGTACAAACATACATGACTAGAACGGAAAACCAAAATAAAACATTGGTCCCCAAACATAAGCTCAAAACATAAATAAACTAAAAGAATGGAGAATGACAAACCAGGTGTCCAAATAAGCCTCAGTATAAGAAGGCAAAAAAAGAAGAAGTCAAAGCAGCTTACATCCTATGCACGTCCTCCAAATGCTCAAGTCTGTCCATGGGTACCTTCCGTTTTGGGACATGAAAAGGAAAGTAACGGCTGAGCAATACGCTCAGTGAACATATATAATGATAGTGAGATGATAGCATAAACATAAGTAAAGAATGAAATGATAGTGCAATGGAATAATGTAAGTCCTGGAAAACCTGGTTTAAGCTTATAAGACTAGTTTTATATTTCTGAAAAGACTTATGTTTAATATGTGCTGAAAACTGTATTTTAAATATGCCCGGAGCCCATATAGATCATGTTATATCAACGTGCAAGAATACTTAGAGGGGTGACCTCATCATGCAATTAGAGGGGCTACCTCTAATTAATAGATAAAATGAGTGGAGGGATCAGCTCATATAACGGATGCAAGGCACACATCGCAGTTACCATGAAATCATACTACGTGTTCTAGGATGCACCTATCCGCCCCACATGATAATAATAACATAGGCCAAAATATTGTAAGGGACGTTGCGAGCAATCACTCTCACCGCAGAAGAGTCATAACACTGGTGCCTCTAGTGATATGGTTATGGAACCCCCACAACTAGGTGAAACTGGCATGCATGTATATAGCTCAGGCAATCTAAAATAATCATACATATATACTGATGTGTTTAAGATACGTAAACTATTGGGGAAAACAGATGGCTGCAAACAGGTAAATCCTAAGTATAGGAAAGATTGTCCTTACTGAAGGATGGAATATCCGTACCTTATGTCCAGTAAATGAAGACAAAAACGAACGTAAAATATCACTCCGACATCACAATAGCTACACAATGAAGGGACATGAATAAGAGTCGGTCTTACTTGTACATACTTGTTAATTAGTTTACTTGACGTGTTCATACTTATTATACTTGTTCTTGTCTTGTTATAATATTTCATGTTTTATTCATGTGTTTCTTATTGTTTCATGTGTTTTAGATTCATGTTTTAAGTGTTATAATACTTGTTATAACATAATGAGTAACTTTCTAAAAATAGCAGGTTTCTATATATAGCAACTTTCCAAAAATAGTAGGTTTACTTAATTAGTAAGTTTCAAAGAATAGAAAATTTTCATAATTAGTAAGTTTCCAAAAATAGAAAGTTTCCATGTTTAGCGTGTTTCTATAAATAGCATGTTACCATATTTAGTGTGTTTCCATATTTATCATGTTGCCATAATTAGTATAATTTTATAATTAACATATTTCCATAATTAATCGTATACTTATTTTATATCATGTATAATTATACTATAAAGTGTAATAATTATAAAATACTTAGCTTAACTTAATATTATTAATTAATAATGTCATGTCATGTTATTATAAGTTAATATTAATTAATAATATTACATATTTCATGTTATTAAACTTTACTATAAAAGATATTAATTAATTAACTTAAGTTTTAATTAATTAAATCCATGTTCATGAATAATTAGCTAATTAATTATTATAACATAAGTTTATTTAAATAAATGTACATACATGTTATCTCATGATTTTATTTAAATAAACATAACCTATGTATTTATTTTAATTAAACGAAAATTAATTAATACAATTAATTAATTAAAACATAACATAAACTATTTTTACAAGTTGGTTTAATTACGTGTCCTTGAAAAATGTCAAGTTCCCGAGCCCTAAAACCGATACCCGACAACCGAGCACCACAGCCCGAAGGCTGCGGCCTCGCTGCCGACCATTCAACAAACTACCATCGAGAGCCAAGGGCTCTCGGTTCCCACTGCTGGACCCAACGCTGCCCATGTTGGGCGTGCGTGGGTTGCGGCCGAGAACAACAAACAGCCATCGCACCCTTGTGGGTTGCAACTGGCTTGTATAAACCCACACCAAGAGTCATGAGACTCTGGGTTTCTGTGAACCCGAAGCAAACCCCAACCAATGCTTGATTAATTACTTATTTAAACATGCTTAACTTTGTATATTCATGGATCTAACTTGATGATCATAATTAAAAGAAAAGAAAAAAAGGATCATGATTTAGAGATACCGAAAAGTGTATTTGTTTAGGAATGATGCATATAACAATTACCTGAATAATCAAAGATCAAAAGTTGGCCTTTCTTCTTGTCTTGCTTGTGGTAGCCGGCGGCCAAAAGAAGGGAGAACAATAGGGTGTTTGGTTATTTTCCAAAAAATTGTGAAAAGTGAAATCCCTGGAAGATTTTTTGGTACATGTATTCTTGGTTATGGGCCGGGTCATAGCCCACCCTTCTTCTCCTTTCTTGCCGTCCAATCCCCCTATATATATATATATATATATATATATATATATATATATATATATATATATATATATATATATATATATATATATATATATATATATATATATATATATATATATATATATATATATAGAGAGAGAGAGAGAGAGAGGAGCGTTATTATGATGACCGGTCTTAAAATAAAAACAATAGCAACCAGTTTGGACCGTTAGATCAATCACCTTGAATGAGATCTAATTTTAATTAATTAATTAATTCATTATGGCATTTTAGTAATAAACTTTAAACAATAGTGGCAATTAGCATGTTCTACAAGGCTGCTTAAGTCTTTGCTTTAACATTTGTAACGTCTTAACATTTGATGGCTAATAAATAGTGCTTATTAATGTATCAACTATTTACAAATTTTAGGACTATTGATACGTTTTATGGCACACGGTTTTAAGCTCATTGAATTTCTTGATATGTATATTTAAGTTTTTGATTACACGTTTTCATGTCGGAATTATACATTTTAGCGTCGGCTTATATTTTTTGATAAACTTACATATTGTTATTACATGCATGATGACACATTAATTTTACATATTATAATTAACAAACTAAGACTTTTGACACAGTTTTATGATACATTATAATAACACATTAATTCAACTTATTTTGACTTTTTAAAATTTTATAAAATTTCTCACAATGAAATTAAATGTGTCAAAAAACCTAATTTATTACTAAAATCGTGATATTAACATTTATGTGTCATTACATCTAAAAATTTTCTAGTATTTATCATTAAAAATGTGTCATTTTTAATTGTCACGAAATTTTAAAGAATTATGTGTCACTATTTATCATAAAAAATTATCTATTTTAAGTGTCATTATATCTAAAAAAAATAATATGCCACTATTTATCACTAAAAATGTGTCATTTTTATGTGTCACTACATCTTAAACAAAATAATGTATTACTATTTATCTTTGAAAATGTGTCTCTAAAAAGAACAATGTGTCATTATTTATCACTAAAAATATGTCACTACATCTAAAAAAATAATATGTCGTTGTTCATCACAAAAAAATGTGTCATTTTTATGTCACTACATCTAATAAAATAATATGCCGCTATTTATCACAAAAATTATGTCATTGTTATGTATCACTACATCTCAAAAAATAACGTACCACTAATTATATTTAAAAATGTGTCATTACATCTCAAAAAGATAATGTACTACTATTTTATCATAAAAATATGTCAAAATTATGTGTCACTATATCTCAAATAAATCACGCGTCATTATTTATAATAAAAAATGTGTCATTTTTATGTTTCACCATATATAAAAATAATGTGCCATTTTTTATCACATAAAAATGTGCCATTTTTATGTCACTACATTTTAAAAAATTGTGTTACTATACATATGTCATAAAAAATAATGTGTTATTATACTATACATATGTCTAAATTATGTGACACAACTACATGACCAAATAAAAATCTTATGCATGAAATTTTGTGAAACTTTTAAAGATCATGTGAAAAAGGGTTCATTTTCAAGGATATATCACATTAATTAAAAAATGGATATAAAGACTAAAAGATGATGATATGTTCGATGTCGATCCATGTGCGAGTGGCTTTGAACATTATTGGTTTGAAGTTTATTGTTTCTGCTAACTATTTTTAGTTTTTTTCCATATTTATATTTTAGATCAAGAATGAAGCGAAATTAAAAGGTAGCTTTAAACATTTTTGTAACGTTTTTGACTAAAATGTTGTGAGTGAAAATGGCGGTGGTTGTCAAATAAAACAAGAGCTTGATATGTCCTTTTTTTCTTGAATAGCTGATATGTCATATCTAAAAAAAATAATACTCCCAGAAGAGTAATTGATAAAGAAAGTATATTCCTAAATTACCCTTAAACATACATAAGTTACTTTTGCATTTATTTTAAAAACAAATAACACTTGTCAAGTTTTTATTGGTTCTTATTGTTTTTATTTTATGATCGGTACTTACATGAACGCAAATCTATATATATATATATATATATATATATATATATATATATATATATATATATATATATATATATATATATATATCCCGTGTGTTATTATTCGTATCGGAGTTTGTGTTTCATGTTTGTGTTTATTCCTTGTCATGTATTATTTATTATACTTAATAATTGTAAATAATATATAATATTCTTGGTTCATGTCGTGTATTAATTAAACGTAAAGTTTTAATTAATCCGTGATTTCATGTAATTAATGCATTCATGGATTTTAAAGCGGGTTTTACAACTCTTCCCCTCTAAAAGAATAATTCGTCCTCGAATTAGAGATATGATAAGCTGAAAAAGACATACGTAACATGACTGTAAAAGACACGGGACGTGACGTGACCGGAAAGAACATATATGTGTCATGGACGGAAAAGAGGATAAGAAATCATGATGGACTCTGTCTTGATGATACATAAGTTTTTTTTAGTTATCAACGTTAGATAGATCCTCATGAATCTGATCGAGTGAATAAGAACTAACGTGCAAGGGTAAATGAAACGTTATGATGTAAAATAACCCGGAATAACTGACATAATTAATATCATAGCAAAGATGCGCGGGACATACTGAAACGTAGTACGTGAACAATTCTAAACGTGATACGTGAACAGTTATGAACCTATGATACGTGGAGATATGGTGAGTGTAATATGGGAAACATATGGTGGACGATGATACGTGAAGACCTATCGTTAACGTGATATGAGATACGTGAAATTATCATGATACGAGAAACATATCATAAACGTGAGATAGCTGAGGAGGTGACGCCAAGCGATACGAGATGAGACATGAAATGTGACGTAAAACGTCCATCTGAGGATGGAAAGTCATACTAACTTTAGTCTGGTCTTCGAAGCTTTCTGCCACTCTTTCCAGAACAAACTGTGAAACGTAAATCGTGAGATAGGATACGGTCATGAACGTGAACGATGTCATGAAAGTGGAAGTGAAAGCCAATCATAAAATGAAAGTGGATATAACCGTGAACAAAGTTGTGAACGCTAACGTGAGACGTAACTCGCGAGCTGAAATAGTCATACGGATGTGAACGTAAATATTGTACGCGAACGTAACCCTTTATATTATTTGATAGCTGAAAGAGTGCCGTGTAATCGTACGATCATCGGCTGGAAGATATCTGATAATCTGCTACTGCGTACTCATTTCGGATAAAAGAAACGTGTAGGCTAGGTTAAATGGTCTAATGACGATTCAAAAATTCTAAAAGTTGGAATGACTGCAAACGTGTTGGCGTTCTATCTTCACCTGCTGGTAAGACAGGCATTTAGATATGAACGTAACTGCATCTTGTTTCATAGAAACTGGATACACAGAAGTTTGGAAACTATGAGTTTATGAAATTAGACTACTCTTAACGTAGGATCCTTTGGAACACATAATTTAGTGTAGGATCCTCTCTATTACGCGTATGCTGAGTCATGATAAGATTAACTGTACGAATCAATGTGATTTAGCGTGTCACTGTAATCAACCAGAATTTATACTGGAATAAATTTTGGGTGAAATTTCTTCTGTCGTAGAGTTTGTAACATAGAGTGAATATCGTCCTCATGCTCTCCTCTAGACTTAGAGAAAAAAATCAGGTTGTCATTGATGAAACAATAACGAATTTTTTTATGAGTTAATGGGAAACTCCCTTCATTAAGTTCGTAAATATTGATGTAGCATTCGTGAGACCAAAACCAAAATCATGGATTTAGCATGACGTTCTCTATAACGAGAGCTCTGATACCGAACTGTAACACCCCCAAATTCATACAATTCAATACAGCGGAAGACTCGTTGGTGTTACGAGATAGCACATTACTCACATCATAGACAACGCTTAAAAATTGCGACGTTTAATAATAAAGTGTTTCCATTCATAAATATCAAGTTTACATAGGTCCCAAGTCATTGTATATCATACAGGTTTTACAAAGCATTTGAATGGAAATTATTATTTAAGTGCGGGCCATGAATTCTTGTTGTCTTCCCGAGAATTACCTTCAAGTACCTGAGATAAAACATGTTAAAAGAAAAGGTCAGCGATAACGCCGAGTGAATTCATAGAGTTTAATAAAATTCATTATTATAACATCGGTATAAAATTATTACCGAAAATCATTTTGTACAAATCTTTGTAATAGGCCATAAAATAGCCAAAGTCATTTTATACAAATCCTTATCAAAAATCATAATATAGGCTTTTTGCCTTCAAAATCATTTTACGAACCATTGTCGTAAAAACATCATACAATACGTTTTATAACGTTATATAGATTAAATAAAAACCATTGTATGAATATGGTTAAATAAAACCAAAACACGAACATAATATCAATAATAAGACCCCGTATTGCTAGTCAGGCAATATATTGTAACTCAGTGCGTATAGCAGTATTTCGTTATTTTTGGATTATTATAAGCCGCATGACATTGTTACCGTACTATACCAAACAACGGGTAGCTAACCCGAACTCAATTTTCCCATCTAAATTAGCGTGTCGTCACAATAATCACGCTTGTGTAAATCTTCTCATACATAAATTTGCTTGCCAATCAATGTGGCACGACGGGGATCAACCGTCAAGGCGCGAACTGAGGTGATCGTCCCCAAATAGTACTATTATATGTATAAGCGTCTACCAAATCCCGGTAGTTCACAATTCACGCTTATGGGACTTTTAGTGACATAACCTAAATTTAATAATCCATTTCATTTCATTTATCGGGTCATATATTCATTCATCGGGTCATACAATCATTCGGGTCCAAATCAATAAACAAATAATCGGGACAAACGGTGTCCTATTTTATCAAAACTAACATGTTATCTCCCTCGCGGGTTTATAAAACATTTCATAAAAACATTTAAAAGAGTGCGAGGCTATGAACTCACGTTGATGTGGGAAAGCGGTTTATCGGCGATTCGGATGTACGGTACGTGCTTCAATCACGGAAACCTAGACAAATAATACTCGTCTTAGACTCTTGTCCAATGAATTTATAAAAATAAGAATTATGTATACATATGATGATTTTATACATATGATGATGATCAAGTGGGTTTATACATCTTTACTCATTCATTATAGTGTTTATGTGTTGGTAACATTTTTATACTAGTTATACTAGTTCAATTTAATTACATTTTGAGGCCCAGTAAGCCTATTACAAGCCCAATATATTATATTAGACCAATTATACTTTTATTATTAGTATTATACTTTACATGTTGGGCCCAAATGGGTTAAGGCTATGTTTGGTAAAAATAGCTGTAAGCTGTAAGCTGTTAACTGTAAGCTGTTAACTGTTAACTGTTAGCTATAAAGCTGTTAACTCTTAACTGTTAGCTGTATTGTTTTTTAATAAAAGTGTTTGGTAAACTAGCTGTTAACTGTAATAATATGATGTAAAATGACAAAAAAGGACTAAATATTATCTTTAAACTACACATACACCTTAAGAGCTCTCATGTAGCAATCTGAAGAAAACATGCAAGTTAATGAATTCACTAATTTTCTAAAAGGCTAATGTATGCGTTTATTATTATCACTATATACTTGTGTGTATATTATATACATCATCAATTATCCTAGAACATTTCTTTCATTTACAGCCAACTATATACATGTGTGGTTAGTTTACATCACCAATCATACATAACTAACAAGCAACAAAAAATTTATCACTATTAATGTTGCTAATGTGATAGTAAATACTATGCAAAATGAGATGATGCACATATATGAACCACATATAAGCATGTCATATTTGTGGTGGAAATCGAAACAGTACGAGCTCGCAAAATATGGTTTAAGAATTGTTTTATCAGCAAGAATTTTGTTCGACTCAAAATACTAATCATAATCGCATCAGTAACTTTGTTAATAATTTGGAAAACTAACCAACCTATTAAATTAATAGTAAAAGATCAATTCATAATGAATATCTCAGTTCTATATTCTATATACACATTCTTTTTACACATGCACAAAACACTCGATATGGACATCTCAATAAAAAGCAACTGATGATGGATATCTCAGTCCTATAATGTATATCTCACACTCTATGTTGTATACACACATGCATAAACACAGCAAAACAACTAAACCATTGAAATAAGATTTGCAAAAAACAACTCATGATATGGAAGTTAAAAAGAAACAACTGATGATGGATATTGAAAAAAGTGAAAGATCTCCTACTAGTGAAAGATGTCAACAGATTCACAAGAAGGTTCTTGGGGAAGAGTCGTAACTTTGATCACGGTACTGTGGTTTTGAAGAATTATAATTAGGGTTATGGGAAAGAGACGTGATTTATATATCTTTTTGAGGGTAAATGGGTAATTTTATTTTCTAACAGCTCTTTAGCATGTAGGACGCTCTTCTTAACAGCGTCTTATTTTGGAGCTAGTTGTGTGATATAAAAGCTAATAGCTCTTACTTCCAAACGGAGCTAGTTAATCTAAAAGAGATTTTTTTTTAACAAAAAAGCTAATAGCTCTAGAAAAGCTCTTAAAAAGTTGTTACCAAACATAGCCTAAGCCCAATAAGTAAGTTTATAAGTGTTTTACTAACTAGTCAGGTTTATAGTCCAATAAGGCTACTCTGGCCCGTTAATGTCTATATGTTGTAAAGCTCGGGTTTTATCGGTTTTTACTTGTTATATAAGTTCATATATCAGTATGTGAGTTTATAAAAGTTTATATTAGACGGGTCCGATCGTCTAAGTTTTAATTGACGAAAAACGTTAATTTTACGGTACTAGCTGAAAAGACGTAAAAATCATGTTTATAGTTTTTATAACTTATAAAACTTACCAAACTACCATTTTTATATAATGTCCATTTATTTATCCTTATGTATATTTATATAAAGGAAATATATAAGTTAGTGGGTTTTAATTCACATTTTATACTATATTTATTTGAGTGCTTATATAATAATATTAAACTTTAATTTCACAAAATGAGTCCTAAATTTTAAGTTCACTAAAATGTCCATATCTAGAGTTCTATAATGAGATAGGACCTCAAATTTTTATCACAGAAACTAAATGATATGTGCTTCATTTTATTCCAGTATAGCTACTGATGAATCAAACTCTAAATATTTTATTAAATTCGTCCAAAACAATGTAGGCAGATTTGCACTCTAAACTTGTTCTGGTCATATCTCACTCATTTTGATGATTCCATTGCATGACGAACTCTCACATGTGTATAACACCTAATACTTACTGTATATTGATTCCACGTTACCATTTTATCAGTTTAACATTTGGTTACTTACTGTTTTTACACAGCCATCTTATTAAGCAAGATTTAACCATTTTTACATGTGGTTTTTCCATCTTTTTATCCATGTTTATCAAATCTATCAACACCAAATCCCCACATAATATTTTTAATCATCATTCATCATCATATACATATACATAAATAAAGAAAATACAAGATTACATAATCAAAATAACAAGAGGATAGAAAGAACAATCTCTATACCACCAAGATTAAGTAGTTTGAAGGATCAAGACTTGGTTTTGGGTCACCAAATCTTATGAACTCTTGTATGAAATCTTCAAGATCACCAAGGGAGATGTTGGTCTTTGAAAATCAGCCCTACTTTATCTTGCAAACTTCTCTTTGGATGTTAAAATCACCACCAATCTATAGAGCTTCAAAAGGGCTTCATCATATGTGGGAATAACACATGGTTTCATGGTTAAAATTGATCAAATGAGGATGTTTTTGGTTGAGATGGGACGACTAGGAGGAGTAGAGAGAGAGAGGGAGATTATAGTGGTTTTGCATATTGATTTTTGGTGGAAATGGTTTTAGTGAATGGTTTATGGAAGTATATACATGTGTTAAACTTCTCTGAGAAGTTTTTGACACCTATGGTGTGTTGTGGGCTTAGTTTAGACGCCACATGTATGGGGATGGGCAAGTGTAAACTTGTCCCATCCCCATTAATTTACGGGTAATCCTCGATTCTAGTTTCCTCGATTTGTGTGCCCTTGGGTCGTTTTACGAAAAACGCTTTTATAAATTATGAATCAACGACACAAAACGAATCTAATAAAAATTGTCTCATCCAAAACGGAGTTCGAAAACGTAAATACGAAATCCCAAGGTTTCCGGTTTAGTCGTAAAGGACGTTAAATTATAATCATAAGTCCTAATCTCTTCTCGTAAATTTGTGAGTTTATGAACCAACACAAATTTAAAATTCCAAAATAATATTCACGGATAAATTTATTTCCTGAAATGTCGAACTTTCACCAAAAACGAGGTATGTAAACGTAAGCACGTAACGTAGAATCCTCCGGTTTAGACGTAGTCGATGCTACTTCAAGACGTAAATCCAAATTTCTTTTCCCAAAAATAAGTGAGTTCATAATATAACATTAAAATAATGTTTTTAAATAATATTTGAGAATAAAATATAAACCGTAAATTGACGGATTGTCACAACATTTACCCCTAAACAGGATCTTTGTCCTCAAAGATCATCTTATCTTACTACTCGCTTCTTATAGAGTTAAAGCCATGCGGGTCTTTCCTCCACATTCAGTCTTTTCTCACAAGTGTAATTCATTAAATACGCGAGTTTCATCAAACATAACTACGGGAATAAGATCAGGCTTAATGTTGACTTACTTTCTCTATCCATGATGTTCACGGGTTTTTGATGAATGCAACTTTTCGCTGATCTAAAATTTATCAAGAAGTCATCAGATTCTCACTTGATAGACATTTTATCAAGTTCGATATACGAAACATAATTCACGCAGCTCTTGAAGTCCTAGGGTAGATCCAGCTAATACGCCTTTTAAACCAATCTTGTACATCATCTCAATGGTCCCATACAACGGGGACTTATATCCCATGATTTTTCAGATCATCAATTCATTTTTCCATGGTTAAAATTTTGGCATAACTTCGCTACCCATCTGGAACTTCAAGATCTACATTTCATATTCACATAACCTCCTGCCCACTACCGGCAGTCAATAATCAGATCCTAATTTCAACAATCATTTCAGGTCTCACGGGTCGAGTATTTTGTAAGGTTAGGTTCGCCATCATAGGAAACCTTAAACCTAAAAGACATGTCCAACTCACAATGGGTGTATGTCGGGTGTCTTCATCCCAACTCCTGATTATAGATGCTCTAATATATATCCTCACAAGATTCGATCGCGATCCTAATACGATAGTTTTCAATGATAATCCCTCCAAAGGAAAACGATTTTACGGTTCATTACCAAAGGTCAATCATTCAAACATAAAACAAGACTTATAGTGTTTTGTATCGTTACTTTACCTCGTCCCTTCGATTTGGGGTGGTAAATAGTACTCTCATCAAGGTTCGTTCTCAATGACTTTTGAGCAAATCTCTAGAAATTTGATGCGAAGCGAGGATCTTAATAGAGATGATCGATACAGGCACACTATGTTTACACAACTCCTTTAAATACAAAGAGTCAATTTCTTCATCGAGAATATATCATTAACAGGAATGATATTAGCAGATTTGGTCAGTCTATCGACGATGACCCAAATCGAATCAAATTCAGATGATGACCTTTGCAATAGTTGACGTTTACTAATGTATGAGGCAATGTCTTCCTTCATAATTTGCCATCAGTACATCTTCTTCATATAAGATACACTTAGTCAGAAATGACATGAATAGAATACATAAACTTATGAGATTCTAATATGACTAAATCTCAAAATCTCCATATTTAGGCAACCACAAGCGGCCTTTTATACATTTAACGCCATCGGCTTCTTAATTCTAATGGTTCACATTAGCCGCGAACCACTTTTATTATCTATATTATCCTTTTTATAAGCATCAGCTATTTTTAAATTGTTCGGCAATTTATTTTGCACAATCATTATTAAGGAACACGTCCTAATTGATTCTTTATCCTTTCTATATTATGTGTCAGTATCTACATTCACCTTCCCTGATGAAACAAATATCATGACCGTATTCATTCAAAATTTCTTTCTTCATATTTTCTAAGTTTTAGTTTCGTCTTAGTTATTATTTTTATCAGTTTTGCTCACTCCGGCGTCTAAAGCGTCGATAATTATTACAAGTAATTAAATAATAAATATTTAATTTTATGAAATGTAAACGTAAAAGTTTTAAATTTTCTCAGTTCGTCTAATTATAGAAAAATGTTCTAAATAAATTTGAATTTAGTTAACACGATTTTTGTTGATTTATTGAAAATAACTAATAAGATTCGTAAATGTTCGAAAAGTTCTTTGTTTACACTTTGGTCAAAATTTTCTTAGTTGAAAATTTCAAGTCATAGTTTAAATGTTTTCCTCAATCCCTTTTAGGTTGTTTTGAGGTATGCACAAACATTTACCCCTAAACAGGAGTTTAGTTAAATGATTTAGTTATAAGGAATGATTCCTTAAAAATCCTTTGTTAATACATTTGTCAAAACATATTTGCACCTCCTTTTTGGTATAACCCTAAGCCTTAATGGCTCTAATTTTTGAAATGTCAATATAGATGCCATTATCTTATTAATCACACGGTCAAATCATGTAAAGTATTAAGCCGTTAATCACATGTTAAATATTCACGGTACAGGTTTTCATTGTTCGGTCAGTTCAAGGCAATCTATAAATAATTATTAACTCCTTCTTATTCTTATAAACAAACAAATGGTCCTTAATGATCACAAGCATGAATTTATCAAATTACAGCCTACACACGTGATTCATCAAATTTATGGATGCTACATGTGCATTGGTCAATCCAAACGACATCACATGAAACTCATAATGTTTATTACAAGTTCTGGATGTAGTGATTTGAATAGATAATCTTTTTCGCGGACGCGAAGTTGATGATAACCATGCCGAGGATCAAATCTTTAGAACATACGCTAGAACCTTGTAAATGATCGAACAATCTATCATCTTGGGTAGTGGATATAGATTTTAATCATCAATTTACTTAGTTCACGGTAATCAATAAACATAAGGAATGATAACACAATAGCTCTTCATGATGATGAGCTTGGTAGAATAAAAGCTTTTCCCGACAACTCTCTCAGTTGTACGGTAATTCTTTTAATTCAGATGGTGCTGACGTACAATGCACACGCCACGGGTGCAGCACCAGGAATAAAATTAATACCAATTCAACTTGCCTTAATGGTGAAAGTCTAGGTAACTCACCAGCAATACCTCGTAAAGTTTCAGATAACATAAACATCTTTTAATAAATTTAGTTTAAGTTCTTTCTAGCTTACAAGATCTATGACTAGTTCATAACCATTCACGGTGTAATTTCAAGTCTAAATGCAGGATATGGTCATCCATCAAGAATTATTTAGATCACTTTTGATAATCAACATCTTATCATTAAGGGGAATTCTACTCGAGTTCCCATCAATTAGGACAATGTCGTCATGTCATAATAAATCAATCTATTCTACTGGCACTATCAACTTTCCAGTTTCATTGTCGTTGATAAGATGTGAACTTCTCAAAAGACTAATAATAACTCATGATCTTTCACAAATTCAATGATATATGGAGACACAACTATCATTACAAGAGTAAGGTCAACGCATAATCTACGCGAGAGAATTTCAAATCAGATACAGGCGAAAACATTTACGAATATGAATATATCCCATGTTTTCATGAATTGAGTACGCATTCGAAAGATCCTGGGATCGTTACCCAGGTCATTCAAATGAAATCAAATCAAAAGAAATGATAGGAATGTCGATACATCCAGTCGGGTATCAACACTCGGTAATCAGATACTTTTCCAAAGAATCTCGCCACGGGAGAATTGGACAAGAAGGGAATATCAATTTGTCAAATAAGACAATTTCCACAAATGAGTAAATTCGACTCAGAAGAATAAATAGTACGGGCACATATGTAGGTGTCCCTAATAATATGTCCCTATTTTTCCCTTTTTGCAGATCTCATAAAATTTAATCTTTCACAATCTTCAAAGAAAATTTAGTGTTTATTAATAATTTCATGGTGACTACTAATCAGCCTTGCATTGTCACTTCCAAATTGTATGTAGGCGCGCAACTATATACAATTTCAAGATTAACGATGCAATACTCAGTTCGTCAAAATTTTATCATCATGTTTATAATAAAAACATTTTCATGCTTAATTCTTAAATAAGAATCAAAAATAAATTTACAAAGATTTTCTTTGTTATGAAAACAATTAAGTTTTCCAAGATGTTTCATACACAACTTCATTTCGATAACGATTATTTATAAATCTCACTTTGAATAATCCTTATAGTGATGAAAATTATATTTTCTCAAAGGATACTGTTTTACCTTATAAAAAAAATGAGTGATCTGCAAAAGAGTGATGAAAAGTTGTTCACCAAGAACTAATTACAATATGCTAGGAAATGAGCTTTAGCCAAATAATCATGAGGTTCATGACCTCGATGGCACTCAGGAATACAAAGAGAATAATCCACAAAGTAACTCAATTCGAGATGAGTACTTATTCAATGGTTGCATCACTAATGCAAACATTAGGAAGAACCAAGGAAAGATAGATAACATCGATACATGTAGGATTTAGCAATCAAAGGTAGTCTTTTCATTAATCACAAACAAGTCAAAATTGTACCGTAACACATTACGTGTCACTATGTCATACAATTCCAAGAACTCATCCTACCAACTGATGTCTCAGTTAAGTTAGGGATTTTTAAAAGATACCACAATGAATACTAATCTACAAGAGTCATTAGGTGTCCCACCTGTCCCGGAAGATCCATCGGTCCCAATTCAGAAGAAGATTTCTTCAATTTATTTATTGGACACTGGGCATCCTCGTCATTGGACAATGGCCTAGGAACAACCCTTAACACGAATCAACAATCATTTAAAACCTTATAATTCAATCACATGAATTAACGGATTCCTCTTAACAATCTCATATTCCATATAAGTTAAATTTTACTTTATTCAAGTTTCAATCAACTTATACTCAATGCGATATCCTACCTCATTTTCCAATACTTTCAACCTTATTCATAAACCTTAAAAGGGCAATAAAAGCTCAATATGAACAACACTTAATTTCCAATCCTATAGCTCTTACAACAATAGTTATCAAATAAGTCACTAGTATAAAATGACTCACACATTCAATTAGACTTCTCGGAAAGGTACTTGTGGCATGAGGCTTTTGGGTAATGGTTCCAATGACAGCCTCAAGTGCAACATTCACCCTTTCGATTTCAATTTAAGAATTGGATGACAACGAATCAGATGACATCTTTCTAGGTGGTAACGTTTTGTCAAACTCCACTCTATAAGGAAAGATCGTCATGACATAGATATCAAATTTAATCTCGTCAATTCTTCTTCAAGATCTTAATCAACTAATAATAATATTTCTACGAATATCAACCATTTTGTTCGGATCATAAATATCCACAACTTGGTTTAGATCTAGAATAGCTAGAATTCCTACGAGAATAGCTTCGATTAATTTACTAGGGGATTTAGGGTTCCTTGTGACATTCTATGTCGTATAAATACCTCGTATAAATATCAAAATAATCATCAAACAATCATGTAATAAAATTACATCATATATATATATCTCTATATATATATATATATATATATATATATATATATATATATATATATATATATATATATATATATATATATATATATATATATATATATATATATATATATATATATATATATATATATATATATATATATATATATATATATATATATATATATATATATATATATATATATATATATATATATATATATATATATATATATATATATATATATATATATATATATATATATATATATATATATATATATATATATATATATATATATATATATATATATATATATATATATATATATATATATATATATATATATATATATATATATATATATATATATATATATATATATATATATATATATATATATATATATAATCCAAGTTATATATATATTAAAATAACACTTCTCAGTCTGGCCTTGTCGGTAACTCGGGAATTCTTCGGCACCGTTATAGTCAAAATATTTTTAGACATTTTTAGAAAAATGTTTATAGTTAAAAGATTTTGAAATGTTTTATTCAAAACCTTGGTTTTAAAAATCTTTCGTTCTCTATAACGAGAGCTCTGATACCGAACTGTAACACCCCCAAATTCATACAATTCAATACAGCGGAAGACTCGTTGGTTTTACGGGATAGCACATTACTCACATCATAAAAAACGCTTAAAAATTATGTCGTTTAATAATAAAGCGTTTCCATTCATAAATATCAAGTTTACATAGGTCCCAAGTCATTATATATCATACAGGTTTTACAAAGCATTTGAATGGAAATTATTATTTAAGTGCGGGGCCATGAATTCTTGTTGTCTTCCTGAGAATTACCTTCAAGTACCTGAGATAAAATATGTTAAAAGGAAAGGTCAGCGATAACGCCGAGTGAATTCATAGAGTTTAATAAAATTCATTATTATAACATCGGTATAAAATTATTACCGAAAATCATTTTGTACAGATATTTGTAATAGGCCTTAAAATAGCCAAAGTCATTTTATACAAATCCTTATCAAAAATCATAATATAGGCTTTTTGCCTACAAAATCATTATTCGAACCATTGTCGTAAAAACATCATACAATACGTTTTATAACGTTATATAGATTAAATAAAAACCATTGTATGAATATGGTAATATAAAACCAAAACACGAACATAATATCAATAATAAGACCCCGTATTGCTAGTCAGGCAATATATTGTAATTCACTGCGTATAGCAGTATTTCGTTATTTTTGGATTATTATAAGCCGCATGACATTGTTACCTTACTATACCAAGCAACGGGTAGCTAACCCGAACTAAATTTTCCCATCTAAATTAGCGTGTCGTCACAATAATCACGCTTGTGTAAATCTTCTCATACATAAATTCGCTTACCAATCAATGTGGCATGACGGGGATCAACCGTCAAGGCGCGAACTGGGGTGATCGTCCCCAAATAGTACTATTATACGCATAAGCGTCTACCAAATCCCGGTAGTTCACAATTCATGCTAATGGGACTTTTAGTGACATAACCTAACTTTAATAATCCATTTCATTTCATTTATCGGGTCATATATTCATTCATTAGGTCATACAATCATTCGGGTCCAAATCAATTAACAACTAATCGGGACAAATGGTGTCCTATTTTATTAAAACTAACATGTTATCTCCCTCGCGGGTTTATAAAACATTTCATATAACATTTAAAAGAGTGCGAGGCTATGAACTCACGTTAATGTGGGAAAGCGGTTTTCAGCGATTCGGATGTACGGTACGTGCTTCAGTCACGGAAACCTAGACAAATAATACTCGTCTTAGACTCTTGTCCAATGACTTTATAAAAATAACAATTATGTATACATATGATGATTTTATACATATGATGATAATCAAGTGGGTTTTACATCTTTACTCATTCATTATAGTGTTTATGTGTTGGTAACATTTTTATACTAGTTATACTAGTTCAATTTAATTACATTTTGAGGCCCAATAAGCCTATTACAAGCCCAATATATTATATTAGCCCAGTTATACTTTTATTATCAGTATTATACTTTACATGTTGGGCCCAAATGGGTTAAGCCCAATAAGTATGTTTATAAGTGTTTTACTAACTAGTCGGGTTTATAGTCCAATAAGGCTACTTTGGCCCGTTAATGTCTATATGTTGTAAAGCTCGGGTTTTATCGGTTTTTACTTGTTATATAAGTTAATATATCAGTATGTGAGTTTATAAAAGTTTATATTAGACGGGTCCGATCGTCTAAGGTTTAACTGACGAAAAACGTTAATTTTACGGTACTAGCCGAAAAGACGTAAAAATCATGTTTATAGTTTTAATAACTTATAAAACTTACCAAACTACCATTTTTATATAATTTCCATTTATTTATCCTTATGAATATTATATAAATGAAATATATAAGTTAGTGGGTTTTAATTCACATTTTATACTATATTTATTTGAGTGCTTATATAATAATATTAAACTTTAATTTCACAAAATCAGTCCTAAATTTTAAGTTCACTAAAATGTCCATATCTAGAGTTCTATAATGAGATAGGACCTCAAATTTTTATCATAGAAACTACATGATATATGCTTCATTTTATTCCTTATAGCTACTGATGAATCAACCTCTAAATATTTTATTAAATTCGTCCAAAACAGTGTAGGCAGATTTGCACTCTAAACTTGTTTTGATCATATCTCACTCATTTTGATGATTCCATTGCATAGCCAACTCTCACATGTGTATAACACCTAATACTTACTGTATATTGATTCCACTTTACCATTTTATCAGTTTAACATTTCGTTACTTACTGTTTTTATACAGCCATCTTATTAAGCAAGATTTAACCATTTTTACATGTGATTTTTCCATCTTTTTACCCATGTTTATCAAATCTATCAACACCAAATCCCCACATAATATTTTTAATCATCATTCATCATCATATACATATACATAAATGTGACAACCGTGGTTTTGGGTTTGTCACTTGGTCTTACTTTTAGGTTATTTTATGTGTGCTTACTTGAATTGTGTGTTTACGTGTTTATTTTGTGCGAACGAGGTTGGTGTGGTTATCGTTTATGAGTATAGAGTACTCATAAGTAAATCGAGGAACGGTTATTTCATGTTCATGAGCTCACAAGTGGTGACTATGAAATGAAAATGGTGATATTGTGGTGTTTACGTATACGTATAAGTATTATAGTAATAGTATTTTTTTAGGATTTACGGTTTAGCATTTAGAGGTCTCGGGTGAGGTAATTATCCATATGTATTTTTCGGGATGGTTTTAAGTCATTTAGGACTTAGTTATAAAGTTTATTTCAAAATTTGAGATTTTTTATAAAAGTGTATATTTTACGTCTTTTACGGTAAAACGCGTAAATTTGACTAGTTTTACGGTTTTGAGGTTTTGGAAGCTTTAGAGCTGAAATAAATTAAGGAAAATTAAGGTAATATTATTAACATATTATTAAATAATAAAAATAAAAAAAAATGAATTTATTGGGTGTTTGGGTCGGTTTAGCCCACCAAAGAAAGAGAAAAAGGGAAAAAGGGAAAAAAAGGAAAGTTGAGTGTTATACTTGGACTAGGATTTTATGTACACACTATATAAGGTTATCTAATAAATAAAATAAAACATAAATCCCTGGAGACAAAGAAAATTCGTGGGTTTCATAGAGGAGAATTAGGGTTCTTCAAAAAAATTAGGTTTTCTTCATCTTCCATTGATTTAAGGTAAAAACCTTCATTAACCTTTTTAATTAAATTGTTTTTATGTTTAATTAATCATTCTTATGATGGATTAAGGGTTAGGGTTTATATAAAAACAGTAGATTAATGATGTATTAATCATAATATGATGATCATATAATATAGGGCTTGTATTAGAAGGGTTATAGGTGATTAATTAGATCAATTTGTTTAAAACCCGTTTTTAAAAACTGGGCAGAATTTTGAGTATATTGTTTTGATCATATCTCGAGTTCTAGGAACATTCAAGATGCGATCAAACTAGCCCTGGATAGGTAATTGAGTTGGCTTTCTAAATCAAGAAACGAGAACTAAATTGGAGGTCGGGAACTGGGTCAAAAACAGGTTACAACAGTCGGAGGTCAAAACAGTTTTGAATTCAGCCTGTTTTCTTTTTAAGTTTTGGGTTGTTTGGGGTACTTAGGGTTGCATTGGGATCTTCTCACGAACATGAGAGATGGTTTATATATTGTAGTAAGGATCTGCACTTGGTCTAAGATTGTGGTTTAGGGTAAGACCCTCTAATGGTAATGAACTTTTCATACGTTTAAAATCATTGAATTCTGGATAGGTAGCAATATATACACATATATCTGGGCCTTAACAGTAGCTTTAAGGTTAGGGCAAGTGGGAGGTTTTATCTAACATGTATAAAAGTGTGAATATTCCTTTTATAGAAACCATGGGTATGTTTAAGTGGACGTTTTACTTAAAGTTTTGAGACCTAAAACTGGGACTGTTTTGTGTAAAATTATGAACGGGATAGCTATTAAACTTAACCAAGTTAGGGACTTGTTAAGGAAGGGTAATGGGGTGATTAGAGCTTAACAATGAGGTAATTGTACGGGAATAGACTAGATGTCCATCATAGGTTGATGATCCATCTTAGTGATTGGTTCGTGTATTGATTTCGTGTTTTTGGTTTGTTAGCTTGTTGCTAGTGCGAGAACTTGTGAAGAAGCTATCAAGTGAGTTTCATAGTCCCATGTTTAATATTTATTTTGACTTCCAGATGGGATGGAAGAGACACTGTGTTGAGTTATTTTCTAAATTGATGCTGTGAATGTGTTTGTGATTTGAGATGGACTTGTGTGTACATTATATGATTAAATGCTATGTGATTTTTGATTGTGTATGATTTGGATCGGGGGACACGTGCCGTCTCAGTTATTGTGTTTTGACAAGGTAGTGGCCTTGTGGTTTGACAAGGTAGTGGCCTTGTGGTTTGAAAAGGAAGTGGCCTTGGGATAGGTACATAGTGTGATCATCTATGGTACCATGTTGTTTGGCAATGTAGGAGCCTTGGATTTTGGTTTGGAATGATTGATCTTGAATGCTAGTTGTTAATACATAATTGTAGCACATTGTCCATATGTTATTGTGTTGATGGTTGTTAATCACAACTTGTAATTGATTTAGCGTTGGATTCTAAACCTATGACTCTCACCAACTTTATGTTGACGTGTTTTAGTGTCTCTTTCAGGTGATACTATGGTTAAGCATGAGAACATAAGTGGCTAGGATTGGAGAAGCTTAGGAATGCATATAGAAGGAGAATCCCCGTTTCCTTCCTAGTCTTTATTTGTTCTTTTAATAAGTGATACTGTGGCACACATAAATTTGTTTGCTTATGTTATTTGTTTGTCTTGGATAAGCGGTAGGACTGTTACCTACTTACCTAGACTCCTGAGTCTGATGACATATTGTCATGACTTTGTGTCTCCATTTTATGACATTTCTTATTTCATATAGTTATCTCTATAAACACGCCATGTTGTGATGATATCCATACGTCGCGCCCCATATTCCGCCATGGTGGGGTGTGACAGAATGATATCAGAGACAATGGTTATAGAGAATTAGGTTGCCTAGTCGTGTAGCATAGTCTATAGTTTAAGGGTCCCTGCATATAGGCGTCATAGGAGTATGTGTGCATTTTATAGTAATTGATGTGTTTGAATATTATTTTCGCAGTATTTGTTAGGTTATGAACTACTATGGTTCATACTTAACTACATGTTATTTTCTTTACGAGTTTTGATTAGTGCGGGTGGAACCACAGTCGTATACGCTAGTCATTATTGGATTTCGCTTAATTATGTTTTCATGTTCTTTATACATTTTAAATTTTGTCTACGCTGGTTCAGCTGGACTATGAGTTTATGTGTTTCGTGCATTGGCTATGTTATTTTAATAAATGGGGTTTTGGATCTTATCTTGTGTGGTTATGTGCTTGTGAGTTGTTGGATTATGTGTTATGTGTAGTATTAATTTCTTATAAGTGTCATCATAGGAGGGAGTACATTGGTGAAAGGGAACATGTATAATTATGGAGGCCTACATAATTATATATGTGCCACAACACCACTGGACTTTCAAGTATGATTGCATGAAAGAGAGTTAATACATGCTTGTATAGTATATGATATCCATACGTCGCGCCCCATATTCCGCCATGGTGGGGTGTGACAGAACAGAAAAAACGAGAAAAAGGAAAGTGGGTTGTATTGGGCTAGGATTCTTGAAAAAAAAACTATATAAGGATTTTAAGTAGATTAAATCCATCATAATCCCAAAACAACATCGAGTGCCTAGTTACATACTGTTCTAGCACAAAAGGCATAACGTAATTTTGGGCATGGATTGTCTTTCTGCCCATCATGCTACTATTGTATGTCCTTCTAAGCGTGTTGTTTTTGGCGATTTTAACCAACCTGAATTCGTTTACCAAGGTTCGCAGCCTAGTAAACCTCTTATAATAATTTCTGCTTTGAAAGCCCGTTCTTTGATTTCTCATGGTTGTGAAGGCTTCTTAACTTCCATAAAAGATGTTTCGATGGATGGTCCTCATCTTGAGAATCATCTGGTGGATCGGGATTTTGCGGATGTATGTCCTGAAGTACTCCCGGGAATTTCACCGGAGCGTGAAGTCGAATTTAGCATTGAATTAGCTCCGGGAACCGAACCCATTTCTAAAGCTCCTTATCGTATGGCACCGATTTAATTGAAGGAATTAAAGGGGCATCTTCAAGAACTTCTTGATTTTGGTTTCATTCGTCCTAGTGTTTCGCCGTGGGGTGCTCCGGTGTTGTTTGTCAAGAAGAAGGATGGATCTATGCGGCTATGTATTGATTATCGGGAGTTAAATCGTGCTACTATTCGTAATCGTTATCCGCTGCCCCGCATCGATGATTTATTCGATCAACTACAAGGTGCAAAATTCTTCCCTAAAATCGATTTACGATCTGGTTATCATCAACTACGGGTGAAAGGGGAGGATGTCGCTAAGAATGCTTTTCGTACTCGTTATGGTCATTATGAATTCCTTGTTATGCCGTTTGGATTGACTAATGCACCGACTGTATTCATGGATTTAATGAACCGGGTTTTTCACGAATACTTGGATAAATTTGTCATTGTCTTCATCGATGATATTATGGTATTTTCGAAGACAAAGAATGACCATGAAGATCATCTCCGCATCGTTTTCGAAACTTTAAGTCACAAAAAGCTATACGCTAAATTTTCGAAGTGTGAGTTCTGGTTGGAAAAGGTGGCATTTTTGGGGCATGTTGTGTCAGCGGATGGTATTACGATGGATCCCGCGAAGGTTGAGGCTATCACTAAATGGCCGAGACCAACGACGGTGACGGAGGTTCGTAGCTTCTTAGGCCTTGCGGGTTATTATCAGCGATTTGTAGAAGGGTTCTCACGTTTAGCATTACCGTTGACTAAACTTAGGTGAAAATGTGAGAAATTTGAGTGGGAAGAAGAACAGGAGAAGAGTTTTGAGGAGTTGAAGACGAGACTCGTTTCGGCTCCGATACTTACTCTTCCTTCTGGCACCGGCGGTTACCAAGTATATAGTGATGCTTCAAAGAAAGGTCTAGGGTGTGTACTTATGCAGCACGACAAGGTTATTGCGTATGCATCGCGACAACTAAAACCGTCTGAAGCTAATTATCCTACACATGACTTAGAACTAGTAGCAGTTGTGTTTGCCTTGAAAATCTAGAGGCATTATCTATACGGGGAAACTTGTGACATTTTCACCGATCACAAGAGTCTTAAGTACATTTTCACTCAGAAGGAATTGAATATGAGGCAGAGGCGCTGGTTGGAACTTCTCAAGGATTATGATGCAAACATCCAGTTTCATCCCGGAAAGGCTAACGTAGTAGCCGATGCACTTAGCAGAAAGATGGGAATCTTAGCAGGAATCGAAATGGGACGTAAACTCATCACCGATTTGGAGCGTTTGGATGTTGAGTTTTGTGTTTGCGGTACTAACGGTTTCTGGGCTAGTATGAAGGTTGAGCCTAATCTTATACTATAAATTAAAGAAGCTCAGAAATATGATGGCGAATTATGGGCTGTATTGCAGAAAGCTGACGAGAATGAGCATACGAAGTTTCGGGTGGACGAGGAAGGTGTAATCTGGTATGGGGATAGATTGTGCGTTCCAGAGGACCCTACTCTTCGTGAGGCCTTGTTGACGGAAGCACACAGTTCTCCTTTCTCCATTCATCTGGGTTCCACTAAAATGTACGGTGATCTAAAACAACATTTCTGGTGGAATGGCATGAAGCAAGATGTGGCTACGTTTGTATCTCGGTGTATGATTTGTCAGTAGGTAAAAATTGAGCATCAGCGTGCTAGCGGCCTCCTACAACCCTTGGATATTCCCGTTTGGAAATGGGATGAGATATCCATGGATTTTGTGACTGGACTCTCGAATACGCAGAAGAAGCATGATGCTATCTGGGTTATAGTGGATCGATTGACTAAATCGGCTCACTTTCTTCCCATTCGGAAGGACTATTCTGTGAGTAGATTGGCAGATATCTTTCGGCAAGAGATTATTCGGTTGCATGGTACTCCAGCAGCAATTGTATCCGATAGGGATCCGCGCTTTACATCTCGATTCTGGAAAGGTTTGCAGAAAGCTTGGGGTACTAGACTCAAATTTAGTACAGCATTTCATCCACAGACTGATGGTCAGACCGAACGAACCATTCAGACTTTGGAGGACATGTTGAGGTCTTGTGCTTTGGAATGGACGGGAAATTGGGACGAATATCTATGTCTTGTGGAGTTTGCCTACAACAATAATTGGCATGCTAGCATTAAGGCAGCCTCGTTCGAGCTTTTGAATGGACGTAAGTGTCGTGCTCCTATTTGTTGGAATGAGGTAAGTGAATGCATTATCGAGGGTCCGGAACATATCGAGGTGACTAACGAAAAGGTTGCCATTGCTAAGGAAAAGCTTAAGGAATCTAGGTCTCGACAAAAGAGTTATGTTGATCGTCATAGGAGAGAGTTATCCTTTAGTCCCGTAGATCGTGTTTTTCTGAAAGTTTCTCCGTGTCGCGGTGTTCGTCGTTTCGGTATTAAGGGGAAAATTAGTCCATGTTTTATTGGCCCTTTTGAGATTCTCGATCGTATTGGGGAGGTTTCTTATCGTTTGGCTCTACTCCCACAGTTATCTCACGTGCATAATGTGTTCCATGTATCACTTTTGAGGGGATACAAGTATCACCCTCTGCATGTGGTTTCATATCCTTTGGATCAAATCAAAGAAGACTTATCTCTAGCCGAGGAGCCCGAGGCTATCTTGGAGCGTCAAGAACGTGTTATGAGAAACAAGACCATTCCTTTTGTTAAGATTCTTTGGAATAATCATCCTGAGCGCGAGGCTACTTGGGAAACCGAGGAATCGATGCGCTCTAGCTATCCTCATTTCTTCGCATAATTTGGTACGTTTCATTCTGTTTATTTCGTTTTCCTTGTTGATTATTCTATTTTAATTTCGAGGCCGAAATTTTTCTTTTTGAGAGGAGGAATTATAAAACCCTTAACCACTACTTTAATTTCGAGGACGAAATTTTCTTTTTAGAAGGAAAGAGTTGTAAAACCCGCATTTTTATAAAACGGAAATTCTGAATAAGGTATGATATTTGAATATTTTATAAAATTGAGAATTTTATGTAAATTAAATAGTAGAGATTTTATTTCAATTTGTTTAAATTAATTTAAAGTATAGTTTAATTATTTCATAACTAATTAATAAATAAGACTTAGAATATGAAACCTTTTTTTTATTAAATTATGATATAACATATAGTTTTCAATTAAGACAAAAATATAAATAAACTTTCTTAAATTTAGGTTATACTAATTAAAAAGGTACACACTTTTGTAACATGTACATTTAAGTGTAAGACTTTGATTAAATGGGAAGAAAACTAATTAATTTGTGTGTTATTATACCATTATGAGCAAAATTGAAACACTTCCTTTTGGTGGACCAAAATCACGACTATAGCATGAGTTTTAAGAAGATTTTTAATGTTTTGAATGCCATTAAGGATAGGTTATGGTTTGATTTTGAATGTGTTTGAATGCTTTAAGTTATGGTGTTA
This sequence comes from Glebionis coronaria, assembly GCA_025667525.1. Taxonomy (NCBI): domain Eukaryota; kingdom Viridiplantae; phylum Streptophyta; class Magnoliopsida; order Asterales; family Asteraceae; genus Glebionis; species Glebionis coronaria. The sequence goes on from JANFOE010001397.1 coordinate 243,944, forward strand.
AAAACCTAGTTAATGGTGTAAGTTATGGAAAAAAACTAGAAGACCTATATAATCCACCCTTAGTACAGCCATATCACACACACAAAACATAATTTACTTTGCCAAAACTATACAAAAATCTCCTCTCATCTCCATTGTTAAGAAAACCTTAAAACCTTAAGGTTGTTCTTGATCTTTCTCCTCTCTAGACCTCCATTCTTGTTACTAATCATCCATTCTTGTTATTTTATGTGCATAGTGATTACCATATCATTATACACATTCCATGTAAGTCCTTATAATCCTATGTCACCCTTATGGCTTTCTTATATTTTGATTTAATGCATAAACATGATTTCTAGGGTTTTGAAACCCTAAAAATGTGTTTTAGTGATTCAATACCTTAAAAACGTTTTTGTATGTTAGATCTTGTTTTAGACCAGCCTAAATATGTTCTAATATGGTTTTATAAAGTTTTTATAAAGATCTAGCTAACCTATGGTGGTCTAGATCATTAAACCGGCTCATACGTAATAATAACTAAGGGCTGTCCGGATTTTGGATGATCTTGTAAGGGCTGTAAAACGGGTCTTATAACATCTTTTTAATAGTTTCAAAAGCCTAAAACTATCTACAATGAATCTAGTTTTCATAGCAGGTCTTAAAACGTTTTGAAGTGGTCGGGAACTATGGTTACCGTGTCGATCTTTGAAAACAGTCCTTAAAAATCAGAATATGAGTCATCTTGTAAGAGTCATATCTAGAGCATCGAGATAGCTTTTTGAGTGAATCCGGAGTCTAATACTATCTAATTCCAATGTATTTTTCATATTTGGAGTTTAATCAGTGAGTATGGTTTGGGAAAATGGTTTTACAGTCGGATCTTCTAAAACAGTCCCTAAATGACGGGTTTTGGGAAAGTGTATAATTAGGGTTTTGAATCACCGAATCATGAAACCTTGTAATCTTTTGTTATAGAACAGTATGTAAGACATATTTTTATGTATCTTTTATCCTTGGTGACACGGGAAAAGGACTTGTTGCTTTGTATACGATTCTGTGACTTGTTTGTGCTTTTAAGGTACGGATATTCGGTTCTTTATTAGAGAACACTCTTTTACTCTTTCTTACACAAATCCATTTGATAAATACCTATGCCATTGCTATGTTCCCACATCCTTAGTTGCTGTTTTGATATGATCCTTAAATTCTTTGCCTTGTTATGATTCCGTTATTGTTATGCCTTTATATGTTCCCCATTTGAATAATTATATTTTTCCTAGTTGTTATGCCTTTGAAATGAACCCTTAAGCCCGAGCCATATTTTGTATCTAGTCATGGGGGTACCATGACCATGTGATACGATGCATTGGTGACATGACACTAACTGGGGCGGTGTGATTAGATCCCCGGCGTTCCCTTTTGGTGCACATAATTATTATATTATTGTGAGTGCGGGTGCTAGTCATGAGCTAGTGCACGTGCTATTAACATTTGTTTTGCAGGGAGCGTATGGATGCATCCTAGGTATTTGTTTGATATGATATGATTTGATTTAATGTGATAGGTTTGTGTGTGCATTACACGCTGTCACTTTGGTACATAGGAGTCGCAATCCTAGTACACATATATGATTATTTGGTTGATTTGGATATGTGATTTGTTATGTGTGCTCGTGGGCTATTCTTGTCTTTCATTAACCCTTTTTATTCATCCACTTAATCATCCTTATGATTCATACATGGTAATACCTTCATTATTGTTATATCTTTTGCCTTAAATCATATTTGTTAATCCATTCGCTGGGCGTTTTGCTCAGCCGTTTCTTTTTCCATGCGACATGTATTAAGCGGGAGACGGGGCATTGAGAGAGTTTGGGACTTACCTAGATTCACCCAAGTTTTTAATAAATCTTAATACATTTTATGATTTGATACTTTGCATTTTGGACCCCGTTGTTTTGGGGATTTCTGTTTATTAAGATATTACTTTAAGTATTTTGGGATTTAATAAAAGTTTCATTTTAGCCCTTCTAAAATTTGATGTATCTGATGTGACACCATATTAGTAGCACTTTGACTCTTTTCGGAGCGGGGTGTTACAATTAAATCTCGATTTACATAATTTTGGGTAAAATATCTCATTATATGTTGGATGGATTTGAGTGTATGTACGCTTATGCCTATGTATGTAAAATTATTTTCTACTTACCGGTCGTATTCTTGGGATGGTTGCTAGCTCGTTTCTCTTTGAGATGTTCAACTTCTGTAGTAGCGCATTTCTCGGGTCCTCATTTCACGTGTTTGTTTGTACGGTACTTTTGGCGTGAAGGATTTTGAGATGGTGGAGATTTCTTTTTGGGGTAACGATGTCTTTTGTTTCGAGTTATACATGGTAAAAAAAATAGAACTTGCAAATTGAAAAAAAAATAGTTGTTGGTAGTCGATGAAATAAGGAAGTGTCGGGATCATGTTTCAAATAAGGTGGAATATAAATTCTTTAACATATAAGCATGACTCGGTTATTTTTAAAATATTTTGGTTTTGATCACCTAAAGTTATTGTTCTTAAGTTAAAAATTTTGTTCTTATTTAGTGAAATATGTTAAAATCATGTAATTAATAGAGTTTTAATTTTCTGGAATTAAAATAAATTAGGTTCTAGTTTTGGTAATTAATGGGGGTTTTAGGGTTTAAAAATCGTTTTTTTTTTTTGTATAAATCGGAGTAGGCAGAAACTGTCGCTAAACTGTCAAAATATGTCGCTAACTGTCAGAAACTGTCGCAAATGCCTAGGCAGATTTTGAGAAAAATCGTTTTGGTCATAACTTATTCGTTTTTAAAGGTTTTTGGGTGATTCAAAAGCCTAAAATTATGTACTCGGAACATACTTTTCAAATATTCAGAAAGTTTCGTAATTGGAAGTCAGTAGCTTGGTCGAATTAATTGTACAAGTGTTGAGTTCAAGGTTAATTTTCGGACAACATGGTTTAAACTCGTGTTTTAGGTAATTTTCGGTAATGAACACTTGGAGGGTTAACATAGAGATGAGTTGGGAAGGAATTTGAGAGTTCTTTACACCTTATTATACGTGGTTATATTTTGATGAGTTTTGATTTATGGTATTTATGAGTAAGACTGAAATCGGGTTGACAGTTTTAAACCCGTTGAGTTATGTGACGGCTCCTAACTTGGTTTCAAGACAGTTCTTGTTTGATGAGTTGCGAGATTTAATTAGGTTGGTTACATAACTTTATGGTTTTGATAAGTCTCCTCGCGGACGGTTAAGGCTCATGTGTTGTTGGTTGAGATTATTTTCGTGTAAACTGAGTTCACGTTTGAACGTGAAGGTTTTATCAGGGATATGCATCCTCGTTTGTTTGCTGAGAATAAGTTTGAGTTTGGGAGTGAATATCGGGACGAGATTTCTATTAGTAGGGAGTGATGTGACAACCGTGGTTTTAGGTTTGTCACTTGGTCTTACTTTTAGGTTATTTTATGTTTGCTTACTTGAATTGTGTGGTTACGTGTTGATTTTGTGTGAACGAGGTTGGTGTGGTTATCGTTTATGAGTATAGAGTACTCATAAGTAAATCGAGGAACGGTTATTTCATGTTCATGAGCTCACAAGTGGTGACTATGAAACGAAAATGGTGATATTGTGGTGTTTACGTATACGTATAAGTATTATAGTAATAGTATTTTTTTTAGGATTTACGGTTTAGCATTTAGAGGTCTCGGGTGAGGTAATTATCTATATGAATATTTTTCGGGATGGTTAAGTCATTTAGGACTTAGTTATAATGTTTATTTCAAAATTTGAGATTTTTTATAAAAGTGTATATTTTACGTCTTTTATGGTAAAACGCGAAAATTTGACTAGTTTTACGGTTTTGAGGTTTTGGAAGCTTTAGGAGCTGAAATAAATTAAGGAAAATTAAGGTAATATTATTAACATAATATTAATCAATAAAAATAAAAAAACGAATTTATTGGGTGTTTGGGTCGGTTTAGACGCACCAAAAAAGAGAAAAAGGGAAAAGGGAAAAAAAGGAAAGTTGGGTGTTATACTTGGACTAGGATTTTATGTACACACTATATAAGGTTATCTAATAAATAAAATAAAACATAAATCCCTGGAGACAAAGAAAATTCGTGGGTTTCATAGAGGAGAATTAGGGTTCTTCAAAAAATTAGGTTTTCTTCATCTTCCATTGATTTAAGGTAAAAACCTTCATTAACCTTTTAAATTAAATTGTTTTTATGTTTAATTAATCATTCTTATGATGGATTAAGGGTTAGGGATTATATAAAAACAGTAGATTAATGATGTATTAATCATAATATGATGATCATATAATCTAGGGCTTGTATTAGAAGGGTTATAGGTGATTAATTATATCAATTTGTTTAAAACCCGTTTTTAAAAACTGGGCAGAATTTTGAGTCTATTGTTTTTATCATATCTCGAGTTCTAGGAACATTCAATATGCGATCAAACTAGACCTGGATAGGTAATTGAGTTGGCTTTCTATATCAAGAAACGAGAACTAAATTGGAGGTCGGGAAGTGGGTCAAAAACAGGTCACAACAGTCGGAGGTCAAAACAGTTTTGAATTCAGCCTGTTTTCTTTTTATGTTTTGGGTTGTTTGGGGTACTTAGGGTTGCATTGGGATCTTCTCACGAACATGAGAGATGGTTTATATATTGTAGTAAGGATCTGCACTTGGTCTAAGATTGTGGTTTAGGGTAAGACCCTCTAATGGTAATGAACTTTTCATACGTTTAAAATCAGTGAATTCTGGATAGGTAGCAATATATACACATATATCTGGGCCTTAACAGTAGCTTTAAGGTTAGGGCAAGTGGGAGGTTTTAGCTAACATGTATAAAAGTATGAATATTCCTTTTTACAGAAACTATGGGTATGTTTAAGTTGACGTTTTACTTACTGTTTTGAGACCTAAAACTGGGACTGTTTTGTGTAAAATTATGAACGGGATAGCTATTAAACTTAACCAAGTTAGGGACTTGTTAAGGAATGGTAATGGGGTGATTAGAGATTAACAATGAGGTAATTATACGGGAATAGACTAGATGTCCACCAATCTTAGTGATTGGTTCGTGTATTGATATCGTGTTTTTGGTTTGTTAGCTTGTTGCTAGTGCGAGAACTTTTGAAGAAGCTATCACGTGAGTTTCATAGTCCTATGTTTAATATTGATTTTGACTTCCAGATGGGATGGAAGAGACACTGTGTTGAGTTATTTTCTAAATTGATGCTGTGAATGTGTTTGTGATTTGAGATGGACTTGTGTGTACATTATGTGATTAACTGCTATGTGATTTTTGATTGTGTATGATTTGGATCGAGGGACACGTGCCGTCTCAGTTATTGTGGTTTGACAAGGTAGTGGCCTTGTGGTTTGACAAGGTAGTGGCCTTGTGGTTTGAAAAGGTAGTGGCCTTGGGATAGGTACATAGTGTGATCATCTATGGTACCATGTTGTTTGGCAAGGTAGGAGCCTTGGATTTTGGTTTGGAATGATTGATCTTGAATGCTAGTTGTTAATACATAATTGTAGCACATTGTCCATATGTTATTGTGTTGATGGTTGTTAATCACAGCTTGTAATTGATTTAGCGTTGGAGTCTAAACCTATGATTCTCACCAACTTTATATTGACGTGTTTTAGTGTCTCTTTCAGGTGATACTATGGTTAAGCATGAGAACATAAGTGGCTAGGATTAGAGAAGCTTAGGAATGCATATAGAAGGAGAATCCCCGTTTCCTTCCTAGCCTTTATTTGTTCTTTTAATAAGTGATACTGCGGCACACATATATTTGTTTGGTTATGTTATTTGTTTGTCTTGGGTAAGCGGTAGGACTGTTACCTACTTACCTAGACTCCTGAGTCTGATGAGACATTGTCATGACTTTGTGTCTCCATTTTATGACATTTCTTATTTCATATAGTTTTCTCTATAGACACGCCATGTTGTGATGATATCCATATGTCGCGTCCCATATTCTGCCATGGTGGGATGTGACAATAAATAAAGAAAATACAAGATTACATAATCAAAATAACAAGAGGATAAGAAGAACAATCTCTATACCACCAAGATTAAGTAGTTTGAAGGATCAAGACTTGGTTTTGGGTCACCAAATCTTATGAACTCTTGTATGAAATCTTCAAGATCACCAAGGGAGAAGTTGGTCTTTGAAAATCAGCCCTACTTCATCTTGTAAACTTCTCTTTGGATGTTAAAATCACCACCAATCTATAGAGCTTCAAAAGGGCTTCATCATATGTGTGAATAACACATGATTTCATGGTTAAAATTGATCAAATGAGGGTGTTTTTGGTTGAGATGGGACGGCTAGGAGGAGTAGAGAGTGAGATTATAGTGTTTTTGCATGTTGATTTTTGGTGGAAATGGTTTTAGTGAATGGTTTATGGAAGTATATACATGTGTTAAACTTCTTTGAGAAGTTTTTGACACCTATGGTGTGTTGTGGGCTTAGTTTAGACGCCACATGTATGGGGGTGGGCAAGTGTAAACTTGTCCCATCCCCATTAATTTACTGGTACTCCTCGATTCTAGTTTCCTTGATTTGCGTGCCCTCGGGTCATTTTACGAAAAATGTTTTTATAAATTATGAATCAACGGTACAAAAAGAATCTAATAAAAATTGTCTCATCAAAAACGGAGTTCGAAAACGTAAATACAAAATCCTAAGGTTTTCGGTTTAGTCGTAAAGGACGTTAAATTATAATCATAAGTCCTAATCTCTTCTCGTAAATTTGTGAGTTTATGAACCAACACAAATTTAAAATTCCAAATTAATATTCACGGATAAATTTATTTCCTGAAATGTCGGACTGTCACCAAAAACGGTGTATGTAAACGTAAGCACGTAACGTAGAATCCTCGGTTTAGACGTAGTCGATGCTACTTCAAGAAGTAAATCCAAATTTTTTTTCCCAAAAATAAGTGAGTTCATAATATAATAATAAAATAATGTTTTTAAATAATATTTGAGAATAAAATATAAATCATAAATTGATGGATTGTCACAAAATCATGTACGAATAGAAGTCATGGAAATGTCCTGCTCTTTCACTCGTTATTGTTATCAGCATGATCGTTAATTGATATGGGAAGATTTTGGAATAATCTGCTGGTTAAGAATAAAAGGAACTTCATTAGTCGTGTCATAAATGATAGCTAGAAAATCTTCGTAGCCATGGGCTAACAAACACGTGCTTGTAAAGCATAATTAATTTGTACATATTTTTCAGATGGAAAACCATGTTGAATGTATTCAGGAGCCTAAACATCACTGTACATAATCTGATATAAATGGCGACCAGTTGTAGCATGGTTTGCTGTTCATAGTCTATAATCAGAATCATATTTAAATCGCATCTGTCAGAGGGAAGTGCGTTAGCAGATTGGGTTTTATCATTAGACTGAAACGAGATCTTCGTACACATGGATGATACGAATAGTGTCTTTTATGGTCATGGATATATAAAATATGAAATCAAGAAATGAAAGTGTCAGGAAGCAAACGTGACAGATCTTGCCGAATGTATTTTGCCTGTCTCACGCAGAACGAATCCTGCGTGTCCAAACGTGTATAATACGCCGGTGATGGTACTGAAATTCTTGTGTCCTGACTAATACATGGCACAACAAAATGGATATAACCCTTGGAGGGTACCCTGAATTTCTTTGGGCTGTTTCAGAAGATAGATGTGAGTTATGTTTCTTGACTCGTGTCTTGAGAAAATGTGCTTCTGACATGTGTCTTGACTGATGTCTTGACATGTGTCTTCAAAAAACGTACGTTTGACATGTGTCTTGACTGATGTCTTGACATGTGTCTCGAGGTGTGAAACAAATAGAATTGAAACTCTTAGGTTATCATGCTAGAATTGGCAGATCGGTTGGACTACTGACCCTTTGTATTTCTGATCACGTCCGTGACCGGTTGAAATTGAGTATTTATGAGTTCGTTTTTTCTCGATTCTTGACAAATTTAAAGGACTAAAAATCTTAAGCTTTTAATTGTTCTTGGTTGTTAAGGGTATTTGGAAGTCTATGTCTAATTCAATCACCACGTAACAAGAGGAAAATAATAGGCTACGTATCTGTAAAACAAAGTGCAAATACCAATTACTATTCACAAAGTACAAATTTAAAATGCATTAAAAGTAAATTGCTTGAAATGTAAGATAAATGAAAGTATAAGGACTAAAATGTAAATTTCAGAAACTTCAAGGACCAAATAAGAAAATTATAACAACTAGTAACAAATTTAACAACTTTTCAAAACTACCTAACTGAATTTGTTAAAACTTGAAACTTAAAGGACTGATTATTTGCAAACCCTAAAAACTTGTAAGTTTAACACTGAATTCAAACTATAGAAAACATTAAGGACCAAAGTGCAATTAAATGGGAATTCTTATCAAAAACGGGTTAAGCACTAAGAATAAGCTGGTGAGAGTTTATTAATGAACCAAATCAACTCTGGTTTGTTTTAAAATGCATAAAATGGAAAATAAGCTAGACTTGCAACATGAATCAGCTTAAAAGCTTGTAAATCACAAGATAATTTATCTCAATAAGCCAAGAATAAGCTGACTAGAAATCCAGACTTCCACAACTTGTTTTTCTTATAAAATCTGATTAATCAACTAACAAGAGGATTGGAATGTCTTTTTGTTTGGAAAATAGTCCACTGAATAAGCCAGAATCCAAAATAAGCAAAAATGGGCTTATTTGACCAAAGTTGACCAAAATTCCAAAAAACTGAAAATCACCGAATATACTCAAGACATGTTGGCAAAACGTTTTGTGAAAGAAAAATGACAAGTTTGGGAAGTGGAAATTGAGATATAGGAAAACAGTAAGGCTTTGATCACAGAAACTAGCATTTGCTCATAAGCTGACTAATAAGCTGTTTTCTCATTCAAACTTTGAAACTGTAGAATTTCCTTATTGACACTAAAACTTTGGAGCAAATCAGCTTAAAAGCTTGTAAATCACAAGATAGCTTATCTCATTAAGCCAAGAATAAGATAACTAGAAATCCAGACTTCCACAACTTGTTTTTCTTGTAAAATCTGATTAATCAACTAACAAGAGGATTGGAATGTCTTTTTGTTTGGAAAATAGTCCACTGAATAAGCCAGAATCCAAAATAAGCAAAAATGGGCTTATTTGACCAAAGTTGACCAAAATTCCAAAAAACTGAAAATCACCGAATATACTCAAGACATGTTGGCAAAACGTTTTGTGAAAGAAAAATGACAAGTTTGGGAAGTGGAAATTGAGATATAGGAAAACAGTAAGGCTTTGATCACAGAAACTAGCATTTGCTCATAAGCTGACTAATAAGCTGTTTTCTCATTCAAACTTTGAAACTGTAGAATTTCCTTATTGACACTAAAACTTTGGATGTTCAACTACAAGTAGAAACAGGTTTGAGGCAATATCATCCAGTAATGAAAGTATGGCAAGTAATCAAAGTGCACAAGTTTTTATACTGAATTGGTTAAAATCCTTGACCCATACTTTTTAAAAACCAATTGCCTTTTAAAGACTATTTTGACCACAAATTGAACCAAAAGGGTTTAGACTAGTTTACTTGATGTGAATGAACAATCAACAAAAGATTTAACAGACTAGAATCACCACAACTATTCAAAACCAAACACTGCTTTAGAAATCTAAACAAGACTTTTTCAAAGGAAATTTTAGTACAAGTGAAAGACAGGTTATGACTCTTATCATACTATGTTTAGTATGTGAAATGAGATATATTTGAACTGAAAACAAGCAAGTAACCACAGTTAATCACAAAATGAACCTTATGACTAAAAAACTAATGAAATTTCTTACTGAAATCAAATGCAACTAAGTAAAAGGCTACAAAACTACAAGAACTCTATCAAAATGATTCAATTATGCTACAATCAAGATAAAGACATTATCAGATCAACAAATAATAGCTAAACTAGGAATTTAGCATGCAATTCACTTGAGAGGAACCAAAAACAGGATTTTCAACACCTTTTATCTACAAGCCTCCTCTGATGAAGTAGAGGAGCTCGGAGCTCTCTAAAACAAACGTCCTTCAACCCAAATGAACTCAAATCTATAACCAAATCACCTCCAAAAGCCATATCTGATCTAATCAACTAACAATCTTCAACTCTGCTACAAGAGGACTGGAAGTGAACTAGTAATGCTGAATCAAGCTGAAAATATTCAAATTAACTCAAACAAACTTCATTGAGCAATTATGATCAATGAAATCAATGGTATGTGTATGGATCAGTAATGTAGGTAAGATTGTAGAAGAGAATTGAAGGAAATTGAACTGTTTTTTTTGTATTGATGAAGGAAAGTTTGTTACAAGTAGGTTACAACTATCTAACTAACTCTCAAATGTGTGTCAAACACTTGAGAGAAGCTAACTAACTGAATGTATAACTATAATTGAGAGAAAATATGTAATAACTGGTTTTTTAGCCAAGTATAAAAATTTGTTCGTCTTGATTCAATTCGAATTGATTTCCTGTTCAAAGTGTGACTCAGTTGTTTTTGGTTAACAAAAAGAAAGTTTTGGTTATCTATTTCTATGTAAAAAGGTAAAAGCTAAAAATAATAAAAATAAACTAAAAACATTTAACTAATAATAACGAAACAATAATAAAAGTAAAACAAACTAAAGACAAATATTTAATTAAAAAGTAAATGCGAAAAATATTTAAAAACACACTAAAGACAAGTAAAAATAATAAAAGTAAAACAAGGTGAATATTAAACACTAAAAATTAAAAAGATATTAAACGAATATTAAAACAAATAATAAAACGTAAATTTAAAACGAAACAATTAATAAAAATTTATCTAAAAGAAGAAATTAACTATCGACTCGAAAATAAAGTTTACTAAATGAAAAATGAGAGAATAAAACGAAAATAGTACAATAAAGCTAAACGAGGCAAAACCTAACGCAGGTACTAAATAAAAGATAAAACTTGAACTTTACGAAAAAATATTAATTTTAAAAATAGACGAAAAATTCAAATAAAATACGTAACTTTCAAAAATAGAATCGGAAAAATTTTCAGATAAAACTAAACAATTACGGAACAATACTAATAAATAAGCAAGCAGGCAGGCTAGCTGCTGGAAGCAGCTAGGCTGGCTGCTTAATTTGGGGCCAAAACGTACCAAGCTAGCAAGCACACAGAACAATCTTTTTCGCAATTGATCCAGTTGAATTCAGACTTTTCCATTTCTTCGGAATACCTAAGAATAGTGTATTTCGGAGATTGAATATCTTTGGAATAGCTGTTATTTCGGAATAAATTTTGGAATAAACATTTTTTCGGAAAAACAAGTTTTTCGGAATAATCGTTTTTCACAACTTTTAACTTTTTCGGAATAATCGTTTTTTCGGAATATTGATTTCTTCGGAAAAATAGTTTTTTCAGAAAAAGAAAATCTTCGGAATAACGACAAATTCAGAGAAAAGGGAAATTTCGGAAAAATGACTTTTTCGGAATAATTTGTTTTTAGAGAAATGACAATTTCAGAAAAGTGACAAATTCAGAGAAAAGGAAATTCTGAGAAATGACATATTTCGGAATAATTATCCCTAATCCGAAAACATGAAAAATCAAGGATACGGTAACACTAAAAATCATAAAATAAGCCACGAATAAGCTAAAATCAAATAAGCAATTAACCAAAACTTAATCTAAAACACTTTTAAGAAAAACTAATTTAACCAGAAAGCAAAAACTTGAAAAATACTAATAAATCTAAAAATTAAAAATCAAGTTTTTATAACATAAACTAATAAGCACTTATCTAAAAACTTAACCAAATTGATTTTTAGAAAAACCTAATAAGCCAAAATTTAAAAACTTTTAAAAACACTAAATAATAAAAATATTTAAAAACAACTTTTTATAAAAATTAACTAATAAGCACTTAATTAAAAATAAGAAAATTAGCACAATAAGCACTAAAACACTTTAAGCTATAAAAATCAAACACATAAAAACCAATAAGCACAATCAATCAAAAGCATCAATAAATCAATAAACATCAAGATTAAGCAACTACAAGATCATCTAAATAACCACAAGATTAATAATAAAGAAAGGAAGAATGAGAATGATTAATTGAAAAGCTTGATTAAGATAAAGATTAAGATCTAATGCAAGATTAATGAAAAAGATTAAAACATTAAAGAAAAGCTAGAGAGAGAAAGTATATTAATCTACTCCTAATCCTAAACTAATCTACTCCTAAATGACTAACACCCTCCTAGTGTGACATTAGGAGGGTATATATAGGAAGTGAGGAGTGCATGTGTTGCTTCCTTCTTTCTTTCTCTTTCTCGTTCTCGTCTTTTAATTCTTTGTCTTTCTCGACGTCGTCTCGGGATTTGTCGATATAAATTGAACCTGTCTTATAATTTCTTCAATAATTAAACTTGAGTTCTTCGACTTCATTAAACTTTCGTCTTTAGACTTTTTCTTCGATAAATCTTCAGAATGGGACTTGGACTTCCGTTCTTTTTGCACTCTTGATCTTTTGACTTCGTCTTTTCTCGTTTTCTTCAATAAAAGACGGTGAAAGCCCGTGTTTTATTCCTTTTTCATCTTTTGGTCCTAAAACATAATAAACACACAAACCACGCATAATTCTGACATTTACGACGTAAAATACACGTTTTGGCTTGGTTATTATTATAATTAAGTGGTAAAAGGATGGGTGTTTTCACACCTATCAAATCCCCTACACTTGACCATTGCAATGCCCTCGTGCAATGCATTAATTACAAAGCACGTTTTACATTTTTCATCATAATTAACCTACCTTGGCCTTTATTAAACATAATTAAAGGAAGAAAAACAAATAAAGAGATTAAAGACTTACCTTGGGGCTTTGGATTATCATGAATGTTTATCATCCTCAAGTTTCACATTCCCCATACCAAGCTTAAAAACGAGATCATTGTTATGATAAGTTAGCAAACTAACACAAACTCATGTGGGCCCATTATTCACTTAGACTCCCTTATTCCTAGGTGTATCTCTTATATTTTATTGTTGTCTTAAATGATCACGAGGATGCATTGTTGACTTATTTCGATAATTATTAAGGCTGAAAACAAAGTAGGACGATTTAATCAATAGTTAGCTAAAGGACAAAATCTTTTAAAACTGCTTCTCGGGACCTCATAAAGTTCATATCTTGTCATAACTCGCTTCACGATTTGAGACCTTTCTTGGACCGATATTTGGCAGTGACTTCATACTTAAAATCTTGAGAGACGTTCATGAAATAATGGTCTTCTCTTCATAATAGGAACTTCTTCACTTGAAGTTTTTGAGAGATTCTTCATATTTGGACCACGACTTCTTCATTTTTCTCCAATCTTTATTTGGGATTTTGATATACAACGATCCGCCTCCTTTTAGGACTTGGATCTATTTATCCTTGATACTTTGGTTTTCAATGGGTTTCAATTTTCTCTCAGTCCTCTCGAATTGATCTCGGCCTTAAGTGGAATGATTTGTTCTTGGTTAATAAAAAGTGGTTGGTTTGTTTATCTATTTTAAACTAATTAACAATTAATTAAGTGTCGAAGATTAAAATTAAAGACTTGAAAGTTTAAACTAAAAAGGCAAGTTAAAAGTAAATGCTTGAAAACTTAAAGATTATATTAGAGAAAAATAAGTGAACACTTAATAAAAAACTAACTCTAGGAAAACTTTGTAAAAATATGAACTTAATTGAAAAGTACTAAAAGAAAGTAAGATCGGAGCAAAACACCTCAAATCGGAATAATGGAGAAATCCCCTCAATCGGAATAATATTCCGATCACCTTGATCAGAATGTGGTGAAATGATGCCAATCGGAATACCACAATGGGCGCTGATCGGAATGTTGCCAATAGGACTAATCGGAATATTTAAAAACCTACCAATCAGAATATCAATAAATAAAGACAATCGGAATATGCTGATGGATCTCAATCGGAATGTGTGCAACACAAGTTCAAATCGGAATAATCAAAAAACAAGATCAATCGGAAAAACTAAACCCTTTTCCGATCGGGCGATCGGAAAGAGGGTTGTGTGTCTGGTCGGAATGATCCAATCGGAAAGGGGTTTTACCCTTTCCGAAATCTATGCAATCCGAGACTAAACCAAGGGAAATGAGCTTATGGAATAAGCTAATTCCCTAACAAGCTCGAATCCAATATAAGCTGATCAAGTAAGCACTTAAGAACAACTTTTCTAAACCCAAAATAATCAACTTTTAAATCAAATCAATAAAAAGATGAACTTTTCATAAAAACTTTAAAAAGTAAATAAACTAAATCAACAAATAAGCCAATAAGAACAAGGATCTTAAAGCTTATTAGTGTATAAACTTAAGGAAACATAAAGAAATCAACTTTTTAAGCACAAATCATTGATGAACAACACGGATCATACGAGATTTGTACCAAAATCAATCAAAATAAAAGAAAGGAAGGATGAGATTAAAGACTAAAAGATAAAAACTTGAACTTGATTAATGAAAGATAATACAAAAGTTTGAATTTAGAAAGAGAAAAAGATGAAATCTAGTGAGAGAAAGTTTAGAACTTTCTCTCTCTAAAACTAAAGAGAATGAAAACTAAAACTAAGACTAAGTGTAAAACTAGGTGTGAATTTTTGTGAAGCGTAACCATATATATAGGCGTGTGATGGTGGTGGGCTTTGTGATTGGGCTTTGGTTTGGGCTCCTTTTTCTTCTTTCTTCTTTAGTCTTCACGCTTCTTTAAATAAACGTTTCCAACTTGGATTTGAGAAGTGTCGGTGAATAATTCCAACTCGTCTTATAATCTTTTGTTAAATAGACTCGAGTTCTTCGACATATATGAATCTTCCATCTTTGGCTGTATTCTTCGATAAATCCTCAAATAGGCACGATGACTTCAAATCTTTTGCATCTCTTGGACAGTAGACTTCGTCTTGAGTCTTTTTCTTCGATAAAACCCGTGCAATCCCATGTTTTCTTCAATATTCATCCGGTTGACTCTGAAAACTCAATAAACACAAAAACCACGCATAATTCCAAACAAACGATATTAAATACGTGTTTTGGTCTCGTTTTAGCCAGAATTAAGTGGTAAAAGGATGGGTGTTTACACACCTATCAAATCCCCTACACTTAACCATTGCCATGCCCTCATGCAATGCTTAGTGATAAAGCAAATTTACACTTTTCTCATAATCAATCAACCTTGGCCTTATTAAAATACTTCTAAACAAAAATTAACATACTAAGAGAAATTAAAACTTTAAAGGAAACAAAAGAATGGAAATAACTTGCAAAGAGATCAATGACTTACATTAGGGCTTTGGTGCTGCGAAGATTTATCACCCTCAAGTTTCACGTTCCCCAAACTAAGCTTAAAAACGAGATCATTGTTATTATAAGTTAGCAATTCAAACACTCACACACATGGCTTAATTAAATGATTAGACTCCCTTATTCCTAAGTGTATCTCTTATATTTTATTTTTGTCTTAGAATGATCATGAAGATGCATTTTTGGACTTATTTCGATAATTTATTTAGGCTGAAAGCAAAGTAGGACGATTTGATCAATAGTTAGCTAAAGGACAAAATCTCTTAAAACTGCTTCTCGGGATATCAAAAAGTTCATATCTTGGCATAACGTGGTTCGCGATTTGAGACCTTTCTCGGGCCGATATTTGGCATGTACTTCATACTTCATATCTTGAGAGACGTTCTTGAGATAATGGCCTTCTCATCGTTAATAGAGTTTCTTCACTTGGAGACTTTTGAGGGGTACTCCAACTTTGTTGACCACGACCTCATGATTATTCTTCAATCTCTAATTGGGATTTTGAGATACAACGATCCGCCTCCTTTTCGGACTTGGATCTATTTATCCTCATACCTTGTTAGGGTCTTTTCGGATAGACTTCTCCATCATCTTTATTAGAGTTGATTGCTTTTCGTCGTGAGTCTTGATCCTTCATATTGACTTTGGGAATAATGCTTTTCACATCACCTTGGATCTTTAGCCATAAAATGGAATCCTCATGCCTTGTTAGGGCCTTTTCGGACTCGCCAATCTTCGCGCCCCGCTTCATAAGTTATGCCTTGGCTATGAACTCTTATCATTACCGAGCAACTTTTAAACGATCTTGGGCTAGAAGCTAAGTAACCTTTCAAATCGTACGACCTTACTTATTGCAGATAAATTATTAGCAAGTGATGGGAGAATAGGCAAATAATTACACCAAGTGAGCTTGTGCAAGAATACCGACTTATAATTGACTCTATCATTTCTCGTCCTCCACAATTTAAAATCTCAAGTAATGAGACTCGTGGATACTTAGCCTAATAAACCAATTAAGGTCTACATGGTTAAGGATACTAGCTAGAATAAACTTGGATA
The DNA here is from genome assembly GCA_025667525.1 of Glebionis coronaria. NCBI lineage: Eukaryota > Viridiplantae > Streptophyta > Magnoliopsida > Asterales > Asteraceae > Glebionis > Glebionis coronaria. The sequence continues at coordinate 260,450 of JANFOE010001397.1, forward strand.
AGTCTATTCGGGTTGAGTCAAAATAAACGCAACGGGCCTAATATGTCAAAGATTTCAAAACTAGCTACACCACTTTATTAATATTTTTGACTTTATTGCGGAATATATACATATGAAAGCAACGATAAAAATTTTAAAAATTACGACTAAATTGCCAAAGTTAATAAAAAATTTGAAAAATGTTGAAAAAGATGATTTTCCGGTTAAATGAAGGCATTTTCATGGAAAAGTCCACTTAAAACTTCGATAGAAGTCCCCCCTACACTTAAGATAAACATTGTCCTCAATGTTTAAGCATGTGGGAAAAGTCTCCCCTACACTTATGACATTGTGCACGTTGGTTAACTCAAGTTAAGGAAGAGACGACTAAAGTGATCAATTTCGAATGTGAGTATGAAGAAAATTGAATCACGATAGTTGAGAGATAGAACCGGATTTCGGATAACACGGGAGCACGGTTCTTCAAAGATTCCAAGAGTGCACTTATCCCTGTAATCACATCACCACACAAAGACAAACACGTATAGAAGTCCCCCTACACTTAGGGGATTAAAACATAAAAGGATAGATACTCGGGCTGCCTCCTTAGGAGCGCTTGTTTTTGATAACCGAGTCACGAGCCTGACTCGACCCAAATTAATTCATGGGGAACGTGGTGAGGGATGGAATCACCTCCTGAGAGGTGTCCTCACCAAAGTACAACTTCACTCGTTGGCCATTCACCTTAAAATTAGGTCCATTAGGTTGAGCGAGCTCGAGAGTACCATATGGAAAAATTTGGGCAATGGTGAATGGGCCGGACCAACGAGATTTGAGCTTGCCCGAGAAGATTTTCAACCGAGAGTTAAAAAGTAAGACTTTGTCTCCAACATGGAACTCTCGGTTCTTAATCTTAGAGTCGTGAATGAGCTTAGTTCTTTCCTTATAGATCAAAGAATTTTCATAAGCCTCATTACGGAGTTCATTGAGCTCATTGAGTTGGATCTTGTGTTGGTCACCGGCTTTGTTAATATCAAAATTAGCCCACTTCAAGGCCCAGTAAGCCTTGTGTTCCAACTCAATGGGGAGGTGGCACGCTTTCCCGTACACAAGACGATAAGGCGTACAGCCGATCGGTGTCTTGTATGCAGTACGAAAAGCCCACAAGGCATCATCAAGTTTATCAGCCCATGAGGCAGGATGCTCTCCCACGGTTCTTTCCAGAATTCGCTTAAGTCCTCGGTTGGATATTTCAGCCTGGCCATTAGTTTGTGGGTGGTAGGCTGTGGAAAGACAATGATTTACACCGTACTTAGCCATGACTCTTGCGAATTGGTCATTGCAAAAATGAGTCCCACGATCACTAATAATGGCACGAGGCACACCGAATCTAGCGAAAAGAGCTTTCAAAAAGTTACAAACCACCCTTGCGTCATTAGTGGGTAAAGCTTTGGCTTCAACCCACTTTGAAACGTAGTCAACGGCTACAAGGATGTATTTGTTTCCTATAGAAGAAGGGAATGGCCCCATAAAGTCGATACCCCAAACATCAAAGATTTCACATTCTTGTATGAAATTTTGAGGCATATCGTCTTTATGTGTGATCTTGCCTTGTTTTTGGCAAGCATCACATCGTTTAACCATATCGTGAGCGTCACGATAGATGGTGGGCCAATAAAATCCCGAATCAAACACTTTTTTGGCGGTGTAGTTGGGACCAAAGTGACCACCGGTGGGTCCTTTGTGGCAAGCATCAAGGATTTCCGAAGCTGCCGGTCCATCAACACATTGGCGGATAATCAGGTCGACACATTGTTTGAATAGGTAAGGGTCGTCCCAAAAGTAAGTCTTAATGTCGGTGAAGAACTTTTTCTTTTGTTGAGACGTCAACCCTTCCTTGAGAATTCCACCCGCCAAGTAGTTTGCAAAGTCCGCAAACCACGGGGTTTCATTAGAATTCGAATTTATAGACATTAAGGTCTCCAAGGGAAAAGAATCATTGATTTCTTTGTTCGGATGATCCCCTTGGTAAGGATCCTCAAGTCTGCTGAGATGATCCGCGGCTAGGTTTTCTGCTCCTTTTTTATCGCGAATGTCGATTTTAAATTCTTGGAGCAGCAAAACCCAGCGAAGAAGTCTTGGTTTGGAATCTTGCTTTGTCAACAAGTACTTCAGCGCGGAGTGATCGGTATACATAATTGTTGTAGAAAGGACAAGATAGGGGCGGAATTTTTCAAAAGCATAGACAACAGCTAAAAGCTCTTTTTCGGTTGTCGTATAATGCAATTGTGCCCCCGTCATTGTCTTGCTAGCGTAATGGATTGGTTGGAAGTGTTTGTTCACTCTTTGTCCCAGAACCGCTCCAATAGCAAAATCACTAGCATCGCACATCAACTCAAAAGGCAGCTCCCAATTAGGGGTAACTAAGACGGGTGCCTTAGTAAGCTTATCCTTAAGCGAGTTGAAGGCTTCAAGACACTCTTTGGAAAAGATAAAAGGAGTATCTTTTTCCAAGAGGTGGGTCATCGGGCGAGCGATTTGAGAAAAATCTTTGAATAATCGACGGTAAAAGCCCGCATGACCCAGGAAACTTCTCACACCCTTCACGGTTGAAGGTGGAGGCAACTTGGCGATAACATCGACTTTAGCACGGTCTACTTCCAGACCGGCTTTGGAAATCTTGTGTCCCAGCACGATGCCTTCTTTTACCATAAAATGGCATTTTTCCCAATTCAGAACAAGGCGAGTTTCTTCGCACCGCTTAAGCATACATTCCAAATTGGCAAGGCAAGAAGAGAAGGAATCCCCGAAGACCGAGAAATCATCCATGAAGAATTCCATGGTTTGTTCAACCATGTCATGGAAGATAGCTAACATGCACCTTTGGAAAGTCCCGGGCGCATTACATAAGCCAAAAGGCATCCTTTTGTACGCAAATGTGCCATAGGGACAAGTGAATGTTGTCTTCTCTTGATCTTGGGGATCGATGGGTATTTGAAAATAACCCGAGAAACCATCAAGAAAGCAGTAATATTCATTACCCGCTAAACGTTCAAGCATTTGGTCCATAAAAGGTAGAGGGAAATGATCCTTTCTCGTGGCATCATTGAGTTTGCGGTAGTCTATACAAACTCTCCATCCAGTAACGAGACGAGTGGAAATCAACTCGTTGTGTTCATTGGGAACAACGATTATTCCGCCCTTCTTGGGCACACAATGGATTGGACTAACCCATGGTGAATCCGAAATAGGGTAAATCATACCCGCATCAAGAAGTTTGATAACCTCTATTTTGATGACTTCATGGATTTTTGGATTCACCCTTCGTTGGCTTTGAATTGTGGGCTTAAAGTCGTCCTCCATGAGAATTTTGTGTGTGCAGAAGTGAGGATCAATTCCGCGAATATCAGAGATTTTCCAAGCAATAGCCTTCTTATGAGCTTTCAACACGGTGATAAGTCGGGCTTTTTCTTCTTCTTTTAGGTCCTTAGCAATGATGACTGGCGACTTCTTCTCTTCTTCAAGGAATACATACTCAAGATGGGGCGGCAACTCCTTAAGTTCTAAATCCGGAGGATTTTCGACGGGAGGCGTTTTCAAAGTCGGAGTATCGTTAGCAATAACCGTGGGAGATGGAGGAGAAGGATTGTCTTCGTTGAGAATGTTGTCAAAGAAATGCATGTCTTCATTCCCATCGGTGGGAGAATCATCAGTAGCTAAATTCACATCTCCCATGGTGTCTTCAAGATTGTTCCAAAACAAATCACTTTCTCCAAATAGACACAGTGATGAATCAATAGAGGCAACGGTTTCAACATTGGGAAGAGAGGTAGGAATACTTTTGCAAGCATTTTGGAAGTGTTCTTCACAAGCCTCATCAAGAACGTCAATATAATTAACACTCTCGTTTGAATAAGGTTGTTTAGACAACTTTCCCATGTTGAAGACGATTTTATCGTCACCCACTCTCATGATAAGCTCACCGGCTTCAACATCGATAAGAGTGCGACCGGTCCTCAAGAATGGACGACCCACGATCAAGGGAACACGAGGGTCCATCTCGTAGTCGACGACGACGAAATCAACAGGAAAAGTGAATTTGTCGACTCCTACGAAGACGTCTTCGGCTATCCCCACTGGATAAGCAACCGTACGATTAGCTAATTCCAAAGTCATTTTGGTGGGGACTAGCTCAGGGAGAGATAATTGCTTCCAAACGCTTAGAGGCATTAGATTAATACTGGCACCTAGATCGGCTAGGGCCATGCAATTCTCTACTCCCGGGAAATTGCAAGGAATTAAGAAACGACCCGGATCACCAAGCTTGGTTGGCAATTTCCTTAAGAGCACTGCAGAGCAATTCTCATTAAGTTGGGTGTTGGCAATATCGAGGAGCTTTTCCTTGTCGCTCAGAAGATCTTTAAACATTTTTGCATATTTAGGCATGTGAGCGAGAGCCTCAGCGAAGGAGATATTGAAATTCAGTTGTTTAAACATCTTAAGAAAGTTAGAAACCTGAATATCGTCCTTGCTTTTGAGCTTCTCTTTCCTCAACCTAGATGGATAAGGTATATTGGAAGAAGAGGAAGGCTTTGGGAGTATAGGATCACTCACATCCATGGGTGGAGGAGGGGTAGAAGGAAGAGGTGGAGAAATTGGGGCAGGAGAAGGATGAGGAATAGGAGCAGGTGACTCGTTTTCCTTAGTCACAACCACCGGTGGAGGTATAGGAAGCTCGGGTTCCTTGGTACCTTTGCCACGTCGAGTGGTGATTGCTTTCATCTCTCCTCTTAGATTCGCAATGGTGTTACTCGGAAGAGTACCCGAAGAAGAGGTTTGATTACCTTGGAAGAAACTAGCCATCATGTTCCTCAGATCATTAGTTTGGCTATCCAACGTGTTTCTCATGTCGGCTCTCAAATCGTTTCCTTGTTTGACCAAGTCTGCTTTCAAGTTGCGCACTTCCTGTTGGAGATTTTCCACAATCACATCATTGGTCGTCATGTAGGTTGCAACCTCTTGGTGTAATGTAGTGGGTTGGTTTGGAGGAGCATTGTATGCGGGTGGTTGATAAGCAGGTTGTTGGTAAACTTGGTTGTTACGTTGAGGTGGTTGTTGCTGCTTGTGAGGAGGGATGTATGGTGTACGAGGTTGTTGTTGTTGTTGAGGAGAGCGGTTGATGTTTTGTTGTTGGTTTGGGTTGTTTGGGGGGAAACCAGGTGGAGAAAGATAGTTGTTGGAGCGGTAGCTAAGCAAATTACGGTCACCTTGAGGTCTAGCTTGATAAGCAGGTTGAGGATAGGTGCCATATGCCGCATTCACATTCTCAGCAGGGTAGTCTTGGGTGGCAGTACAAGTGGTGTAAGAGTGAGGACCACCGCATATCTCACAAGGTTGGCTGACAGCACTAACTTGAGCGTTTTTAGTGTTGTTGTTGCTGACGGTGTGGGTAACAAGCGATTCAAGAAGCGTAGTGATTTTGTCCAATCGCTTGTCGCTGTCACTAGTGCTAGCACTAGCGACATTGGTCCTAACACTCTTGGTTTGCACACGAGATTTATTCTCAATGATGTCCCAAGCAGCATTGGAAGTCTTAGCCAATAGATTACCCCCCGAGGCACTGTTTAGTGAATCTTGGTCACTCATGCTTAAACCATTGTAAAAAGTATTAATTTGATGTACTTTGGTAAAACCATGTTGTGGGCATTTTCTTAAAAGATCTTTAAAACGATCCCAAGATTCACTGAACGACTCATCGTACTTTTGTTCAAAATTTATGATTTCATTCCGCAAAGCGGTAGTACGAGAGGGTGGGAAAAAGTAATTGATAAAATTTGTTTCCAAATCCGTCCACGAGAGAATACTTTGTGGCGGTTCCTTAGCAAGCCAATGTCGGGCTTGTCCCTCTAAAGAAAAGGGAAAAAGTTGTAACCTGATAACCTCTTGTGGAACACCATTGAATTTGACCGTGTTGGTTAGTTACAAGAATCTCTTGATATGGTCACGTGGGTCATCAATGGTACGTCCCAAGAATGGTTGAGCAGAGACCATCTGGATAAAGCCTGATTTTAGCTCAAAGTTGTTGGCGGCAATTGGAGGTATGACAATTGGATCAGTGTTGCCATCTACATGAGCTTGCAGCAGTTCAATCATCGGGCGATTATCCGGAAGAGGCTCATTGTTGTTGTTATTGTTCATGTTGTTGAAAGGTGGGTTGTTGTTGTTATTATTGTTGTTCGGAGGTGGTATGTTATTGTTGTTTTGTACACCGGCCATGTCTAAGTTATCGAGAGGCTCGGGCTCTTGATAAGACGTGGATCAAGTGCGCATACACCTGCAAAAGAACGAACAAAGAAAAACAAAGCAAAAATATTTTTGGTTTTTATGTTTTTTTAATTTAATTAAATTTTTATTTTTTTTTTTTGAAATTTTTTCTGAAAAAGTAACGTTCACGGGGAACGGATCCCAAAATCCAAGTTCTCACAAAAAACTCTTGATCTTAACGAGAAGAGCCGGCAGCGGCGCCATTTGATACTTTGGTTTTCAATGGGTTTCAATTTTCTCTCAGTCCTCTCGAATTGATCTCGGCCTTAAGTGGAATGATTTGTTCTTGGTTAATAAAAAGTGGTTGGTTTGTTTATCTATTTTAAACTAATTAATAATTAATTAAGTGTCGAAGAGTAAAATTAAAGACTTGAAAGTTTAAACTAAAAAGGCAAGTTAAAAGTAAATGCTTGAAAACTTAAAGATTATATTAGAGAAAAATAAGTGAACACTTAATAAAAAACTAACTCTAGGAAAACTTTGTAAAAATATGAACTTAATTGAAAAGTACTAAAAGAAAGTAAGATCGGAGCAAAACACCTCAAATCGGAATAATGGAGAAATCCCCTCAATCGGAATAATATTCCGATCACCTTGATCGGAATGTGGTGAAATGATGCCAATCGGAATACCACAATGGCCGCTGATCGGAATGTTGCCAATAGGACTAATCGGAATATTTAAAAACCTACCAATCGGAATATCAATAAATAAAGACAATCGGAATATGCTGATGGATCTCAATCGGAATGTGTGCAACACAGGTTCAAATCGGAATAATGAAAAAAACAAGATCAATCGGAAAAACTAAACCCTTTTCCGATCGGGCGATCGGAAAGAGGGTTGTGTGTCTGGTCGGAATGATCCAATCGGAAAGGGGTTTTACCCTTTCCGAAATCTATGCAATCCGAGACTAAACCAAGGGAAATGAGCTTATGGAATAAGCTAATTCCCTAACAAGCTCGAATCCAATATAAGCTGATCAAGTAAGCACTTAAGAACAACTTTTCGAAACCCAAAATAATCAACTTTTAAATCAAATCAATAAAAAGATGAACTTTTCATAAAAAGTTTAAAAAGTAAATAAACTAAATCAACAAATAAGCCAATAAGAACAAGGATCTTAAAGCTTATTAGTGTATAAACTTAAGGAAACATAAAGAAATCAACTTTTTAAGCACAAATCATTGATGAACAACACGGATCATACGAGATTTGTACCAAAATCAATCAAAATAAAAGAAAGGAAGGATGAGATTAAAGACTAAAAGATAAAAACTTGAACTTGATTAATGAAAGATAATACAAAAGTTTGAATTTAGAAAGAGAAAAAGATGAAATCTAGTGAGAGAAAGTTTAGAACTTTCTCTCTCTAAAACTAAAGAGAATGAAAACTAAAACTAAGACTAAGTGTAAAACTAGGTGTGAATTTTTGTGAAGTGGAACCATATATATAGGCGTGTGATGGTGGTGGGCTTTGTGATTTGGCTTTGGTTTGGGCTCCTTTTTCTTCTTTCTTCTTTAGTCTTCACGCTTCTTTAAATAAACGTTTCTAACTTGGATTTGAGAAGTGTCGGTGAATAATTCCAACTTGTCTTATAATCTTTTGTTAAATAGACTCGAGTTCTTCGACATATATGAATCTTCCATCTTTGGCTCTATTCTTCGATAAATCTTCAAATAGGCACGATGACTTCAAATCTTTTGCATCTCTTGGACAATAGACTTCGTCTTGAGTCTTATTCTTCGATAAAACCCGTGCAATCCTATGTTTTCTTCAATATTCATCCGGTTGACTCTGAAAACTCAATAAACACAAAAACCACGCATAATTCCAAACAAACGATATTAAATACGTGTTTTGGTCTCGTTTTAGCCAGAATTAAGTGGTAAAAGGATGGGTGTTTACACACCTATCAATCCTCATACCTTATTAGGGCCTTTTTGGATAGACTTCTCCATGATCTTTAGGGGAGTATTTGCTTTTTGTCGTGTGTCTCGATCCTTCATATTGATTTTTGATAAATGATTCTTCACATCACTTGGGATCTTTAGTAACAAAATGTAGCCCTCATGCCTTGTTAGGGCCTTTTCGGACTCGCCAATCTTCGCATCCCGCTTCAATAAGTTATGCATTGGCTATGAACTCTAATTAATACCGAACAACTTTTAAACGATCTTGTGCTAGAAGCTAAGTAACTTTTCAAATCGTACAACCTTATTTATTGCAGATAAATTTATTAGCAAGCGATGGGAGAAAAAGCTTATTATCAACTCACATAAATTCATGAAATAATACCAAACTTATAATTGACTATATCATCTCTCGTTCTCCACAATTTAAAATCTCAAGGAATGAGACTCGTGGATGCTTAGCCTATTAAATCAAAGTTTTGGGTTTTCAAGTCATCTATAGGATCTTGCAACTTCTTAACTCTTTCAAGTTTAGAATTCGCATTTTAAAGTTCCCTTGATAAATGACTTTCTAGGATAAATTATAGGAACTTGCGAAAAGTTCTTGTTCTTAACCCGTAAGAGTTAAGACTTTCGCGTTTTAAAGTTCCCTATATAAAAGCCTAGCAAATCTTGACTTAAACACGTTAAGGATACTAGCTAGAGTAAACTTAGACAAGTAAACTCGGGTTGAGTCAAAAGATTCACAACGTTTGAAAATCAAAACCACTTTATTAAACTTTATTGTAGCAACGAAAGAAAATAACTATAACAAAAGTAAATACAACTAGGCCAAAATAGATCAAAAATTTTGAAAAATGTCGAAAAATCAATTTTTCAGTTAAAATGAGGACATATACAAGGAAAAGCCCACGTAACTTCGATAGAAGTCCCCCCTACACTTAATATAAACATTGTCCTCAATGTTTAAGCATGTGGGAGTAAACTCCCCTACACTTAGGACATTGTGTACTTTGTTTAAATCTTGCAAAGGAAGAGACAACTAAAGTGATTCATATTTCAATATTGAAGAATATAAAATAGAGAATCAAAAGAGTTTAGGATAGAACCGGGAAGACGGGAACACGGAATCAAGGGTCGTCAAAAGTCATCAAGAATGTATCTTTGAAAGCTCAAATCCCTGCACATGATAAGAAAGAAAACAACAAACACATACTAGGGTTTCCCCCTACACTTATTAGAAAAACAGAATAAAAGGATAGATAATCGGGTTGCCTCCCGAGAAGCGCTTGTTTTTGTTAACGGAGTCACGAGCCTGACTCGTCCCCGAATTAAATGGTCCATGGGGAAGCCTCAAATGTAATACCGGGATCAAAGACCTTGTCCTCGTTCCCGGAGGACATTAATAAAGGAGAGGTCGGAGGATAAGTCTTGAAGGGTAGAAAAGTCCTTTCAACATACGAGAAGTATGTGAAATCATAATCCACGGGAGGTGGGGTGGGTAAAGTAAGCAAATTGTCATCCCCCAAAGACAATTGATGCTCAGAAAGCGGAAAATCCGTAAGGTTATCAATCATAAAATAATCAATGGCACCTCCCGGGTCAAAGCACTCATCCTCCGTAATGGTCTCTAAAGGTTGGGATAAAAGGTGCTCGGGAGGGGGACTTAGGACAATATCTTCATGCAGCAAATTATTAAAAAGAATATCCCCCTCCGTGTCATCATCATCAATACCCGGAGGTATTGAGAGAATGTCGATTTCCTCCATATCTGTATCATTATTCTCAACTGAAGTAATAGACGGAGGTAAAGACTCGGAAATAGGAGCAGAATTCAACGCTTCAATTTTAGCAATAAGAAGATGAACTTTCAGTAATTTGTCGCGAATAATAACGTCTTCCACCTAATCTACAAGACTGAGTTCAGTGGTGAACTTCGCGTATGTCGGAGAGAATAAATCGACATCGCCTTCATCGCCCAGAGGAGAAAGAGAAATTTCAAAAGTGAAATTCTCATAGCATGGAGAAAAATCATCATCATTAGGAGCGACCTCTTCCGTAAGCTCCACAAAAGTCGGCACATCACAAACCTCATCAAAGAATTTATCAAGACTAAAATCACTAATCTCACTCGATATATCACTATTCTTAGACGCATTATGGATATCAAGAGTAGGAGTAGTAATCTCAGAAGATGGTTTGAGATTATAGATATCATCCTTGTCATCATCATAAAAGTAGTATGGACGCACAAGATGAGGAGTATAATCACTAAGATTAGATACTTGTTCTTGTTGCTGTCACTTTTCCTCCTCCCTTGCTTCGCGTATGCTAGCTAATTCTTCTTGAACGTATTCAAGCCACATTTCAACAGAAGGTTGATGACCGATGGTGTATTATAGGGGCTCAAAATTGTGAAAACTAGGATTATAGCATGGATGTTGCTCATAGTAAGTCATCAGTTGAGAAGAATTAGAACACGTATTTGGTTCATAATAATCCATCGGTGAAGAAAAATGAGGACACGGATTTGGCTCATAATAATTCATTGGCTGACAATAAGAAGTATCGTGAGGGCCCCCACAATTGTTGAAACACGGGTATTGAGAGAAACCCGGTGCTTCTTGTAGATAGCTATTACCATTGTAATAATTGTAACCCAGTTCTTGCTCGCCATGACGCGGGTATCGAATTAGACACGAAGCATGCCAATGAGAATCGCTTCCACAATATATGCAAGGGGGGGAGTAGGTGGATTAGAAAAGGATGAATTAGTCGAATTACACGAGGGACAAAATCCAAATTGTGTATTGTCGATATCATTTCCACACCGCTCACATGTACACCATTGACATATTTGAAAGCCATACAATGGTCTTCCACACCCTGTAGCACAAGCAACATACGAATTCATTAAGAACAATAGATAAGCAAGAAGAATATTTTTGGTGCAAAATTTTTGAAAAAGAAATGCTTTTTATGATTTTTTAATTGTTTTTGTATTTTTGAAAATTTTTTGGCAAGAAAAATTACGTTCAAAAGTGAACGGATCCCAAAATCCAACGCGTCTCTCACAATAAACGTTAATCTTCACGAAAAGAGCCGGCAGGGCGCCATTTAGGTTTTTTAGCCAAGTATAAAAATTTGTTCGTCTCGATTCAATTCGAATTGATTTCCGGTTCAAAGTGTGACTCAGTTGTTTTTGGTTAATAAAAAGAAAGTTTTGGTTATCTATTTCTAAGTAAAAAGGTAAAAGCGAAACATAATTAAAATAAACCAAAAACAATTAACTAATAATAACGAAACAATAATAAAAGTAAAACAAACTAAAGACAAATATTTAATTAAAAAGTAAATGCGAAAAATATTTAAAAACACACTAAAGACAAGTACAAATAATAAAAGTAAAACAAGGTGAATATTAAAAACTAAAATTAAAAAGATATTAAACGAATTTTAAAATAAATAATAAAACGTAAATTTAAAACGAAACAATTAATAAAAATAAATCTAAAAGAAGAAATTAACTATCGACTCGAAAATAAATTTACTAAATGAAAAAGGAGAGAATAAAACTAAAATGGTACTATAAAGCTAAACGAGGCAAAACCTAACGCGGGTACCAAATAAAAGATAAAACTTGAACTTTACGAAAAAAATATTAATTTTAAAAATAGACGAAAAATTCAACTAAAAATACGTAACTTTCAAAAATAAAATCGGAAAAACTTTCAGATAAAACTAAACAATTACGGAACAGCCAGGCTGGCTGCTTAATTTGGCGCCAAAGCGTACCAAGCTAGCAAGCACACAAGACAATCTTTTTCGCAATTGCTCCAGTTGAATTCAGACTTTTCCATTTCTTCGGAATAAATAAGAACAGTGTATTTTGGAGATTGAATATCTTCGGAATAGCTGTTATTTCGGAATAGATTTCGGAATAGATTTCGGAATAAACATTTTTTCGGAAAAACAAGTTTTTCGGAATAATCGTTTTTCACAACTTTTAACTTTTTCGGAATAATCGTTTTTTCGGAATATTGATTTCTTCGGAAAAATAGTTTTTTCAGAAAAAAAAATCTTCGGAATAACAATAAATTCAGAGAAAAGGGAAATTTCGGAAAAATGACTTTTTCGGAATAATTTGTTTTCAGATAAATGACAATTTCAGAAAAGTGACAAATTCAGAGAAAAGGAAATTTAGAGAAATGACATATTTCGGAATAATTAACCCTAATCCGAAAACATGAAAAATCAAGGATACTAAAAATCATAAAATAAGCCACGAATAAGCTAAAATCAAGTACGCAATTAACCAAAACTTAATCTAAAACACTTTTAAGAAAAACTAATTTAACCACAAATCAAAAACTTGAAAAATACTAATAAATCTAAAAATTAAAAATCAAGTTTTTATAAAATAAACTAATAAGCACTTATCTGAAAACTTAACCAAATTGATTTTTAGAAAAAGCTAATAAGCCAAAATTCAAAAACTTTTAAAAACACTAAATAATAAAAATATTTAAAAACAACTTTTTATAAAAATTAACTAATTAGCACTTAATTAAGAATAAGAAAATTAACACAATAAGCACTAAAACACTTTAAGCTATAAAAATCAAACACATAAAAACCAATAAGCACAATCAATCAAAAGCATCAATAAATCAATAAACATCAAGATTAAGCAACTACAAGAGCATCTAAATCAACACAAGATTAATAATAAAGAAAGGAATAATGAGAATGATTAATTGAAAAGCTAGATTAAGATAAAGATTAAGATCTAATACAAGATTAATGAAAAAGATTAAAACATTAAAGAAAAGCTAGAGAGAGAAAGTATATTAATCTACTCCTAATCCTAAACTAATCTACTCCTAAATGACTAACACCCTCCTAATGTGACATTAGGAGGGTATATATAGGAAGTGAGGAGTGCATGTGTTGCTTCCTTCTTTCTTTCTCTTTCTTGTTCTCGTCTTTTAATTCTTTGTCTTTCTCGACGTCGTCTCGGGATTTGTCGATATAAATTGAACTTGTCTTATAATTTCTTCAATAATTAAACTTGAGTTCTTCGACTTCATTAAACTTTCATCTTTAGACTTTTTCTTCGATAAATCTTCAAAATAGGCCTTGGACTTCCGTTCTTTTTGCACTCTTGATCTTTTGACTTCGTCTTTTCTCGTTTTCTTTGATAAAAGCCCGTGAAAGCCCGTGTTTTCTTCCTTTTTCATCTTTTGGTCCTAAAACACAATAAAAACACAAACCAAGCATAATGCCGACATTTACGACATAAAATAAAAGTTTTGGCTTGGTTATTATTATAATTAAGTGGTAAAAGGATGGGTGTTTTCACACCTATCAATATGGAAGTGTGTGTTTTTCACACTTTAAGCTACAATTTACAAATGAGAGATCTAACTACTATTTATAGAGCTGGAATGATGAAGTAGTTGGGGTTGGTGACGTGTCTTGACCAATGGGAGAGTGGTAGGTGTCTTCATCCTCTTGATTGTAAATTCGGCTTCAAGAACAGAAAGAGGGATTTTTGATCCATTGTCTTTTAGTCTAATTGACCAATTGGAATAGCTTCGTTGCTGGATTTAGAGTCTTTTTCATGTTTTACACTTTGCCTGAAATCCACTCTAGCTCATTATCAGTTATGGGTTTGTTCTTTGTTGAAGATGACACGTGGATTGATTTTATTGGGCTTCAGCTAGTTACACGGATTGATATCCAATTTTGGATAAAGGAATTATTGCATGGCAGTATTTGATTGGTAAATAAAAGAGAGTGTGGGTTTCCACTGTTCGGATTCGGTATTAAATGTGAGTGAGTTAGTGGCCCAACTGGCAGCATATGTGGCAATTCGAAACTCCTTTTTCTTGCATTCTCAATGGTGGAAATGGTGAATACATGGATCAAGACCAAAGTTTGTATGATTTTGTCAATTCCAGTCCCTCTTCTTTAGCAGAATCTTCATTTAAGTTCTTTTCTTCATTTCTTTGGCAAATTAAGTCCTTTGACTTGCATTCTTGAATATTTGAGTCCTTTGACTTGGTTGACATGAAGGTCGACCAGGTTTGACATTGGTCTTGACTTTTTCTAAAATTTTCACTTAAGTCCCTTAACTTTTGAACATTGTAAAGATATGTCCTTTATCTTCAAATGGCTTGTCATCTTTGATCCTTATCTTGTCTTTTCATCATAAATGAGCTTGATTTCACTTTTTTGCTTGAAATTTGTATCCTTGTTACATATGTAAGCACAGACACAAAACATACCACATAATACTGCTTTATAGCATAAAGTTAGGTATTTTATATGTGTTTTAGGGTGATTTGTTGACTTATTGATATGAGATTTTGCTCATATCAAATCCCCTACACTTGATCATTGCCATGACCTCATGCAATGCTATATTTTAAAGCACAAATTTACATTTTTCTCATAATTAACCCACCTTGGCCAATATGAAATGCTTTTACACTACTCTACACTATATGATGCATGATTTTGATTTTATACAATGCAATGCAAAGAAGAACAATTCTATTTATATATTTTTGGATTTTTCATAAATGGTTTTGATGGAAAAACTCATAAATAAATCAATGACTTAGATTAGGGCTTTTGGGTACCATGAACAATTATCAACCTCAAGTTTCACTTTCCCCATACCAAGCTTAAAAATGAGATCATTGTATTCACAAGTAAAAAGTGCATCAACTTATCCAGGACAATTAAATGTGGAACCGGTTATTATGTGAGCAAATTGCTTGAGAGCAATTTTTTCATTATTTAAAGCGTGAAGTATAAGAAATGCAAAATCCAAAAATAAGGAAGCACGGTTTTGAGTGTGCTTATTGAAAAACTTTTTGTTGATTAAGCTTAGTTAAGTCATTTAAAAGCTTTTGAAAGTTGAATCAGCTCTTGGGGTAGCCTAGAACTCGAAAACGACTATTTTGTCGTTTTGTGAAGATAGCTTATTTCTTTTTCAGGCTTATTCCTTGTGCTTATTTCAAATTTCTTTTTACAGAACTCTTAAGTAACTCAAAAGAAGCTTGTGTGTCTAATTTGAGCTTATGGCATCAGCTTATAGCTTAATGGGCCAAAGAGCCCATTAATAATAAGCTGCTTTGAAATAAGCTAGCTTATTCACATTTTCAGCTTTTGGGCCTCCAGAGTTTTGTTCTTAAAATCAAATTTTAAGTCAGATAGGAGCTTTTGGGCTTATTTGGACAATATTTTGCTTATTGGGCCTATTTGAGCCCATTAAGGGGACTGTTTGGACTTTTAGCCCATTTCTAGGCCCAATAGGGTTATTTTTGTAATTTCAACTTCATTTCTGTGTTTATTAGGTTAAAATAAGCTAGTTTGCAACTTTTTAGAATTTTTTTTAAATTTTGGATTTTTAATATTATTTTATTATTATTTTTTATTAAAAATTAAAATTTAGATTTTTCAAGTTTTTATATTTTTAGGTTAAATACATTAAATTAGGAATTTTACAGTTTTTAGAATATTTTTATTGTCATTAGATTAATTTTTATAATTATTTTAACTTTTAAGTGTTTTTAATTGTTTTTAAATAGTTTTAATTAATTTTAAAATTTCAAAAAATAGTATTAAATTTAGTTAATTCATTCTAGAGATTTATAATTGAAAAAATCTCATTTTGGGCTTTTTGTTAATTAATTTGATTTTTTGGGCTTTAATTAGCATTAAAAAAATATTATTTAATTAAATAAAAGGTTTGAGTGATTTTTGATTTTTTGTAAACTCTAATTACATTATTTAGGATTTATTTCAATTTTCTAGGAATTTTTAGGGTAAAGTTTTAATTTTGTCTTAGTTTAATACGTCATCGTAACCGTCATTCTCTTCTTACCTCATTTCTATTTTCATTTCTCATAAATATAATCAGAAACCGTTAATCAATTCTTAACACACACACCAAGCCTCCTTGAGAACGATCCCCACTTTAGGTCATAACTTGTGGTTTTCCTAAACTACTTGTTAATACTTGCCCTAATTACGTTCTTTTTCCTAAAAGACGTATTTACTCAATTATCATTTTGGCGCCGCTGTCGGGGAGGCGTGTTGTGTTTTGATTTAGCAATTGTTGTTTTTATATATAGCCATAATAGTATTTGTATTGGTAGCACTCTACTAATACGTATTATCGGTTTTCGATTTTTGTGTGAATATTATTATTATATTTATACGTAGAAACAATAAATTCACAAGTACTCTAGAAGTGTGAAAACACAACCTTGACTTGGGAGGTCATTACCCAATCATTGTATTCAAATCTCAAACAAGAAAGAAATGGAAAAAATAGATAAATACTTTCGTGAAGCTCGATTTTGAAAAATACAAACTATAAGGTGGGTATAAGGCGGGTATTATAAAATATACCCTAAGGAAAAAGGCTCTTAAGTGCTTCGCGCCGCCTCGTTTCCCCGCTTGCTTGTGAGTATTTTGAGATTGAAATCTAATCGAGGGTTTTGCCGCCCATGGTATTATTAAGTATCATATATACTTTCTTGGTTTCATTTGATTAAACCCTCTTGAACGTTTTGGTGTTCCACCAACGTTCTAAAGTCATTGAAGGCGTTCACTTCACGTGATCGTTTTCATTCCTTGAGGCTTCTTTAATCAAGAGATTTTATTCAGGAGGAGATTTGTAGATTTTGGTCTACTTAATACAATCACAAAAATCCAAAAAAAGTAAAAACAATCAAAAACCACAAAAAATTGGAAAAATACAAAACACCAAAAAGAATCTTATTTGCTTATCCCTTCGTTGTACGTGACGTTTATTCAAACCCGCAACCAAGCAAGACGTGCACGTAAACGAAGAAACCGAAAGGAGTCAACACCTACTCCTAATCTTTCTAGTGAGGAGTCTCCTATTGACGAACCTATCATAAGAGAAGAACCAAAATGACGAATCGAACTATGATGGAGTTACTTAAAGCACCCACCGAGGGTTATGGAGAGGCTATTGTGATTCCCGCCATCCTTGCGGAGAATTTTGAAGTGAAAACGGGTTTGTTGTCAATGATCCAAAACAACAAATTCTGTGGTGATGAAAAGGACAACCCGCACAACCATATCCGCTAATTCAATCGTCTTACCGCCACTTGCAAATTTAAGGATGTTGCTAATGACTCCATTAAGATGATGCTTTTTCCGTATTCCTTAGCGGGGCCCGCTAAAATTTGGTTAGAGAAAGAGCCACCCAATTCTATATTGACGTGGAAGGATCTCGTTTCTAAGTTTGTGAACCAATTTTTTCCGCCCTCTAAGACTACGCATTTGAAAAACGAGATTTCAAAATTTTCACAAGAATTTAATGAGAGTTTTTCAACAGCTTGGAATAGGTTTGAGGAAATGTTACATGAGTGTCCTCATCACGGTTTTTCCGACTTGTATCAAATTGACACGTTTTACAATGGACTTAATCATCATGAAGGGATTATCTAAATGCCGCCGCGGGTGGTAATTTTTTGTGTAAAACGGTTGAGGAAGCTTTGGTGATAATTGAGAATAGATCTAAGGTGTATAGTCCTCGTGGCACGTCGAGTGTTCGTAAGTCTTCGTCTTCAGCTTCACCTTCTTTGTCTAATACCATCGATGCTTGCCAAATTGAGGCGAACTTGGAAAACAAAATCTTTGATAAGCTTAAAGGACTTTTAATTGAATTCAAAGTCGGAGAACAAAGTGCTCCCGCTACGGCTAAAGCGGTTGAGGTTTCATGTATGTATTGTGGTGGAGGTCATGATTTCTCCGAGTGCATTACCAACGGTGGTAACACTTCGAGTCCCTACGCGGCCACGGGATCTTACAACCAAAACGGTCAAGTTACCCGCTCTAATCAGTTGACTCCACCGGGTTTTGCACCAAATCAAAATGCTAACAACAACTACCGAAACAATCAAGTTGGTTTAAAAGCAATTACAAAGGAAACTATGGGAATTAAGGGGCTAATAATCAAGTTTCAAACAAAAATCAAAACATTGATTTTCAAAACAACAACAAGGGTTTGCAAACTTTGAAAGATCTTCCAAATGAATTTATTGAATACGCTAATGGAAACTATGCTAGGTTTAACAACATTCAAAGAGAAATCATTAGCCTAAGATCCGAGTTTAAGAACGACTTGAAGAAGGAGTTAAAAAATGAGTTAGCAAATGAGCTTAAAATCCATACAAACAAAATGGAAGGGAATGTAACTAGGTTACAACAAAACCGACAAAAAATGGAACAAGGGCAACATGAAATTAAGCAAGAGATGATTAAGGCCGAGAAGAGGCAATCCATGTTTGAGGACAAAAGTTCATCTATGTTTGAGGCTATTATGTGCAAACCGTCTTCGAGTAGTCTTCTTAGTAACACCATATCGAACCCTAAGGGAGAGATGAAAGTGATTACCACATGTAGTGGTAAGACACTCAAGGAACCGACTCCTCAACTAATTGCTCCTACGGAGGAAGCAATTGAGGAAGAACCCGAGGTGGTGTTCGAAAAGGAGCATATCCCAATCCGACGAAGTGCCGCTCATGCCACACCTACGGTTGACCCATTACCACATTTGGAACCCGAGATTCCAAAGGCTATGCCTATGCCTCAACCCACACCACCTTTGCCCTATCCATCGAGACTTAGAAAGGAGAAACGTCAAGAGCGTGATAATTATCAATTTGAGCTTTTTATGAAAATGTTTCGTGACGTTCATTTTAATGTAAGTTTCTCTGATGCTTTGGTCATGATGCCTCGGTTTGCCGCTAACTTTAAGAGTATGTTGAACAACAAGGAGAAATTGTAACAATTGTCTAGTTGTTCATCGGTTTATCTTAACCGCATGCCTCAAAAAGTCGGTGATCCCGTTAAATTCTTGATTCCATGTGCAATCCAAGATATGGAAGAATGTTATGCCTTGGCCGATCTTGGTGCTAGTATTAACTAGATGCCACTTGCAATCTTCAAGTCACTCAGTCTTCCTAATCTTACTCCTTCACTAATGTCTATCGAGTTGGCCGACCATTCCACGATTCCCGCATGTGGATTGGAGGAAGACGTTTTTGTGAAAGTGGGAAAGTTCTATTATCCGGTAGACTTTATCGTTGTCGATATTCCCACGGATCCTCAAGTTCCTCTCATTATAGGTCGTTCGTTTTTAGATACGTCTATGGCTTTAATCGATGTGCATGCTATAAAGATCACCTTACGATTCAACGAAGAGGAACTTGTTATGAACGCAACTCAAAATTCTCAAATTTCTCATGTTTATTCCGTTGCAACCATAAACCTCGTTGATATGATCGACGTTGTTTGCGAGGAATTTTCACAAGAAGTTCTAGGTTTTGGTGATGATGAAAATAGTGGCAATCCCACTATGTTAGATCCCATTCTTGATAACTCGACAACAACCTTCACTCCATTTGAAACTGGTGGTTTTATGTTGGAAGAATTCGATGTTCCACGTACTTGTGACGAAGACCTCGACAATGAGGAGGACTTCTCGATTATCAAGGATTTTCTTAACGATTTCCCATTCCCTCCACCCGAGGAGGTTATGAGTATCGAGCCCAAATCTTCAATTGAGGAACCACCTATCCTCGAGTTGAAAGATTTACCTCCTCATCTCGAATATGTATTTTTGGAGGAGGATGACAAGTTGCCGGTTATTATTTTGAAAGAACTTTCAAATGATGAAAAAACCGCACTTTTCGATGTTCTAAAGGATCACAAAGAGGAAATTGCATGGAAGTTATCCGACATTAAGGGGATCGATCCCAAATTTTGTACCCACAAAATCTTAACGGAGGAGGATTACAAGCCCGTAATCCAATGTCAAAGGAGGGTGAACCCCAAAATTCACGATGTCATCAAAAAGGAAGTCCTAAAACTCCTTGACCTGGGAATGATTTACCCTATTTCCGATAGCCCGTGGGTGAGTCCTATTCATTTTGTCCCTAAAAAGGGAGGGATGACCGTTGTGCCAAACGATGCCAACGAGTTAATTACCACTAGACTCGTGACCGGATGGAGAGTGTGCATTGTCTATCGTATTGACGAACCTATCATAAGAGAAGTCAACACCTACTCCTACTCCTAATCTTTCTAGTGAGGAGTCTCCTATTGACGAACCTATCATAAGAGAAGAACCAAACATGACGAATCGAACTATGATGGAGTTACTTAAAGCACCCACCGAGGGTTATGGAGAGGCTATTGTGATTCCCGCCATCCTTGCGGAGAATTTTGAAGTGAAAACGGGTTTGTTGTCAATGATCCAAAACAACAAATTCTGTGGTGATGAAAAGGACAACCCGCACAACCATATCCGCCAACTCAATCGTCTTACCGCCACTTGCAAATTTAAGGATGTTGCTAATGACTCCATTAAGATGATGCTTTTTCCGTATTCCTTAGCGGGGCCCGCTAAAATTTGGTTAGAGAAAGAGCCACTCAATTCTATATTGACGTGGAAGGATCTCGTTTCTAAGTTTGTGAACCAATTTTTTCCGCCCTCTAAGACTACGCATTTGAAAAACGAGATTTCAAAATTTTCACAAGAATTTAATGAGAGTTTTTCAACAGCTTGGAATAGGTTTGAGGAAATGTTACATGAGTGTCTTCATCACGGTTTTTCCGACTTGTATCAAATTGACACGTTTTACAATGGACTTAATCATCATGAAAGGGATTAACTAAATGCCGCCGCGGGTGGTAATTTTTTGTGTAAAACGGTTGAGGAAGCTTTGGTGATAATTGAGAATAGATCTAAGGTGTATAGTCCTCGTAGCACGTCGAGTGTTCGTAAGTCTTCGTCTTCAGCTTCACCTTCTTTGTCTAATACCATCGATGCTTGCCAAATTGAGGCGAACTTGGAAAACAAAATCTTTGATAAGCTTAAAGGACTTTTAATTGAATTCAAAGTCGAAGAACAAAGTGCTCCCGCTACGGCTAAAGCGGTTGAGGTTTCATGTATGTATTGTGGTGGAGGTCATGATTTCTTCGAGTGCATTACCAACGGTGGTAACACTTCGAGTCCCTACGCGGCCACGGGATCTTACAACCAAAACGGTCAAGTTACCCGCTCTAATCAGTTGACTCCACCGGGTTTTGCTCCAAATCAAAATGCTAACAACAACTACCGAAACAATCAAGTTGGTTTAAAAGCAATTACAAAGGAAACTATGGGAATCAAGGGGCTAATAATCAAGTTTCAAACAAAAATCAAAACATTGATTTTCAAAACAACAACAAGGGTTTGCAAACTTTGAAAGATCTTCCAAATGAATTTATTGAATACGCTAATGGAAACGATGCTAGGTTTAACAACATTCAAAGAGAAATCATTAGCCTAAGATCCGAGTTTAAGAACGACTTGAAGAAGGAGTTAAAAAATGAGTTAGCAAATGAGCTTAAAATCCATACAAACAAAATGGAAGGGAATGTAACTAGGTTACAACAAAACCGACAAAAAATGGAACAAGGGCAACATGAAATTAAGCAAGAGATGATTAAGGCCGAGAAGAGGCAATCCATGTTTGAGGACAAAAGTTCATCTATGTTTGAGGCTATTATGTGCAAACCGTCTTCGAGTAGTCTTCTTAGTAACACCATATCGAACCCTAAGGGAGAGATGAAAGTGATTACCACATGTAGTGGTAAGACACACAAGGAACCGACTCCTCAACCAATTGCTCCTACGGAGGAAGCAATTGAGGAAGAACCCGAGGTGGTGTTCGAAAAGGAGCATATCCCAATCCGACGAAGTGCCGCTCATGCCACACCTACGGTTGACCCATTACCACATTTGGAACCCGAGATTCCAAAGGCTATGCCTATGCCTCAACCCACACCACCTT
The DNA here is from genome assembly GCA_025667525.1 of Glebionis coronaria. Classification (NCBI taxonomy): domain Eukaryota; kingdom Viridiplantae; phylum Streptophyta; class Magnoliopsida; order Asterales; family Asteraceae; genus Glebionis; species Glebionis coronaria. Next base: position 282,559 of record JANFOE010001397.1, read on the forward strand.
TGCCCTATCCATCGAGACTTAGAAAGGAGAAACGTCAAGAGCGTGATAATTATCAATTTGAGCTTTTTATGAAAATGTTTCGTGACGTTCATTTTAATGTAAGTTTCTCTGATGCTTTGGTCATGATGCCTCGGTTTGCCGCTAACTTTAAGAGTATGTTGAACAACAAGGAGAAATTGTAACAATTGTCTAGTTGTTCATCGGTTTATCTTAACCGCATGCCTCAAAAAGTCGGTGATCCCGTTAAATTCTTGATTCCATGTGCAATCCAAGATATGGAAGAATGTTATGCCTTGGCCGATCTTGGTGCTAGTATTAACTAGATGCCAATTGCAATCTTCAAGTCACTCAGTCTTCCTAATCTTACTCCTTCACTAATGTCTATCGAGTTGGCCGACCATTCCACGATTCCCGCATGTGGATTGGAGGAAGACGTTTTTGTGAAAGTGGGAAAGTTCTATTATCCGGTAGACTTTATCGTTGTCGATATTCCCACGGATCCTCAAGTTCCTCTCATTATAGGTCGTTCGTTTTTAGATACGTCTATGGCTTTAATCGATGTGCATGCTATAAAGATCACCTTACGATTCAACGAAGAGGAACTTGTTATGAACACAACTCAAAATTCTCAAATTTCTCATGTTTATTCCGTTGCAACCATAAACCTCGTTGATATGATCGACGTTGTTTGCGAGGAATTTTCACAAGAATTTCTAGGTTTTGGTGATGATGAAAATAGTGGCAATCCCACTATGTTAGATCCCATTCTTGATAACTCGACAACAACCTTCACTCCATTTGAAACTGGTGGTTTTATGTTGGAAGAATTCGATGTTCCACGTACTTGTGACGAAGACCTCGACAATGAGGAGGACTTCTCGATTATCAAGGATTTTCTTAACGATTTCCCATTCCCTCCACCCGAGGAGGTTATGAGTATCGAGCCCAAATCTTCAATTGAGGAACCACCTATCCTCGAGTTGAAAGATTTACCTCCTCATCTCGAATATGTATTTTTGGAGGAGGATGACAAGTTGCCGGTTATTATTTTGAAAGAACTTTCGAATGATGAAAAAACCACACTTTTCGATGTTCTAAAGGATCACAAAGAGGAAATTGCATGGAAGTTATCCGACATTAAGGGGATCGATCCCAAATTTTGTACCCACAAAATCTTAATGGAGGAGGATTACAAGCCCGTAATCCAATGTCAAAGGAGGGTGAACCCCAAAATTCACGACGTCATCAAAAAGGAAGTCCTAAAACTCCTTGACCTGGGAATGATTTACCCTATTTCCGATAGCCCGTGGGTGAGTCCTATTCATTTTGTCCCTAAAAAGGGAGGGATGACCGTTGTGCCAAACGATGCCAACGAGTTAATTACCACTAGACTCGTGACCGGATGGAGAGTGTGCATTGTCTATCGTAAGTTGAATGAAGCCACTCGAAAAGACCATTTTCCCTTGCCCTTCATGGACCAAATGTTGGAGCGTCTTGCGGGAAACAATTTCTATTGCTTTTTAGATGGTTATTTCGGTTACTTCCAAATCCCCATCGATCCTCGTGATCAAGAAAAAAATACGTTTACTTGTCCATATGGAACGTTTGCCTATCGTAGAGTGCCATTCGGACTTTGCAATGCACCGGGAACCTTTCAAAGGTGCATGATGGCTATTTTTCATGATATGATCGAGAAGACGATGGAAGTCTTCATGGTTGAGTTTTCCGTGTATGGTAGTTTGTTCACTTCGTGTTTGTCGAATCTTGAGATAATGTTGAAGCGTTGTGAGGAAACACACCTTGTGCTTAATTGGGAAAAATGTCATTTTATGGTTAGAAGTGGAGCCGTCTTAAGGCACAAGGTTTCGAAAGAGGGGATTGAGGTAGATCAAGCTAAGGTAGACGTCATCGCCAAATTACCTCATCCCAAAACCGTTAAGGGAGTTAGGAGTTTCCTAGGCCAGGTGGGCTTTTATCGTCGATTCATCAAGGATTTTTCAAAGATCTCTCTACCTATTACACATCTCATTGAAAAATATGCACGTTTTTTCTTTGACGAAGATTGTGTACGAGCCTTTGAAATCCTTAAAAGGAAACTTACCGAAGCTCCCATTCTTGTTGCTCCCAATTGGAACCTCCCCTTTGAGCTCATGTGTGATTATAGTGACTACGCCATTGGGGCCGTATTGGGGCAACGTCATGAAAAACACTTCTTGCCTATTCACTATGCTAGCAAGACGATGACCGAGGCTCAACTAAAATACACTACAACGGAGAAGGAATTCCTTGCCGTGGTGTATGCATTTGAGAAATTCCGACCTTATCTCGTCTTGACTAAATGCATAGTGTATACGGATCATTCGGCTATCGAGTATCTTATGGCTAAACAAGATGCTAAGCCAAGATTATTTAGTTGGATTCTCCTCCTTCAAGAATTTGATCACAAAATTGTTGACAAAAAAGGAGCCGAGAATCTAGCGGCCGATCATCTTTCTCGTTTGGAAGATCCTCACCAAAGTGTTTTCGAGCCCAAGGAAGTCACCGAAACATTTCCGCTCGAGACACTTGCTGTAGTGAATTCTAAGCTTGATTCTTCCACCCCATGGTTTGTGGACATCGCAAATTACCATGCGGGCAACTTCATCATCAAGGGTATGATGACTCAAGAAAAACGAAAATTCTTTCGTGACGTCAAGTTCTATTTTTGGAACGACCTGATAGCTGTGAAAACACCCATCCTTTTACCACTTATTTCTGGCTAAAACGAGACCAAACCACGTATTTAATATCATTTGTTTGGAATTATGCGTGATTTTTGTGTTTATTGTGTTTTCAGAGTCAACCGGATGAATATTGAAGAAAACATGGGATTGCACGGGTTTTATCGAAGAAAAAGACTCAAGACTAAGTCTATTGTCCAAGAGATGCAAAAGATTTGAAGTCATTGTGCCTATTTGAAGATTTATCGAAGAAAAGGGCCAAAGATTGAAGATTCATATATGTCGAAGAACTCGAGTCTATTAAACAAAAGATTATAAGACAAGTTAGAATTATTCATCGACACTTCTCAAAATCCAAAGTCGGAAACGTTTATTTAAAGAAACGTAAAGACTAAAGAAGAAAGAAGAAAAGAAGCCCAAAACCAAAGCCCATTCACAAGCCCACAATCACACGCCTATATATAGGATTTCACTTCACAATTTTTGAGAGTCTTAGTTAGTTTTAGTTTTTCATTTTCTCTAGTTTTAGAGAGAGAAAGTTCTCAACTTTCTCTCACTAAGTTTTCATCTTTCTTTCTTTTAATCTTTCAAAGATTAAACCTTTTGTATTGTTTCTTTCATTAATCAAGTTTGAAGTTTAAACTTTTAATCTTTCATCTCCTTCTACCTTTCTTGATTTTGGTTCACTTTTGGTGCGTATTACTTATGATCCGTGTTGTTCATCAATGTTTTCGTGCTTAAAAAGTTTGCTTAATTTAAGTTTAGATAAGTTGTATTTGTGCTTATTTGATCCGCTTAATATTAGATTCGTGCTAGTTTGGGTATTAGCTTATTGAAATAGCTTATTCCCTTGCTTAAATTTCGGATCAAAAAGGCATCGGAAAGGGTATAACCCTTTTTCGATTTGTGTATTCCGACCAGCCCACCCCTCCCCTCATTCCGATCTATAGATCGGAAAAGGGTTTAGTTTTTCCGATTGGGGGTTTTGTTTTACATTCCTATTTGGTTTTGATGTGTGGACATTCCGATTGGAATGTGTTCGCTATATTCCGATTGTTACTGATTTGAACATTCCGATTGGTTTCAATTTTAAGACATTCCGATCTGAGCTTTTTGTCCGTTATTCCGATTGGCATGATTTGGTAGTATTCCGACAGGAGGTGTTTTGGTATTCCGATTTGACTCATTTTATCAATATTCCGATTAGTCCTCTTGTTTACATTCCGATCAATCAGATCGGAATATATTCCGATTTGGTGTTTTGCTTATTCCGATCAGTGTAGGTTTCAAATATTCCGATGGATTTAGTTCTTGTTTTTATAAACTTTTCAAGTGTTAGTTTTATTACGTGTTCAAGTATTTTTCTCATTTTGCCTTTAAGTTTTAAAACATTTATTTCTAACTTTTCAATTTAGTTTAATCTTTTAAAGCTTCAATTTTACTCTTCGACACTTACTTATTTGTTATTAGTTTAAATTAGATAAACAAACCAACACCTTTTTATCAACCAAGAACAATCATTCCACTTTGAACCGTGATCAATTCGAGGAGATACCGAGAGAACAAATCTGAACCTAATGAAAACCAAAGTATTAAATGGCGCCGCTGCCGGCTCTTCTCGTTAAGATTAACAGTTTTTTGTGAGAACTTGGATTTTGGGATCCGTTCACCGTGAACGTTACTTTTTCATAAAAATTTCAAAAACCCTAAAAAATATAAAATTTTCAAAAATACAAAAAAATTAAAAAACCATAAAAACCAAAAATATTTCTTGCTTGCTTTGTTAGTTCTTTTGCAGGTGCATGCGTACACGATCAACGTCTTATCAAGAGCTCGATCCTCTCGAAGACTTAGACATGGCCGATGTACAAAACAACAACAATAACCCACCTCAAAACAATAACAATCCACCTCTCAACAACAATAATAACAACAACAATGAGCCTCTACCGGATAATCGCCCTATGATTGAACTGTTACAAGCACATGTGGAGGGCAACAATGATGCAATTGTCATACCCGCGATTGCAGCCAACAACTTTGAGCTCAAATCCGGTTTTATCCAGATGGTCTCTGCTCAACCATTCTTGGGGCGTACCATTGATGATCCTCATGACCACATCAAGAGATTCTTGCAACTCACGAATACGGTCAAATTCAATGGTGTTCCACAAGAGGTAATCCGCTTACAACCTTTTCCCTTTTCTTTAGAGGGACAAGCCCGACATTGGCTTGCAAAGGAACCGCCACAAAGTATTCTTACATGGACGGATTTGGAGACCAAGTTTATCAACTACTTTTTCCCACCCTCTCGTACTACCGCTTTGCGGAATGAAATCATTAATTTTGAACAAAAGTACGATGAGTCTTTTAGTGAATCTTGGGATCGTTTCAAAGATCTTTTAAGAAAATGCCCACAACATGGTTTTACCAAAGTGCACCAAATTAACACTTTTTATAATGGTTTAAGCATGAATGACAAAGATTCACTAAACAGTGCCTCGGGGGGTAATATTCTGGTTAAGACTTCCAATGCCGCTTAGGATATCATTGAGAATAAGTCTCGTGTGCAAACCAAGAGTGTTCGGACCAATGTCGCTAGTGCTAGTACATGTGACAGCGACAAGCGACTTGACAAAATTACTACGCTTCTTGAATCGCTTGCCGCCCAAACCACTAGCAATACCAACAGCATCAACCCTAGAAACGCTCACGACGCTCAAGTCAATGCTGTTAGCCAACCATGTGAAATATGCGGGGGTCCTCACTCTTACACCACTTGTACCGCCACCCAAGACTATCCTTCTGAGAATGTGAATGCAGCATACGGTACCTATCCTCCGGCCGCTTATCAAGCTCGTCCTCAAGGTGACCGCAACATGCTTAGCTACCTAATACTTCGCTTTTGGCTAGGTATCAAAGTTCAAGTTCGTTATAGTTCCGAATCTTTTCGACTTGAAAACCGGTCTTAAGTGCGACTCAATCGTCTTTTGGTGAATCAAAGGTTTGGTTGATTTGTTTTAATCTAATAACAAGTAATTAAAGTGTCGTTGAGTAAATGGAAGTTAAAAGATTAATATTGAAATGACAAGTAAAATAATGCATAAAACTTAAAGGCGACAATGGAAAAATACTAACTCACTAAATAAAACTAACACTTGGAAAATTTTCAGAAAAATAAAAGGTACTATAAGAAAGTTATATCGAAGGAAACCAAAGCAAGTCAAAAAGGGCACCCGATCGGAATGTGTTCCGATCGGTAGATCGGAATATTGCAAATGTGTGGTAATCGGAATATTTAGACAAAAAGGAGTCAATCGGAAAACAGCCAACAATCTCAATCGGAATACTAGTTGAAGGACAATCGGAATGTGTAAAAATTGTGCCGTCGGAATGCTTTCTAAGTAACCCAATCGGAATACGGACAAAGCGGGTACCAATCGGAATACGGGGAGAACCCTACCGTCGGAATACTGAAGATGGGACCCTGTCGGAATAAGCACCAATCGGAAAGGTTAAACCCTAATCCGATTGGGCCAATCGGAATAAGGGGTGGTACCGTCGGAATATAAGGACAAATCGGAAAGGGGAGTTTGTTGTTCCTCCTAAAATTGAGGAATTCGGTTAGCAAGCAAATAAGCTATATTTTGGAGCTCATCACAACACTAACCCGAATCAATGCTTAAACCGGATCAAATAAGCACTAGAATCAACTTATCAACCCAAAATCAAGCAACTTTTTAGATCAAATAATAAAAACATAAACTTTTTAATAAAGCTTTTTAATGATAAAAATAAGCTAATCATAAAAGTAAGCCAATAAGCACAAAAGTCTTATAGCTTAATCAAATGAAAACCTATAAAATGATCAAAAGATTAACTTTTTAGCATGAAATCAATTAGAACAACACGGATCACATGATAATCACACCAAAATCAATCTTAAATCAAAGAAAAGTAGAATGAGATTAAGAAATAAAAGCTTAAAATAGAACTTTAATTAATGAAATAAGCATACAAAAGTGTTAATCTTGAAAAATTAAAAGTAAAAGATGAACTAGTGAGAGAAAGTTTAAGACTTTCTCTCTCTAAAAACTAAAAAGTGAAAATTAACTAAAAACTCTAACCCCCCTCCTAATGAATATTAGGAGGGTATTTATAGGGAAGGAGTGCATGTGTTGCATCTTCTCTCTTGCTTTCTTCACGTTTTCTCGACTCGACTTTAATTCTTCGTCTTTGTCGTCTCGGGATTTGAACTTGTCTTTTTAATTTTCTTCTTCTATTAGACTTAAGTTCTTCGACTTCGTTAAACTTCCGTCTCTTGACTTTTTCTTCGATAAATCTTCAGAATAGGCCTTGGACTTCCGTTCTTTTTGCACTCTTGATCTTTTGACTTCGTCTTTTTCCCGTTTTCTTCAGTAAAAGCCCGTGAAAGCCCGTGTTTTCTTCCTTTTTCATATTTTGGTCCTAAAACACAATAAAAACACAAACCACGCATAATTCCGACTTTCACGACATAAATCACACGTTTTGGTCTTGTTATTATTGGAAATAAGTGGTAAAAGGATAAGTGTTTTCACACTTATTAAATCCCCTACACTTGACCATTGCAATGCCCTCATGCAATGCATTAATTTTAAAGCACGGTTTACATTCTCCATCATAAATAACCCACCTTGGCCTTTATTAAATACTAAACATAAAAGATAGAAATAAGTAAAGAAATTTAAAACTTACATTGGGTTTTGGCGACCATGAACATTTATCATCCTCAAGTTTCACGTTCCCCATACCAAGCTTAAAAACGAGATCATTGTTATTATAAGTTAGCAAACTATCACGAACTCATGTGGGCCAATTATTCACTTAGACTCCCTTATTCCTAGGTGTATCTCTTATATTTTATTTTTTGTCTTGAATGATCACGAGGATGCATTGTTTGACTTATTTCGATAGTTATTTAGTCCGAAAATAAGGTGAACGATTTAATCAATAGTTAGCTAAAGGACCAAATCTATTAAAACTGCTTCTCGGGATATCAGAAAGTTCATATCTTGGCATAACTTGGTTCGCGATTTGAGACCTTTCTCGGGCCGATATTTGGCAGCGACTTCATACTTCGAATCTTCGAGAGACGTTCTTGAAATTATGGTCTTCTCTTCATAATAGGAATTTCTTCACTTGAAGTTTTTGAGAGATTCTTCATATTTGGACCACGACTTCTTCATTTTTCTCCAATCTTTATTTTGGACTTTGATATACAACGATCCGCCTCCTTTTAGGACTTGGATCTATTTATCCTCATACCTTGTTAGGGTCTTTTCGGATAGACTTCTCCATGACTTTTGGGGAGTTCTTGCTTTTCGTCGTGTGTCTCGATCCTTCATATTGATTTTCGATAAATGATTCTTCACATCACTTTTGGATCTTTAGCAACAAAATGTAGCCCTCATGCCTTGTTAGGGCCTTTTCGGACTCGCCAATCTTCGCGCCCCGCTTCATAAGTTATGCCTTGGCTATGAACTCTCGTCATTACCGAGCAACTTTTAAACGATCTGGGGCTAGAAGCTAAGTAACCTTTTAAATCGTACAACCTTATTTATTAGCAGATTAATTTTATTAGCAAGTGGAGGGAGAATAGGCTCATAATTAACTCACATAAATTCACGAAAGAATACCGAACTTATAATTGACTCTATCATCTCTCGTTCTCCACAATTTAAAATCTCAAGGAATGAGACTCGTGGATGCTTAGCCTATTAAATCAAAGTTTTGGGTTTTCGAGTCGCCTATAGGATCTTGCAAATTCTTGGACTTTTTCAAGTTTAGAAATCGCATTTTAAAGTTCCCTTGATAAACGACTCTCTAGGATCAATTATAGGAACTTGCGAAAAGTTCTTGTTCTTAACCCGTGAGAGTTAAGACTTTCGCGTTTTATAGCTCCCTATATAAAAGCCTAGCAAAACTTGACTTAAACACGTTAAGGATACTAGCTAGAGTAAACTTAGGCAAGTAAACTCGGGTTGAGTCAAAATGTTCACGACTAAGAAAAATCTAAAACCACTTTAAAAATTTATTCTAGCAAAGGAAGAAAATAAACATAATAAAGGAAAATGCAACTATACACCAGGCCAAAATAGATTAAAAATTTTGAAAAATGTCGAAAAATCAAATTTTCTGGTTAAAATGAGGGCAAATTCATGGAAAAGACCACTTACTTCGATAGAAGTCCCCCCTACACTTGAGATAAACATTGTCCTCAATGTTTAAGCATGTGGGAGTAAATTCCCCTACACTTAGGACATTGTGCACTTTGTTTAAATCTTGCTAAGGAAAGGACAACTAAAGTGAATTCAATGTGAACATATAGAATATGAAATATTGAATCACAAGAGTTTAGGATAGAACCGGGAAGATGGAAAACACGGTATCACGGTTCGTCAAAAATCATCAAGATGCTCTCTGAAGCTTGAATCCCTGCACAGCACAAGAAACAAGACAACAAACATATGCGGGGCTCCCCCTACACTTATTATGAAAGCAGTAATGGATAGAACACGGGTTGCCTCCCGAGAAGCGCTTGTTTTTGTTCACCGAGTCATGAGCCTGACTCGACCCAATTTTAGTTCATGGGGAACGTGGTGAGGGATGGAATCATCTCCTGAGAGATGTCCTCACCAAAGTACAGCTTCAGACGCTGGCCATTCACCTTGAAATTGGGCCCATTCGGCGGAGAAAGCTCAATGGTCCCATACGGAAAAACTTTGGCGACGGTGAATGGACCAGTCCAGCGACTCTTCAACTTGCCAGAGAAGATCTTCAACCGAGAGTTAAAGAGTAGAACTTGATCACCAACGTGGAACTCTCGGTTCTTGATTTTAGCATCGTGGATCATCTTCGTCTTCTCCTTGTAGATCAGCGAGTTCTCATAAGCTTCATTCCTCAGTTCATTTAGCTCGTTGAGTTGAACCTTGCGATGATCACCGGCTTTGATGATGTCGAAATTAGCCCACTTCAAGGCCCAGTGCGCCTTGTGTTCCAGCTCGATGGGTAGGTGGCAGGCTTTCCCGTACACAAGACGATAAGGTGTACAACCGATCGGGGTCTTGTAAGCAGTACGGAAAGCCCACAGAGCATCATCTAACTTATCGGCCCACGCGGCACGATGCTCTCCCACAGTACGCTCCAAAATTCTCTTCAAGCCACGATTGGAAATTTCGGCTTGCCCATTGGTTTGGGGATGATAGGCGGTGGAAAGACGGTGATTGACACCATACTTTGCCATGACTCGTGCAAATTGATCGTTGCAAAAATGAGTCCCGCGGTCACTGATGATAGCACGAGGAACGCCAAATCGAGCGAAAAGCTGCTTCAAAAAGTTCACAACCACCCTCGCATCATTCGTAGGGAGAGCCTTAGCTTCAACCCATTTAGAGACGTAGTCGACGGCGACGAGGATGTACTTGTTCCCTTTGGATGATGGAAATGGCCCCATAAAGTCGATGCCCCATACATCAAAGATTTCACATTCTTGTATGAAATTTTGAGGCATCTCATCCTTATGTGTGATCTTGCCTTGACGTTGGCAAGCATCACAATGCTTAACCATTTCGTGAGCGTCACGATAAATGGTGGGCCAGTAGAATCCAGAATCAAACACTTTCTTAGCGGTGTAGTTGGGACCAAAGTGACCACCGGTGGGTCCTTTGTGGCAAGCTTGGAGGATATCGAAAGCTGCCGGTCCGTCAACACAACGACGAATAATCAGATCAGCACACTGTTTGAATAGATAAGGGTCATCCCAAAAGTAAGTCTTAACATCGTTCAAGAACTTCTTCCTTTGTTGGGATGTTAACCCTTAGATGAGAATACCACCCGCTAAGTAGTTTGCAATGTCCGCAAACCACGGGGTGCCATCGAGATTGAGATTTATAGACATTAGAGTCTCCAGGGGGAAAGAGTCATTGATCTCTTTGTTCGGATGATCCCCCTGATATGGATCCTCAAGTCGACTCAGATGATCCGCGGCCAGGTTTTCGGCTCCCTTCTTGTCACGAATTTCAATGTTGAATTCTTGAAGGAGCAAAACCCAGCGAAGAAGTCGTGGCTTAGAATCGTTCTTGGTCATCAAGTACTTCAACGCGGAATGGTCCGTGTATACGATGGTGGTGGATAAAACAAGATAGGGGCGAAATTTCTCAAAAGCATAGACAACAGCTAAAAGCTCTTTTTCGGTCGTCGTATAATGCAATTGAGCCCCCGTCATTGTTTTGCTAGCGTAGTGGATTGGTTGGAAGTGTTTATTCACTCTTTGACCCAAAACCGCACCAATAGCAAAGTCGCTAGCATCGCACATCAATTCAAAAGGCAGCTCCCAATTTGGGGTAACCAAGACCGGTGCCTTAGTTAGCTTATCCTTGAGAAGATTGAAGGCTTCGAGACACTCTTTAGAAAAGATAAAAGGAGTATCTTTTTCCAAGAGGTGGGTCATCGGGCGAGCGATTTTAGAGAAATCCTGAATGAATCGACGATAGAATCCCGCATGACCCAGAAAGCTTCTCACACCCTTCACGGTTGAAGGTGGAGGTAACTTGGCTATGACATCTACTTTAGCACGGTCAACTTCAAGACCGGCTTTAGAGATTTTGTGTCCTAGCACAATGCCTTCTTTTACCATAAAATGGCATTTTTCCCAATTCAGAACAAGGCGAGTGTCTTCGCACCGCTTAAGCATACGTTCCAAATTGGCAAGGCAAGCAGAGAAGGAATCCCCAAAGACCGAGAAATCATCCATGAAGACTTCCATGGTTTGCTCAACCATATCATGGAAGATAGCCAACATGCACCTTTGGAAAGTCCCGGGGGCATTGCATAAGCCAAAAGGCATTCGTTTATAAGCAAAGGTGCCATAGGGACAAGTGAATGTTGTCTTCTCTTGATCTTGGGGATCGATGGGTATTTGAAAATAACCCGAGAAACCATCCAGAAAGCAGTAATATTCATTACCAGCTAGACGTTCAAGCATTTGGTCCATAAAAGGTAGAGGGAAATGATCCTTTCTCGTGGCATCATTGAGTTTGCGGTAGTCTATACAAACTCTCCACCCAGTAACGAGACGGGTAGGAATTAACTCGTTGTTTGCATTGGGCACAACGGTGATTCCACCTTTCTTAGGCACACAATGGACTGGACTAACCCATGGTGAATCCGAAATAGGGTAAATCATACCCGCATCAAGAAGTTTGATAACCTCTTTTTTGATGACTTCATGGATTTTAGGATTCACCCTTCGTTGACTTTGAATTGTGGGCTTAAAGTCGTCCTCCATGAGAATTTTATGTGTGCAGAAATGAGGATCAATTCCACGGATGTCCGAGATTTTCCAAGCGATAGCGCGTTTATGCTTCTTCAACACAGCGACAAGGCGTTCTTTTTCGTCTTCTTTCAGATCCTTTGCGATGATGACTGGTAGCTTCTCGTCGTCTTCCAGAAAAACGTACTCAAGATGAGGTGGTAGGTCCTTAAGCTCAAGAGTAGGAGGATCCTCAATAGATTGTGAAACTAACGATGGATCATCATTAGTCACCTCTTTAGGAGCAGGAGGAGAGAATGGGTCCTCATTGAGAAGTCTCTCAATAGTACTAATGTCTTCATCCCAATTTGTGGACAAATTATCATACTTAATATCGAGAGGACCCAAACTAGCTTCGAAGTCATCCAAGTCACTTTCTCCAAAAGGAGTCAATGCTGGAGCAATAGAGGCAACGGTCTCAACATTGGGTAGAGAAGGAGTACTTTTGCAAGCATTATGAAAATGTTCTTCACAAGCCTCATCGAGAACATCAATAGCATTAACGCTCTCATACGAATAAGGTTGCTTAGAAATCTTACCCATGTTGAAGACAATTTGATCATCACCAACTCTCATGATTATTTCGCCTGCGGCTACATCAATAAGAGTGCGACCGGTCCTCAGGAATGGACGTCCGACGATTAATGGAACACGGGGATCCATCTCGTAGTCAACGACAACAAAATCCGCCGGGAAGGTGAATTTGTCGACGCCAACAAAGACATCTTCGGCTATCCCCACTGGATAAGCAACCGTACGGTTGGCTAATTCCAAAGTCATTCGTGTGGGGACTAGCTCGGGGAGAGATAATTGCTTCCAAACACTTAAAGGCATTAAGTTTATACTGGCACCTAGATCGGCTAGGGCCATGCAATTCTCTACTCCCGGGAAGTTGCAAGGAATCAAGAAGCGACCCGGATCACCAAGTTTGGTGGGCAATTTCCTTAAAAGCACTGCGGAGCAGTTCTCATTAAGTTGGGTCTGAGCAATGTCAAGAAGCTTTTCTTTATCACTTAGAAGATCTTTAAACATCTTAGCATATTTGGGCATGTGAGCGAGAGCCTCGGCAAAGGAGATGTTAAAATTCAATTGTTTGAACATTTTAAGGAAGTTCGAAACCTGAATATCATCCTTGCTCTTTTGCTTCTCTTTCCTCAACCTTGAAGGATAAGGTATATTGGATGAAGAAGAAGGCTTTAAGGGAATAGGATCACTCACAGCCACGGGTGGTGGGGAAATGGGGATAGAAGGTGAAGGAGGTGAAGAAAGTTGCTCTTTTTCCTTGTTCACAATCACCGGTGGAGGTGTATGAAGCTCGGGTTCCATATAACCTTTTCCACTACGAGTGGTGATTGCTTTCATCTCCCCCCTTGCATTCGCAACGGTATTACTCGGAAGAGTACCCGAAGCAGAGGGTTGATTACTTTGGATGAGCGAACCAATCATATCACGAAGATGAAGAGCTTGATTGTTAAAAGAGTTTTGCATGTTTACATTCATTGTATCATTGTGTTTGGCCATATCATTCCTTAGCTCGGCTCGAATATCGTTCCCTTGCTTTGTCATTTCTCCCTTCAAGTTGCGGACTTGACTCTGAAGATTCATCACCAACTCCCGATTAGTCTTCATGAATGTCTCGACTTCTGGATTCACAGCCATCGGTTGATTGAGAGGTGGAGCCTGGTAAGCTTGAGAATTTCCTTGAGTTGGGTATGGGTTTCTTTGGGATTGATACTGATTGTTTGCACGAGGTTGGGATTGATTGTAGCTTTGTTGTTGGTTTGGGTTTGCAGGAGGGAAACCGGGGGGAGCAAGATAATTGTTAGAGCGATAACTTAGCAAGTTACGGTCTCCTTGAGGGCGAGCTTGATAGCCTCCCGTGGGATAAGTACCATATGCTGCGTTAACGTCTTCAGAATAATTGCCGTGAGTAGAAGGACACTCATTGTAGGAATGAGGACCACCACATGTGTCACAAGAAAGAGCAACGGCTTTAGCTTGGTGAGTTTGGTTAGAAGTCAAAATTTGGAGACTTTTGTTAATATCAAGAATAGCACGTTCCAAAATAGACGAGTTGGTGGTGGTAGAAGTAGATGAAACATTGACTCTCTGATTAGATCTTGAGGATGCGGAAGAATCCCAATTCTTGTGGTGAGTAGTCATGTTTTCAATCAACTCTCGACACTCCTCCGGTCTCCTTTTCATAAAAGTACCACCGGCGGCGGCATTGATCGTGTCACGATCACGAAAGGTGAGACCATTGTAGAAGGTGTCAATGAGAGTGACGGGGAGCATATTGTGATTAGGACAGCGGTCGATCAAATCATTGTAACGTTCCCAAGCATCGAAAAGCGATTCATCATTCTCTTGCATAAATCCACTGATTTGGTTACGAAGGCTAGTGACCATGGATGGGGGAAAGTAGCGCGATAAAAAGCGTTGAGTCATGTCGTTCCACGTATGAATAGAATTCTTAGGAAGACGGTCAAACCATTTTTCGGCATGGTGAGAAAGCGAGTGTGGAAAAAGTTGAAGGCGAAGGTCATCCATAGAAACACCGGGGCATTTCATGCTTTGGGTAATGGTAATGAATTTGTCGAGGTGTTTGTTGGCATCATCATCCGGAATTCCACGAAACGGGTTCGTTTGCACTTGTTGTATCATGTGATGCTTCAACGAAAACTCCTGAGCCGTGACGTGCATTGGCGCAATTGGGCCTCCGCGTCCGTTCATGGTGGGTTGGCACAATTCCTCCATGGTTCGTAAATCGGGTAGAAGGACATTGTTGTTGTTGTTGTTGTTATGGTTGTTATTCAAATTATTTTGAGGTGGGTGATTATTGTTGTTGTTAACACCAGCCATATCTAAATCTTCAAGATTCTCGGGCTCAGAATAGTTTGTAGATCTAGTACGCATGCACCTGCAGAAGAAAAATATACACAAAGAATATAATATTTTTGGTTTTTATAGGTTTTTTTTTTTTTTTTTTTTTTATGTTTTTGAATTTTTGAAAAGTTTTATAATTTTTATGGATTTTTGAAAATTTTTATAGCAATGAAAATAACGTTCAAAGAACGGATCCCAAAATTCAATGCGTCTCTCACTAGAAACCGTTTATTTTAACGAAAAGAGCCGGCAGCGGCGCCATTTAATACTTCGCTTTTGGCTAGGTATCAAAGTTCAAGTTCGTTATAGTTCCGAATCTTTTCGACTTGAAAACCGGTCTTAAGTGCGACTCAATCGTCTTTTGGTGAATCAAAGGTTTGGTTGATTTGTTTTAATCTAATAACAAGTAATTAAAGTGTCGTTGAGTAAATGGAAGTTAAAAGATTAATATTGAAATGACAAGTAAAATAATGCATAAAACTTAAAGGCGACAATGGAAAAATACTAACTCACTAAATAAAACTAACACTTGGAAAATTTTCAGAAAAATAAAAGGTACTATAAGAAAGTTATATCGAAGGAAACCAAAGCAAGTCAAAAAGGGCACCCGATCGGAATGTGTTCCGATCGGTAGATCGGAATATTGCAAATGTGTGGTAATCGGAATATTTAGACAAAAAGGAGTCAATCGGAAAACAGCCAACAATCTCAATCGGAATACTAGTTGAAGGACAATCGGAATGTGTAAAAATTGTGCCGTCGGAATGCTTTCTAAGTAACCCAATCGGAATACGGACAAAGCGGGTACCAATCGGAATACGGGGAGAACCCTACCGTCGGAATACTGAAGATGGGACCCTGTCGGAATAAGCACCAATCGGAAAGGTTAAACCCTAATCCGATTGGGCCAATCGGAATAAGGGGTGGTACCGTCGGAATATAAGGACAAATCGGAAAGGGGAGTTTGTTGTTCCTCCTAAAATTGAGGAATTCGGTTAGCAAGCAAATAAGCTATATTTTGGAGCTCATCACAACACTAACCCGAATCAATGCTTAAACCGGATCAAATAAGCACTAGAATCAACTTATCAACCCAAAATCAAGCAACTTTTTAGATCAAATAATAAAAACATAAACTTTTTAATAAAGCTTTTTAATGATAAAAATAAGCTAATCATAAAAGTAAGCCAATAAGCACAAAAGTCTTATAGCTTAATCAAATGAAAACCTATAAAATGATCAAAAGATTAACTTTTTAGCATGAAATCAATTAGAACAACACGGATCACATGATAATCACACCAAAATCAATCTTAAATCAAAGAAAAGTAGAATGAGATTAAGAAATAAAAGCTTAAAATAGAACTTTAATTAATGAAATAAGCATACAAAAGTGTTAATCTTGAAAAATTAAAAGTAAAAGATGAACTAGTGAGAGAAAGTTTAAGACTTTCTCTCTCTAAAAACTAAAAAGTGAAAATTAACTAAAAACTCTAACCCCCCCCCCCCCCTCCTAATGACTATTAGGAGGGTATTTATAGGGAAGGAGTGCATGTGTTGCATCTTCTCTCTTGCTTTCTTCACGTTTTCTCGACTCGACTTTAATTCTTCGTCTTTGTCGTCTCGGGATTTGAACTTGTCTTTTTAATTTTCTTCTTCTATTAGACTTAAGTTCTTCGACTTCGTTAAACTTCCGTCTCTTGACTTTTTCTTCGATAAATCTTCAGAATAGGCCTTGGACTTCCGTTCTTTTTGCACTCTTGATCTTTTGACTTCGTCTTTTTCCCGTTTTCTTCAGTAAAAGCCCGTGAAAGCCCGTGTTTTCTTCCTTTTTCATATTTTGGTCCTAAAACACAATAAAAACACAAACCACGCATAATTCCGACTTTCACGACATAAATCACACGTTTTGGTCTTGTTATTATTGGAAATAAGTGGTAAAAGGATAAGTGTTTTCACACTTATTACTACCGCTCTAACAACTATCTCTCACCGCCCGGTTTTCCTCCTAACAACCCAAACCAACAACAAAACTTAAATCTCCCTCCTCAACAACAACAAAAACCTCGTGAACCATACCTACCACCTCACAAACAACCATATCCACCTCAAAGAAACAACCAAGTTTACCAACAACCTGCTTATCAAGCACCCGCTTACGATGCTCCTCCCAACCAACCCACCGCATTACAACAAGATATTGGAACCTACATGAGGACTAATGATGTGATCGTGGACAATCTCCAACGGGAAGTGCTCAACTTGAAAGCAGACATGTTGAAACAAGTAAACGATCTTCGAGCTGATATGAGAAACACTTTGGCAAGTCAAACGAATGACTTAAGGAACATGATGGCTAGTTTCTTCCAAGGTAATCAACCCTCTTCTTCGGGTACTCTTCCGAGTAACACCGTTGCGAATCCAAGAGGGGAGATGAAAGCAATCACCACTCGCAGTGGCAAAGGTACCAAGGAACCCAAGCTTCCTATACCTCCACCGGTGATTGTGACTAAGGAAAACGAGTCACCTGATCCTATTCCTCATCCTTCTACTTCCCAAATTTCTCCACCTCTTACTTCTACCCCTCCTCCACCCAAGGATGTGAGTGATCCTTCGATCCCAAAGCCTTCCTCTCCTTCCGATATACCTTATCCCTCAAGGTTGAGGAAAGAGAAGCTTAAAAGCAAGGATGATATTCAAGTTTCGAACTTTCTCAAAATGTTTAAACAATTGAATTTTAACATCTCCTTCGCTGAGGCTCTCGCTCACATGCCCAAATACGCGAAAATGTTTAAAGACCTTCTTAGCGACAAGGAGAAGCTTCTTGATATTGCTAACACCCAACTTAATGAGAATTGCTCTACAGTGCTCTTAAGGAAATTGCCAACTAAACTTGCTGATCCGGGTCGTTTCTTAATCCCTTGCAACTTCCCAGGAGTAGGGAATTGCATGGCCCTAGCCGATCTAGGTGCCAGTATTAACTTAATGCTTTTAAGTGTCTAGAAGCAATTATCTCCCCCTGAGCTAGTCCCCACCAAAATGACTTTGGAATTAGCTAACCATACGGTTGCTTATCCAGTGGGGATAGCCGAAGACGTCTTTGTGGGAGTCGACAAATTCACTTTTCCTGCCGATTTCGTTGTCGTCGACTATGATATTGACCCTCGTGTGCCATTAATTGTTGGTCGTCCATTCTTGAGGACCGGTCGCACTCTCATCGATGTTGAAGCTGGTGAGCTTATCATGAGAGTGGGTGACGATAAAATTGTCTTCAACATGGGAAAGCTTTCTAAACAGCCTTATTCTAACGAGAGTGTTAATTCTATTGACGTTCTTGATGAGGCCTGTGAAGAACACTTCAAAGATGCTTGTAAAAGTATTCCTACCTCTCTTCCCAATGTTGAGACCGTTTCCTCTATTGATTCATCACTATCTCTATTTGGAGAACGTGATTTCCTTTGGAAAGATTTGGAAGCCACCATGGGAGATGTGAACTTAAAACATGACGATTCTCCCACCGATTGGGATGAAGATCTTCGCCCCATTGAGAACATTCTTAAAGAAAACAATCTTTCTCCACCATCTCCCACGGTTATTGCTATCGATGCTCTGACTTTGAATACGCCTACCATCGAAAATCCTCCGGATTTAGAACTTAAGGAGTTGCCGCCCCATCTCGAGTATGTGTTCCTTGAAGAAGAGAAGAAGTCGCCCGTCATCATCGCGAAGCATTTGAAAGACGAAGAAAAATCTCGCTTCATCGCCGTGCTTAAAATACATAAGAAGGCAATTGCTTGGAAAATTTCCGATATCCGCGGAATTGATCCGAACTTTTGTACTTACAAGATTCTCATGGAATATGACTTTAGACCCGCAATCCAGAGCCAAAGAAGGGTTAATCCTCGCATTCATGACGTCATCAAACAAGAGGTTATCAAACTTCTTGATGCCGGCTTGATTTACCCTATCTCGGATTCGCCTTGGGTAAGTCCCGTTCATTGTGTGCCCAAGAAGGGCGGAATAACCGTTGTTTCCAATGAACACAACGAGTTGATTCCCACTCGTCTCGTTACTGGGTGGAGAGTTTGTAGTGACTATCGCAAGCTCAATGATGCCACGAAAAAAGATCACTTTCCTCTTCCTTTCATGGATCAAATGCTCGAGCGTCTAGCTGGTAATGACTATTACTGCTTTTTCGACGGTTGCTCCGGGTATTTTCAAATTCCCATCGATCCCAAAGACCAAGAAAAAACCACATTCACTTGTCCCTATGGAACATTTGCTTACAAACGTATGCCTTTTGGTTTATGCAATGCTCCTGGGACGTTCCAAAGGTGTATGATGGCTATCTTCCATGACATGGTGGAAGACACTATGGAAGTATTCATGGATGATTTCTCGGTTTATGGCGATTCTTTCTCTGCTTGCCTTGCCAATTTAGAACGTATGCTGAAGCGGTGTGAAGACACTCGCCTTGTTCTTAATTGGGAAAAATGCCATTTCATGGTAAAAGAGGGCATCGTGCTAGGACACAAGATCTCCAAAGCCAGTCTTGAAGTGGACCGTGCTAAAGTCGATTTTATCGCTAAGTTGCCTCCACCTTCAACCGTGAAGGGTGTGAGAAGTTTCCTTGGTCATGCGGGCTTCTACCGTCGTTTCATCAAAGATTTTTCTAAAATCGCTCGCCCGATGTCCCACCTCTTGGAGAAAGATACCCCTTTTATCTTTTCCAAAGAGTGTCTTGAAGCCTTCAACTTACTTAAGGATAAGCTAACTAAGGCACCCGTCTTGGTTACCCCTAATTGGGAGCTACCTTTTGAGTTGATGTGCGATGCTAACGACTATGCTATTGGAGCGGTTTTGGGCCAAAGAGTGAACAAACACTTCCAACCAATCCACTATGCTAGCAAGACAATGACGGGGGCTCAATTGCATTACACGACAACCGAAAAAGAGCTTTTAGCTGTTGTCTATGCTTTTGAAAGTTCCGCCCCTATCTTGTCCTTTCCACCACAATCGTTTATACCGATCATTCCGCGTTGAAGTACTTGTTGACTAAGCAAGACTCTAAACCAAGACTTCTTCGTTGGGTTTTGCTACTCCAAGAATTTAAAATCGAAATTCGCGATAAAAAAGGAGCTGAAAACCTAGCCGCGGATCATCTCAGTAGACTTGAGGATCCTTACCAAGGGGATCATCCAAACAAAGAGATCAGTGACTCTTTTCCCCTGGATACCTTAATGTCTATCAACTCAACTTCTGATGAAACCCCGTGGTTTGCGGACATTGCAAACTACTTGGCGGGTGGAATTCTCGTTGACGGGTTAACATCCCAACAAAAGAAAAAGTTCTTCAAAGACATTAAGACTTACTTTTGGGATGAGCCGTACCTATTCAAACAATGTGCCGACTTGATTATTCGCCGATGTGTTGATGGACCGGCAGCTGTAGAAATCCTTGACGCTTGCCACAAAGGACCCACCAGTGGTCACTTTGGTCCCAACTACACCGCCAAAAAAGTGTTTGACTCGGGATTTTATTGGCCAACCATTTACCGTGATGCTCACGAGATGGTTAAACGTTGTGATGCTTGCCAAAAACAAGGCAAGATCACACATAAAGACGAGATGCCTCAAAATTTCATACAATGATCAATTTGCTAGAGTCATTATTAGTGATCGCGGGACTCATTTTTGCAATGATCAATTTGCTAGAGTCATGGCTAAGTATGGTGTAAATCATCGTCTTTCCACCGCCTACCACCCACAAACTAATGGCCAGGCTGAAATCTCTAACCGAGGCTTAAAGCGAATTCTTGAAAGAACCATGGGAGAGCATCGTGCCTCATGGGCTGATAAACTTGATGATGCTTTGTGGGCTTTTCGTACCGCTTACAAGACTCCGATTGGTTGTACGCCATATCGTCTCGTGTACGGGAAATCATGCCACCTCCTCATTGAGTTGGAGCACAAGGCTTACTGGGCCTTGAAGTGGGCTAATTTAGAATCAACAAAGCCGGTGACCTACACAAGATCCAACTCAATGAGCTGAATGAACTCCGTAATGAGGCTTATGAAAATTCTTTGATCTATAAGGAAAAGACTAAGCTCATTCACGACTCCAAGATTAAAAACCGAGAGTTCCAAGTTGGAAACAAAGTTTTACTCTTTAACTCTCGGTTGAAAATCTTTTCGGGCAAGCTGAAATCTCGTTGGTCCGGCCCATTCACCATTACCCAAATTTTTCCATATGGTACTCTCGAGCTCGCTCAACCTAATGGACCTAATTTTAAGGTGAATGGCCAACGAGTGAAGTTGTACTTTGGTGAGGACATCTCTCAGGAGATGATTCCATCCCTCACCACGTTCCCCATGAACTAATTTTGGGTCGAGTCAGGCTCCTGACTCGGTTATCAAAAACAAGCGCTCCTCGGGAGGCAGCCCGAGTACCTATCTGTTTCTGTTTTAACCTCCTAAGTGTAGGGGGACCTCTATAGGTGTTTGTCTTTGTGTGGTGATGTGATTACAGGGATGAATGCACTTTTGGAACCTTTGAAGAACCGTGCTCCCGTGTAATCCGAAATCCGGTTCTATCTCTCAACTATCGTGATTCAATTTTCTTCATACTCGCATTTGAAATTGATCACTTTAGTCGTCTCTTCCTTAACTTGAGTTAACCAACGTGCACAATGTCATAAGTGTAGGGGAGATTTTTCCCACATGCTTAAACATTGAGGACAATGTTTATCTTAAGTGTAGGGGGGACTTCTATCGAAGTTTTAAGTGGACTTTTCCATGAAAATGCCTTCATTTAACCAGAAAATCATCTTCAACATTTTTCAAATTTTTAATTAACTTTGGCCATTTAGTCGTAATTTTTAAATTTTTATCGTTGCTTTCATATGTATATATCACGCAATAAAGTCAAAAATATTAATAAAGTGGTGTAGCTAGTTTTGAAATCTTTGACACATTAGGCCCGTTGCGATTATTTTGACTCAACCCGAACAGACTTATCCAAGTTTATTCTAGCTAGTATCCTTAACAATGTAGACCTTAATTGGTTTATTAGGCTAAGCATCCACGAGTCACATTATTTGAGATTTTAAATTGTGGAGAACGAGAAATTATAGAGTCAATTATAAGTCGGTATTCTTGCACAAGCTCACTTGGTGTAATTATTTGCCTATTCTCCCATCACTTGCTAATAATTTATCTGCAATAAGTAAGGTCGTACGATTTGAAAATTTACTTAGCTTCTAGCCCAAGATCGTTTGAAAGTTGCTCGGTAATGATAAGAGTTCATAGCCAAGGCATAACTTATGAAGCGGGGCGCGAAGATTGGCGAGTCCGAAAAGGCCCTAACAAGGCATGAGGATTCCATTTTATTGCTGAAGATCCAAAGTGATGTGAAAAGCATTATTCCCAAAATCAATATGAAGGATCAAGACTCACGACGAAAAGCAATCAACTCCCATAAAGATCATGGAGAAGTCTATCCGAAAAGACCCTAACAAGGTATGAGGATAAATAGATCCAAGTCCGAAAAGGAGGCGGATCGTTGTATCTCGAAACCCCAATTAGAGATTGAAGAAATAATCATGAAGTCGTGGTCAACAAAGTTGGAGTACCCCTCAAAAGTCTCCAAGTGAAGAAACTCTATTAACGATGAGAAGACCATTATCTCAAGAACGTCTCTCGAAGATATGAAGTATGAAGTACATGCCAAATATCGGCCCGAGAAAGGTCTCAAATCGTGAACCAAGTTATGCCAAGATATGAACTTTTTGATATCCCGAGAAGCAGTTTTAGGAGATTTTGTCCTTTAGCTAACTATTGATCAAATCGTCCTACTTTGCTTTCAGCCTAAATAAACTATCAAAATAAGTCCAAAAATGCATCTTCATGATCATTCTAAGACAAAATAAAATATAAGAGATACAATTAGGAATAAGGTAGTTTAAGCATATAATTGAGCCATGTGTGTAAGTGTTTGATTTGCTAACTTATAATAACAATGATCTCATTTTTAAGCTTAGTTTGGGGAACGTGAAACTTGAGGGTGATGAATCGTCGCAGCACCGAAGCCCTAATGTAAGACTTAGATCTCTTTGCAAGTTATTTCCACGTAGCTATTTTCTATCCTTTTGATTACTTTAAAGTTTTAATTTCTCTTAGTACTTTATTTTTTGTTTAATAGTATTTTAATAAGGCCACGGTTGATTGATTATGAGAAGAGTGTAAAATTGCTTTATCACTAAGCATTGCATGAGGGCATGGCAATGGTTAAGTGTAGGGGATTTGATAGGTGTGAAAACACCCATCCTTTTACCACTTATTTCTGGCTAAAACGAGACCAAAACACGTATTTATATCATTTGTTTGGAATTATGCGTGGTTTTTGTGTTTATTGTGTTTTCAGAGTCAACCGGATGAATATTGAAGAAAACATGGGATTTCACGGGTTTTATCAAAGAAAAAGACTCAAGATGAAGTCTATTGTCCAAGAGATGCAAAAGATTTGAAGTCATTGTGCCTATTTGAAGATTTATCGAAGAAAAGGGCCAAAGATTGAAAATTCATATATGTCGAAGAACTCGAGTCTATTAAACAAAAGATTATAAGACGAGTTAGAATTATTCACCGACACTTCTCAAAATCCAAAGTCGGAAACGTTTATTTAAAGAAACGTAAAGACTAAAGAAGAAAGAAGAAAAGAAGCCCAAAACCAAAGCCCATTCACAAGCCCACAATCACACGCCTATATATAGGATTTCACTTCACAATTTTGGAGAGTCTTAGTTAGTTTTAGTTTTTCATTTTCTCTAGTTTTAGAGAGAGAAAGTTCTCAACTTTCTCTCACTAAGTTTTCATCTTTCTTTCTTTTAATATTTCAAAGATTAAACCTTTTTTATTGTTTCTTTCATTAATCAAGTTTGAAGTTTAAGCTTTTAATCTTTCATCTCCTTCTACCTTTCTTGATTTTGGTTCACTTTTGGTGCGAATTACTTATGATCCGTGTTGTTCATCAATGTTTTCGTGCTTAAAAAGTTTGCTTAATTTAAGTTTAGATAAGTTGTATTTGTGCTTATTTGATCCGATTAATATTAGATTCGTTCTAGTTTGGGTATTAGCTTATTGAAATAGCTTATTCCCTTGCTTAAATTTCGGATCAAAAAGGCATCGGAAAGGGTATAACCCTTTTCCGATTTGTGTATTCCGACCAGCCCACCCCTCCCCTCATTCCGATCTATAGATCGGAAAAGGTTTTAGTTTTTCCGATTGGGGGTTTTGTGTTACATTCCTATTTGGTTTTTATGTGTGGACATTCCGATTGGAATGTGTTCGCTATATTCCGATTGTTACTGATTTGAACATTCCGATTGCTTTCAATTTTAAGACATTCCGATCTGAGCTCTTTGTCCGTTATTCCGATTGGCATGATTTGGTAGTATTCCGACAGGAGGTGTTTTGGTATTCCGATTTGACTCATTTTATCAATATTCTGATTAGTCTTCTTGTTTACATTCCGATCAAACAGATCGGAATATATTCCGATTTGGTGTTTTGCTTATTCCGATCAGTGTAGGTTTCAAATATTCCGATGGTTTTAGTTCTTGTTTTTTATAAACTTTTCAAGTGTTAGTTTTATTACGTGTTCAAGTATTTTTCTCATTTTGACTTTAAGTTTTCAAACATTTATTTCTAACTTGTCAATTTAGTTTAATCTTTTAAAGCTTCAATTTTACTCTTCGACACTTACTTATTTGTTATTAGTTGAAATTAGATAAACAAACCAACACCTTTTTATCAACCAAGAACAATCATTCCACTTTGAACCGTGATCAATTCGAGGAGATACCGAGAGACATAATCTGAACTTAGCAAAACGATAGTATTACGACCCTTACTTGTTTCGAACTTGTGCGGATCAAATTATTCGACGTTGTGTCTTTGGTACCGAAGCTTCTAACATCCTTAGAGCTTGTCACGAGGGACCCACGGGTGGTCACCATGGTGCTAATCTCACGGCTAAGAAGGTCTTTGATGCCGGTTTCTTTTGACCTACTATTTACCGAGATGCACATGAACTTGTGAAGTCATGTGACTCATGCCAACGACAAGGAAAAGCCTCACAAAAAGATGAAATGCCACAAAATATCATCCAAGTGTGTGAGATCTTTGACGTTTGAGGCATCGACTTTATGGGGCCGTTCCCATCATCTCGTGGGAATAAGTACATCCTTGTCGTAGTTGACTACCTATCTAAGTGGGTGGAAGCTAAGGCTTTGCCCACCAATGATGCTCGTGTGGTAGTCAAGTTTTTGAAAAGCTTGTTTTCTCGGTATGGAACCCCTCGTGCGATCATAAGGATCGTGGAACCCATTTTTGTAACGACCAATTCGAAAGGGTCCTAAGGAAATATGGGGTTACACATCGTCTTTCTATGGCTTATCACCCACAAACGAGTGGGCAAGTCGAGGTTTCAAACCGAGCTTTGAAGAGGATCTTGGAGAGATCTATTGGGGAGAACCGACAATCTTGGTCGGATAAGTTGGACGATGCTTTATGGGCCTTTAGGACCGCTCATAAGACGCCCATCGGGTGCACTCCTTATAAGCTAGTGTATGGGAAGAATTGTCACTTGCCAATTGAACTCGAACACAAGGCTTATTGGGCCCTAAAGCATTGTAATGATGATATGGAGACCGCGGGAAAACACCGGAAAATGCAATTAAATGAATTGGATGAATTAAAGGATATTGCTTATGAAAATTCATTGATTTATAAAGAAACGACTAAAAAGTTTCATGATTCAAAAATTAAAAACCGGGTTTTTAACATTGGGGATCAAGTTTTGCTTTTTAACTCTCGATTGAAAATCTTTTCCGGTAAGTTGAAATCCCGTTGGTCCGGTCCATTCACCGTGACTCAAGTTTTTCCATATGGGACCATCGATCTAGCTCAAAATGATGGCCCCAATTTCAAGGTGAATGGACATAGTTTGAAGCACTACTTTGGCGGGGAAGTTCCATCCTTGAACTACCTCGACCAAATCACCTTCCCCAATGATAATTATTATTGAGGGGATCGAGTCGAGCTCATGACTCGGTAATCAAAAACGAGGTGCCTCGTGGGGGAGTCCCATGCAAATCCTATGTACATATTATCGCTTTCTAATGTAGTAACGTGTGGGGATTTGTGCCCTTCCAACCATTGTTCCGTGGTTGTTTGTGAATTGTGGATTTTAGATGATCATTATCTTCACGATTGGAGCCTCTCGTGTTCGTTTTATGGGAGCACTAGATCGTTTACTTTGAAGACTTTCTCAATATCCATGATATATCCTTTGATGTTCTAACCTTAGGTTTATAGCACACTTCATAAACGGCTTTAAATTTAACGGTTACACCCTTTTCATGCTAGATTAAGCATTCGACTACGTCTCTAGTATGGGGGTGTTTGCACCCCTAGACACGAAACATTGAGGACAATGTTTAACTTTAGTATGGGAGGGTGAATAGATACTTGCCTTGCCAAACCTTCACGCTTTCCAAAGTTCATATTTTTTTATCGTTTTGTTGCAAAATAAGGCTAAAATGGCCAAATTTTAAATTTTTTCTCATATTTTATATGTGTTTGAAGACACGAATGTAGGTTTTCTGATGGCGAGAATAAGAGTAATTTTTTACTCGACCGTGCGTGTTGAGCACTTAGCTTTGATTCCTTAACTTTTTATTAGGCTAAGTCTCTTAAATGAGGATGAGAAATGATAGAGTTAATTATAAGTTACTATGCTAAACGTAGAGTACTCGCATTCTTTCAAAAACTCATGTGTTCTCGTTGTTAGCTTATTCTCCCTTCGCTTGTAAACATTTTTTGCTTAATAAATATTGACTTAGCGGTTTAGTCTTGATTGTTGGTTTCTAGTCTTTTCTCGTAGCTTCCATGTAATTAAATTGGGAAGACATTAAGGTATCGCCAGCGTCACGGTTTTGAAGTATTGGCAACCCGAATAATCGAAAGCTTCACCCAATAATAAGATTTCAATTGCTCACCTAAATCAAGCAAACAATTTGAAGCTCACAAGGCCGAAAAATCTATGCAAAATTGAAAGTGAATCGAGCCTTAATCTTTGAAGCTTTAAAGATCCAAAATTCGCCTTAGCGTGAGGATATAAGTCTTTGGCCATAAAAAAACCACCGATGAGGCGGATAATAAAAGGCAAGGCAAGACCGAAGTCATAATAAAAGCTTCATAGCGAAGTTGAATAAAAGATGGAGGTAAACCTATGATAATAAGGCCCTTCCGTTAGGGGGCGTATAAAAGTCTTGGTAATAAGTATAATGTTAAAAACCGTTATAAAACCGTGCTTATCGATTCTTCTTGTTGACTTAATTTTTTAACATCGTTGTCTATTAGGAGGGGTTATTAATTTGATGGTCTTGGTTACACCGTTGGGACTCTATTTTTAGACCTAAATCTCTATTATCGCATAAGTCAAACAATGTTTCCTAGTGAAATATTCAAGAAAAAATAAAATATAAGAGATACAACTTAGGAAAATGGGAGGATAAGTACGTGATTAGGGCATATGAGTAGTTTTAGCATTACTAACTTATAATTACAATGATCTCGTTGCACGCTTAGCATGGAATTGGGGTAAAAATCGAGGACGACAAAATTATTTCTAACGAAGCATTCACGTGTTCTTGTTCTATGAACCTAAACGTCCCAATTTGCGATGAAAATCATACATTATGTCAAAAACGCAAGTAGTAGCAATAGTAGTAGTGTAGCTAGTTTATCATTCAATAAAAGTGAATAAAAATTAATTTTAGAGGTGCTACGATACTTTATTCTAGCATTGCGTGAGGGCACGACAATGGTTTAGTATGGGGGAGTGATGAGACTGCTTTTATACATAGTCTCATCGTCCAAAAAGGGCTTTAAATGCATTAAATATCATGAAAATGGCCAAATATATGCTTGTGTTTGTTACTTGTGTATTTTAGGTACGGATATTGAGAAAATGACAAAAGATCACAAGAATCATACAAAAACGAACACGGGAAACGAAGCCGCATAATGAACCAAGCCCTAATGAAGTTTTTCCAAGAGAAACACTTGAAGATTTGAAGATTATACAAGAAGGGTCCTCCAATATTGAATAATTGACACTTTAAACCCTTGTATCTTCATAGTTACAAGATTGGTCCCTAAAGTTTGTCAAAATTACAAAAAGGGCCCTCCACTTTGAAGAACTAGCAATTTTAGTCCCTCAACAAAACTTAATTGTCAATATTAGTCCTCCTCAAAGTCAAACATACCATGAAGGACTTCAAGTTATAAGAAATTACAAGTTTGGTCCTTTAAAAAAGTCAAATTACCAAAAGGACCCTTTACTTTGAAGAAATGGCAAAAATGGTCCCTCATAAATCATGATTTGTCAAAATCAGTCCTCCAAGAAGTCAACAAGACAAGTCAAGACCATTATCTATGAATAAAATGCCAAAACAACCCTTCAAGAATCAACAATTGGCAAGAAATACCCCTGAAATCACTTTACAAAACTTTTTGGGGCAAAAGTGTGAAGTTGGAAACTTCATTAACAAAGGAAAACAAGTTTTGGCCAGTTTATTTGCAAATTAAAGGAATTATAAAGATGGAGGGTTATTTTTGACAGACAGCAAAGATACCTAAACCTATGGGAGCTTGACACGTGCCCCACTACACACTCTCCACAAATCAGCTCCCACCATTCCTCCACATCACCTTTCCACCCATAACCATATTTAACTAATTCTGATTAGTTAATTAAATGGCGCTAAACACCAGATTTAAACACAAACAAAGATCAAACATAGCACTATTCATGTTCTTATCAAAATTGGGTTTTCTGAATCCTCTTGTAATTAAGCCACCAAAACCTCCAGATTAATGATTAAGCTTGTCTTAATCATAACCAAACCTTAAAAACACACACCTCATTACCCAAGAGCCCCACACAAGATTCCCCTGCTACACTCTTGAGCAAACTGCCAAAACCTTGACAGCTATCCAACGCCCAAGATTTCAGCTTACTTTCTAAGCTTGTTATAAGCCATTGGATAAAATTCACCTTTGCCAACTCACACTACCAGCCAAGAACAAGTCACATGATTATCATATATTCAAACCCTCAAGGGGTATTTTTGGGACTTCACCAGCAATTAGGGTTACGTTTTTCTACTTTGTAGTAGTCACTTGTAGCCTATATAAGGCATATGACCCTTTACATTTAGCTTTTGCTCTTGAATTTTCCTTGTAACACCCCCAAATTTACACAATTCAATACAGCGGAAGACTCTTTGGTGTTACGGGATAGCACATTACTCACATCATAGACAACGATTAAAAATCGCGTTGTTTAATAATAAAGCATTTCCATTCATAAATAGCAAGTTTACATAGGTCCCAAGTCATATTATTTCATACAATGTTTTATAAAGCATTTGAATGGAAATTATTGTTTAAGTACGAGCCATGAATTCTTGTCGTCTTCCCGAGAATTACCTTCAAGTACCTGAGACAAAACATGTTAAAAGAAAAGGTCAGCGATAACGCCGAGTGAATTCATAGAGTTTAATGAAACGATTAATATATCATCGGTATATAATTATTACCGAAAATCATTTTGCACAAATCTTTGTAATAGGCCATAAAATAGCCAAAGTCATTTTATACAAATCCTTATCATAATCATAATATAGGCTTTCGCCTTCAAAACCATTATACGAACTAATGTCGTAAAAATATCATACAATACGTTTTATAACGTTGTATAGAAATAAAAACCGTTATATGAATATGGTTATGAAAAACCAAAACATGAACATAATATAAATAGTAAGACCCTGTATTGCTAGTCAGGCAATTCATTGTAATTCAGTGCGTATAGCAGTATTTCGTTAATTGGATTATTATAAGCCGCATGACATTGTTACCTTACTACAATAAACAACGGGTAGCTAACCCGACTATCATTTGCCCATCTAAGTTAGCGTGTCGCCACAATAATCACGCTTGTGTAAATCTTCTCATACATAAATTCGCTTACCAAACAATGTGGCACGACGGGGATCAACCGTCAAGGCGCGAACTGGGGTGATCGTCCCCAAATAGTACTATTATATGCATAAGCGTCTCCCAAATCCCGGTAGTTCACAATTCATGCTAATGGGACTTTTAGTGACATAACCTAACTTTAATAATCTATTTTATTTCATCTATCGGGTCATATAATCATACATCAGGTCATACTGTCATTCGGGTCCAAATCAATAAACAAACAATCGGGACAAATGATGTCTTATTTTATCAAAACTAACATGTTATCTCCCTCGCGGGCATATAAAACATTTCATAAAAACATTTAAAAGAGTGCGAGGCTATGAACTCACGTTGATGTGGGAAAGCGGGTTATCGGCAATTCGGATGTACGGTACGTGCTTGAATCACGGAAACCTAGACAAATAATACTTGTCTTAGACTCTTGTCCAATGACTTTATAAAAATAACAATTATGTATACATATGATGATTTTATATATATGATGATCAAGTGGGTTTATACATTCTCATTTACTTATTTTAGTGTTATGTATTGGAAATTTTCAAGACTAGTTACACTAGTTCAACTTGTTTATATTTTGAAGCCCAATGGGCCTATTACAAGCCCAATACTATTCATTAACCCAATTATACTTTTATTATCAGTATTATACTTTATATATTGGGCCCAAATGGGTTAAGGCCAATAAATAAGTTTATAAGTGTTTTACTAACTAGTCGGGTTTATAGTCTAATAAGGCTACTTTGGCCCGTTAATGTCTATATGTTGTAAAGCTCGGGTTTTATCGGTTTTACTATTTATATATGTTTATACATCAGTATGTGAGTTTATAAAAGTTTACATTAGACGGGTCCGACCGCCTAAGTTTTGTTTGACAACAACGTTAATCTTTCGGTTTTAGCCGAAAAGACGTAAAACTTAGGATATAGTTTTATAACTTGGAAAAACATTTATACTTGTAATTTATATAACATGTCCCATTTTAATATCAATATTTATATAACTCTTTTATTATAATTATTATCCACTAGTGGGTTTTATATATTTATATATTTTATATAGATTTTGAGTGCTTATATTATATATTATTTATACAAAATCAGTCCTAAAAATCTAGTTTACTAAAATGGTCATATCTAGAGTTCTACATAGAGATAGAACCCCAAAGTTTTATCACAGAAACTACATGATATGTGCTTCATTTTATTCCTTTATAGCTACTGAGGAATCAACATCTAAGTATTTTATAAAATTCGTCCAAAACAGTGTAGTCAGATTTGCACTTTTGATCATATCTCAGTCATTTTTATGATTCCATTGCATGACCAACTCTCACATGTGTATAACACCTAATAGTTACTGTATATTGATTCCACTTTACCATTTTATCAGTTTAACATTTGGTTTCTTACTGTTTTTATACAGCCATCATATTTAGCAAGATTTTAACCTTGTTACTTATGGTTTTCCATCTTTTTAACTATATTTATCAACACCAAATCCCTACACAATATTTTTATCATCATATATTCATCATATACATATACAATAGGAAAGAAAATACATTATTACATAATCAAAATAACAAGAGGATAGGAAGAACAATCTTTATACCACCATTAGTGATGAAAAGATAAGTCTTTGATGAACAAGGCTTGGATTTTGATGGCAAAACTTGTGATGAACCAATATCATCTTCAAGTCTACCTACCTTAATAAAATTCTCATGGAAAATCAGCCCTATGACACCAACAAATCTTCTCCTTGGATGTTAGAATCACCTCCAATCTTTAAAGCTTCAAAGTAGCATCATAATGTGTATGAGTAACACATGATTTTATGGCTAACATAGATCAAATGAGGGTTGTTTTTGATGAAGGTTGGACGAATTTTAGAGAGAGAGGAGAGTAGTGAGAGTGGTTTGCATGAGTTTCTAGTTGCAAATGGTAAAATGAAGTGGTTTTGAGTGGTTTTGTGTAAGAAGTAGCTTACAAGTTAAGCTTTAGGACCATTGTATCTACCATTGCTGTCCCAGTTCACAACCATACACCACCATTTGATCTTTTCTAGCCACAAGTTACTTGTTATCTAGCTATATTACGGGTACTCCTCGATTCTAGTTTCCTCGATTTGCGTTCCCTCGGGTTGTTTTACGAAAAACGTTTTTTATAAATTATGAATCAATGGCACAAAACGAATCTAATAAAAATTGTTTCATAAAAAACGGAGTTCAAAAACGTAAATACGTAATCCTAAGGTTTCTGGTTTAGTCGTAAAGGACGTTAAATTATTCACGTAAGTCCTAATCTCTTCTCATAAATTTGTGAGTTTATGAACCAACACAAATTTAAAAATCCCAAAATAATATTCACGGATAAATTTATTTCCTGAAATGTCGGACTATCACCAAAAACGGTGTATGTAAACGTAAGCACGTAACATAGAATCCCCCGGTTTAGACGTAGTCGATGCTACTTCAAGACGTAAATACAAATTTCTTCCCAGAAATAAGTGAGTTCATAATATAACATTAAAATAATGTTTTTTAATAATATTTGAGAATAAAATATATACCATAAATTGACGGATTGTCACATTCCTAGTTCACAATTCTGTAAATCAGATATTCAAGTAATGAAATGTGTTTGAATTTGGTGAAGAAAACTCAAGTGCCAATCATTATATCTGCTTATTATTGTTGTTTGTTAACTAATCTTGAATCCTAAAACCTGTTTTCAAAGGAGTGTGCAAAAGTTTGCATGTTTTCCTTAAATCTTGATATTTTGCTAAGTCTTGTTTAAACCTTGGAATTTTTGGGCTATAAGTTGATCATAGCATCCTGATATTGTGATATCAAGGTGTTGTGAAGCTTATAACTTGGGGATAATCAAGTGTGGGGAACTAAGGTTGCATTAATCAAGTTTACCTCTTTTTCTGATTTTGATAATTGTGCTTCTAACTTTGTTCCATCTTAGCAGCTTGATATTGGAAGCTTGTGCTTGTTCTTGCTAGCACATAAGCTCAAACATACGTGGGTGTGGATGTACATCCATGAGGCTTGAACCCTTAATCCCAAAATATGATAAAAATTTGGATATTTGTGATATTTGAGTTCTGATTGTGTATGTGTTGTTCTTGGGCTCTAAATCTTGTTGAATCTGTTCATGTTTGATGTTTATGAATGCATGTGCTAACCTATATCATACTTTTGATTTGAAAATCTTGATTTGAAAATATAAAAGGGTGTTTGGGTAACCTGTTTTGAATAATAGTTTGTTATTGTGTTATTCGAAGTGCTTTGTTTGAGTTGGTGTTTGTTATTCACTTGGTTGTGTACTAGTTTCTGCAAGTTATTGGCTTTTAAACCTTGAATTAAACATTGTGCTATATCTCACTTGATTTGACTGATTTTGACCTAAAATTTTTGAAATACCTAGAGTATATGCATGCTTAGGGCTAGAAGGTGTTAAATTATAGTTAATATAACCTGATTTGAACATTTGAGTGTTTGAATTTGGCTTGTTGGTCAAGTATATCAGCAAAGTGTTCATAACTGCTTGTTAGTGTTCATTAGTAACCTTATTGTGCTTGAATCTTGATCTAGACCTTGAACCATTGTATGAAACCTGTTAAACTTGTTCATTTAAGTTTATTATAGCTTGAGTATGCTTCTGGTGCAATTTGGTTGGCTGAAATTTGCTTAAACAGCTTATAAGTTCATAACTGCTTATTGTTCATGTCTGTGACTGATCTGGTGCTTAATTGAATTAACTGTGCTAATTGGCTGATTGTGATTGTGTTTTTGTGATTGCTATTGACTCCTTATGATTAACTGATCATTTGGGTACCTTTGTGAACTTGATTCCACAAAAAAAAAGTCACTAAAGACAAAAAGTCAATTAAGTCAAGCAGTGGAAAAAGTTTCCACTGCTCAACACCCTAAACTAGTCCCTGCTAGTGTAATTTGTCATTTAGCTTATTAATAAGCCATATTGGCTTATCCAGACTTGCAACAACTTACTTTTTGTGATCAATCTTCCTCATTTGACCCATTTGTTTGAACTGGAGCTTATCAGACCTTGGCTTTGACTTTTTACTAGAAAACTCATAAAGTTGACTTTTAATTAAGTGCTTATCTGCTTATTTCAGCTTATTGAGTGTGCTTTGAAAAACTTTGTGTTCATTAAGCTTAGTTAAGTCATTTAAAAGCTTTTGAAAGTTGAATCAGCTCTTGGGGTGGCCTAGAACTCGAAAACGACTATTTTGTCGTTTTGTGAAGATAGCTTATTGCTTTTTCAGGCTTATTCCTTGTGCTTATTTTCGAATTTCTTTTTACAGAACTCTTAAGTAACTCAAAAGAAGCTTGTGTTTCTAATTTGAGCTTATGGCATCAGCTTATAGCTTAATGGGCCAAAAAGCCCATTAAGAATAAGCTGCTTTGAAATAAGCTAGCTTATTCACATTTTCAGCTTTTGGGCCTTCAGAGTTTTGTTCTTAAAATCAAATTTTGAGTCAAATATGTAACACCCCCAAATTTATACAACTCAGTACAGCGGAAGACTAGTTGGTGTTACGGGATAGCACATTACTCACATCATAGACAACGCATAAAAATCACGTCGTTTAATAATAAATTATTTCCATTCATAAATATCAAAGTTACATCGGTCCCAAGTCATTATTTCATACAAAGTTTTACAAAGTATTTGAATGGAAAATATTGTTTAAGTGCGGGCCATGAATTCTTGTCGTCTTCCCGAGAATTACCTTCAAGTACCTGAGATAAAACATGTTAAAAGAAAAGGTCAGCGATAACGCCGGGTGAATTCATAGAGTTTAATAAATTCCATCAATATAACTTTGGTATAAAATTAGTACCAAAAATCAATTCGTACAAATCATTGTAATAGGCCGTAAAATAGCCAAAATCATTTTATACAAATCTCTGTAATAGGCCATAAAATAGCCAAAGTCATTTTATATAAATCCTTATCGAAAATCATAATATAGGCATTTGCCTTAAAAATTATTATACGAGCCAATGTCGTAAAAACATCATACAATACGTCTTATGACGTTGTATGAAACTAAAAACCGTTATATGAATATGGTTATGAAAACCAAAACACAAACATAATATCAATAGTATGACCCAGTATTGCTAGTCAGGCAATACATCGTAATTCGGTGCGTCTAGCAGTATTTCGTTAGTTTTGGATTATTATAAGCCGCATGACATTGTTACCTTACTAAACCAACAACGGGTAGCTAACCCGATACCAATTTTTGCCCATCTAAAGTAGCGTGTCGTCACAAAGGTCACTCTATGGAAATCTTCTCATACATAAATTCGCTTACCAATCAATGTGGCACGACGGGGATCAACCGTCAAGGCGCGAACTGGGGTGATCGTCCCCAAATAGTACTATTAAATGCATAAGCGTCTACCAAATCCCGGTAGTTCACAATTCATGCTAATGGGACTTTTAGTGACATAACCTAACTTTAATAATCCATTTAATTTCATCTATCGGGTCCTTTAATCATTTATCGGGTCATACAATCGGGTCATTCAATCATTCGGGTCCAAATCAATAAACAAACAATCGGGACAAATGGTGTCCTAATTTACAAAAATACTAACATGTTATCTCCCTCGCGGGTTTATAAAACATTTATAAAAACATTTAAAAGAGTGCGAGGCTATGAACTCACGTTGATGTGGGAAGGCGGGTTATCGGCAATTTGGACGTACGGTACGTGCTTCAATCACGGAAACCTAGACAAATAATAATCGGTCTTAGACTCATGTCCAATGACTTTATAAAAATAACAATTATGTATACATATGATGATTATTTATATATGATGATCAAGTGGGTTTACATATTCTCGTTTACTCATTCTAGTGTTATATGTCGATAACGTTCATACTAGTTTACTAGTTTTGCGTATTTACGTGTTTTAAGTCCAATAAACTTATTATAAGTTCTTTAACTCTTATTAATCCTTTTCACACTTATATTATCAGTAGTTAAACTTTACAAGTCTGGCCCAAATGGGTTAAGCCCAATAAGTTCTTTTTACAAGTTTTTATCTTATTAAGTCCAATTATTAGTCCAATATGTTTATTTAGCTCGTAAATGTCCGTATTTCTTATAGTTCGGGTTTTATCGGTTTTACTTGTATTAGTTACCTATACATCAGTATATGACTTTTATAAACTTTACATTAGACGGGTTTGGTCGTCTAAGTATTATTTGGCGAAAAACGTTAATTTCACGGCGATAGCCGAAAAAGTCGTAAAAATCAAGTTTATAGTTTTTATTACTTATAAATATTATTTTACCACCATTTATATAATTTACCCATTTAATTAACCTTTTATACATTTATATAAATAAGTTTTATAAGTTAGTGGGTTTATATTTTTACATTTTATACATTATAATGTGAGTGCTTATATAATAATAATAAACATTATTTCCAAAAATCTGATTTTTAACTTCATGTTCACCATTTTTAACATATCTAGAGTTCTATAATGAATTAGAAGCTCATTTTTGGATGGCATGATCTTCATAATATGTGCAACATTTAACTTAGTTATAGCTACTGCCCATTTTGAGTTTAAGTTGCCTTAAGAGTCCCTACAAAACTGCTTATTCAGATTAGACCACCTAACTTGTTTTGATCATATCTCACTCATTATTTTGATTCCATTGCATGGCCAACTCTCACATGTGTATAACATCTTCTACTTACTGTAAATGGATCAAACCATGCAATTTTATCAGTTCATCTTTTAGTTATCTACTGTTTTTATACAGCCAACTAAATAGTCAAGATTTTAACCTTGTTTCTTATGGTTTTTCACCTTTTTAATCATGTTTATCAACAACAAATCCCCACATAACATTTTTATCACCATATAATCATCATAAATATATACAATAGGAAATAAAATACATGTTTACATAATCAAAATAACAAGAAGTTGAGGAGGACAATCTTTATACCACCAAGTCGATGTAGGTCATGATTTTGACATGGTTTTTGATGGAGAAACTTGTAGACAACCATGACCATCTTCAAGACCACCATTCTTCATATACTCCTTGTGGAAAATCAGCCCCAAGACACCATGAATACTCCTCCTTGGATGTTATAACTTGCACCAATCTTCATCTTTTTGAATGGAGATTAACATATGTTAATTATAACATATGTTTTGTGGTTAAATTTTATATGAAATGGGTGTTTGAAGATGAATATGGGATGGCAATGGCAAGAGGGAGAGAGTGTGTGTGAGTGGTTTGCATGGTGAAATGAGAAAGTGTGAAGTAGTTGATGGTTTTGTGTTGTGGTAAGCTTAAGATGTAAGCTTTCATGACAAGTGTAAGTAATAATACTTACAACTTGACACCAAGTTGTTGAGGTACTAGTTTGGGCCGGTTTTGGAGTGGGGTGGGACAAGTGTCCCACTTGTCTCATCCCCAATTATTTACGGGTACTCCTCGATTCTAGTTTCCTCGATTTGCGTGCCCTCGGGTCATTTTACGAAAAACGTTTTTATAAATTATGAATCAACGTCACAAAACGAATCCAATAAAAATTGTTTCATCAAAAACGGAGTTCGAAAACGTAAATACGTAATCCTAAGGTTTCCGGTTTAGTCGTAAAGGACGTTAAAATAAAATCGTAAGTCCTAATCTCTTCTCGTAAATTTTTGAGTTTATGAACCAACTCAAATTTAAAACTCCAAAATAATATTCATGGACAAATTTATTTTATGAAATGTCGGACTGTCACCAAAGACGGTGTATGTAAACGTAAGCACGTAACGTTGAATCCTCCGGTTCAGACGTAGTCGATGCTACTTCAAGACGTAAATCCAAATTTCTTCCCAAAAATATGTGAGTTCATATTGTAACATTAAAATAATATTTTCAAATAATATTTGAGAATAAAATATCAACCATAAATTGACGGATTGTCACAGCATTTACCCCTAAACAGGATCTTTGTCCTCAAAGATCATCTTACCTTACTACTCGCTTCTTATAGAGTTAAAGCCATGTGGGTATTTCCTCCACATTCGGTCTTTTCTCACAAGTGCAATTCATTACAATACACGAGTTCTATCAAACATAACTACGGGAATAAGATCAGGCTTAATGTTGACTTACTTTCTCTATCCATGATGTTCACGGGTTTCTGATGAATGCAACTTCTTGCCGATCTAAGCTTTACTAAGAAGAATTCAGATTTTTACTTGATAGATATTCCATCAAGTTCGATTTTCGAAACATAATTCACACAGTCTTTGAAGTCCTAGGGTAGATCCAGCTTATATGCCTTTCAAACCAATCTTTCACATCATCTCAATGGTCCCAAACAACGGGGACTTATATCCCATGATTTGTCAGATCATGAATTCATTTTTTTTTCCTAGGTTAAAAATTGTGGCATAACTTCGCTACCAATTTGGCACTTCAGGATCTACATTTCACATTCACATAACCTCTTGCCCACTACCGGCAGTCAATAATCAAATCCTAATTTCAACAATCATTTCAGATCTCGCGGGTCAGGTATTTTGCAAGGTTAGGTTTGCCATCATAGGAAACCTTAAACCTAAAAGACATGTCCAACTCACAGTGGGTGTATGTCGGGTGTCTTTATCTCAACTCCTGCTTACAGATGCTCTAATATTTAGATCCTAACAAGATTCGACCTCAATCCTAATACGATGATTATCAATGATAATCCTTCCAAAGGAAAACGATTATAAGGTTTATTGCCAAAGGTCAATCATTCAAACATAAAACAACACTTATATTACTTGCATCGTTACTTTACCTCGTCCCTTCGATTTGGGGTGGTAAAAAGTACTTTCATCAAGGTTCGTTCTCAATGATTTCTGAGCAAATCCCTAGAAATTCAATGCGAAGCGAGGATCTTGATAAAGATGTTCGATACAGGCGCACTATGTTTACATAACTCTTTTTCATTTATCATTAACGGGAATGATATTAGCATATTTGGTCAGTCTGTCGACGATGACCCAAATCGAATCAAATTCAGATGATGACCTTTGCAATAGCTAGGCGTTTACTAATGTATGAGGCGATGTCTGCCTTCATATTTTGCCATTAGTACAACTTCTTCAGACAAAGATACTTTTAGTCGTAAATGACATAAATAGAATACTTATACTTACAAATTCCAATATAACTATATCTCACAATGTCCATATTCAGGCAATCACAAGTGGCCTTTAAAACATTTAACGCTATCGGCTTCTCAATTCTAATGGTTCACATTAGCCGCGAACCGCTTTTTATTATCTATATTATCCTTCTTATAAGCATTGTTTATTTTTATATCGTTCGGCAATTTATTTTGCACCTTCATTATTAAGAAATATATCCTAATTGGTTCTTTATCCTTTTTATATAATACGCCAGTATCTATATTCACTTCTCATGATGATGTGATTATCGTGTTCACAATTCACTCAAATATTCTTTCTATATTATGCGTTAGTAATTACGTTCACCTTCCTGATGAAATAAATATCACAACCGTATTTATTCAAAATTCTTTCTTCATATCTTCTATGTTTTAGTTCCGTTTTTACTATCATTTTTATCCGTTTTGCTCAATCCGACTTTTTAAGGCGTCGATAATTATTGCTAGTAATTAAATAATAAGTATTTAATTTTTATGAAACGTAAACATAAAAAGTTTTTAAATTTTCTCAGTTTGTCCAATTATAGGAAAATGTTCAAAAGAATAAATTTGAATTTAATTATCACGATTTTTATTAATTTACTGAAAATAATTAGTGAGATTCGTAAATGTTCGAAAAATATTTATTTATACTTTGGTCACAATTTTCTTAGTTGAAAAGCAAAAATTTTCGTTTCAAATTCCAAGTTAAGGTTTAAATGGTTTCCTTAATCCTTCTTAGATTGTCTTAAGGTATACACAAACATTTACCCCTAAACAGAATTTTAGTTAAATGTTTAGTGTATAAGGGGATAATCCCTTAAAATCCCTTGTTACAACATTTGTCAAAATATATTCGCACTTTCTTTTTAGTAAAACCCAAAGTCTTAAAAGGGCTCTTAATTTTTGAAGAGTCTATATGCATACATCTTACCATTATTAATCCAACGGTCATTTTATGTAAAGGATTAAGTTTTTAATCCCTAAGCGTTAATGGTTCTAATCTTTGAAAAGTCAATATAGCTTCCATTATCTATTAATTACACGGTTAAATCATATAAAGGATTAAGTCCTTAATCACATGTTAAATATTTAAGGTACATGTTTTCATTGTTCGGCCAATTCAGGGCAATCTATAAATAATTATTAACTCATTCTTACTCTTATAAATAAACAAATAGTCCTTAATGATCACAAGCATGAATTTATCAAATTACAGCCTACACACGTGATTCACCAAATTATGAATGCTACATGTGCATTGATCAATCCAAACGACATCACGCGGAACTCATAATGTTCATTACAAGCACTGGATGTAGTGATTGGAATAGATAATCTCTTTCGCAGATGCGAAGTTGATGATAACCATGCTATGGATCAAATTTGCTAGAACCTTGTAAATGATCGAACAATTCTTCCATTTCGAGTTATGGATATCGTTTTCGATTGTCAATTTACTCAGTCATAGTATTCTATAAATATAAGGAAAGATAACACCATAGCTCTTCAGGATGACAGGCTTGGTATAATAAAATCTTTCTCCGAAAACTCTCAGTTGTACGGTAATTCCTTTAATTTAGATGGTGCTGACGCACAGTGCACAAGCCATAGGTGCAACACCGGGAATATAATCAAATACCAAATTCTACTTGCCTTAATGGCGAAAGTCTAGGTAATTCACCAACAAATACTTCCTAAAGTTTCAGATAACCGAAACATCTTTTAATAAATTCATATTAGGTTCTTTCTAGATTATAATATCTATGACTAATTCACAACCAATCACAATATAATCTCAAGTCTAAATACAGGATATGATCATCCGTCAAGAATTATTTATTTCACTTTTGATAATCAACATCTTATCGTTTAGGGGAATTCTATTCGATTTCCCATCAATTAAGACAATGTTGTCATGTCATAATCAATCAATCCATTCTACCGGCATTATCAACCTTTCAGTTTCATTGCCGTCGATAAGATGTGAACTTCTCAAAAGACTGATAATAACTCATAATCCTTCACAAATTCAAGGATATATGGAGACACAACTACCATCTAAAGAATAAGGTCAACGCATAATCTACGCGAGAGAACTTCAAATCAGATTCAGACGAAAACATTTAACGAATATGAATATATCCCATGTTTTCATAATTTGAGTACGCATTCGAAAGCTCCTCGGATCGTTACCCAGGTCATTCAAATGAAATCAATTCAAAAGAAATGATAGGAACGTCGATACATCCAGTCGGGTATCAACACTCGATAATCAAATACTTTTCCTAAGAATCTCACTACGGGAGAATTAGACAAGAAAGAATTGTCAATTGTCAAATAAGACAATTTCCACAGATGAGTTAATTCGACTCAGAAGAATAAATAGTACAGGCACATATGTAGGTGTCCCTAACAATATGTCCCTATTTTTGTACTTTTTGCAGATCTCATACAATTTAATCTTTCACAATCTTCAAAGAAAATTTAGTGTTTATTCATTAGTTTTATGGTGACTACTAGTCAGTCTTGCATGGTCCATTCCAAATTGTATGTAGGCGCACAACTATATACAATTTCAAGATTAACGATGCAATACTCAGTTCGTCAAAATTTTATCATCATGTTTATAATAAGAACATTTTTATGCTTAATTCTTAAATAAGAATCAAAGATATATTTACAAAGATTTTCTTTGTTATGGAAATAATTAAGTTTCCAAAGTGTCTCATAAACAACTTCATTTTGATATCAATCACTTATAAATCTCACTTTGAATAATCCTTATTGTGTTGAAAAATGAATTTTCTCAAAGGATACCGTTTTAACTTTATAAAAACAATGAGTGATCTGCAAAAGGAGTGACGAAGAGTTGTTTACCAAGAACTTAACTACAATATAATAGTAAATGAGCTTAGCCAAATAATCATGAGGTTCATGACCTTAATGGCGCTCAAAAAGAATAATCCACAACGTAACTCAATTCAAGATGAGTACTTGTTCAATGGTTGCATCACTAATGCGAACATTAGGATGAAGCAATAAAAGATAGATAACATCGATACATGTAGAATTTAGCAATCAAATGTAGTCTTTTTATTAATCACAAACAAGTCAAAATTGTACCGTAACACATTACGTGTCACTATGTCATACAATTTCAGAACTCATCCTACCAACTGATATCTCAGTTAAGTTAGGGATTCTTAAAAGATACCACAATGAATACTAATCTACAAGAGTCATCAGGTGTTCCACATGTCCCGAAAGATCCATCGGTCTCAATTCAGAAGAAGATTTCTTCAATTTATTTATTGGACACTAGGCATCCTCGTGAGTGGACAATGGCTTAGGAACAACCCTTAACACAAAACCTACAATCAATTAAAACCTTATAATTCAATCTCAAAACTTAACGACTTCTATTAATAATCTCATATTCCATACGGGTTAAATTTTACTTGATTCAAGTTTCAACCAATTTTATACTCAATTCAATATCCTACCTCATATTCCAATACTTTCAATCTTATTCTTCGGCCTTGTAAAGGCAATAAAAGCTCAATATGATCAATACTTAATTCCAATCCTATAGCTCTTACAACAACAATTATCAAAATGAGTCACTAGTATGAGATGACTCACACATTCAATTAGACTTCTCGGAAAGGTATTAGTGGCATGAGGCTTTTTGGGTAATGGTTCTAATAACAGCCTCAAGTGCAACATTCACCCTTTCGATTTCAAATTTAAGAATTGGATGACAACGAATCAGATGACATCTTTCCAGGTGATAACGTTTTGGTCAAACTCCACTCTATAAGGAAAGATCGTCATGACATCGATATCATATTTAATCTCGCCAATTCTTTTTCAATATCACGATCAACTAATATCTACACTTCTACGAATATCAACCATTTGTTAGGATTATAAACATCCACAACTTGGTTTAGATCTAGGATAGCTAGAATTCCTACGAGAATAGCTTCGATTAATTTACTAGGGGATTTAGGGTTACTTGTGACAATCTACGTCGTATAAATATCTCGTATAAAAATCAAAATAATCATCAAACAATCATGTAATAAAATTACATCATATGTATATATATAATCCAAGTTATATATATATTAAAATAACACTTCTCAGTCTTGGCCTTGTCGGTAACTCGGGAATTCTTCGGCACCGTTATAGTCAAAAGATTTTTAGACATTTTTTTGAAAAATGTTTATAGTTAAAAGATTTTGAAATGTTTTATTCAAAACCTTGGTTTTAAAAATCTTTCGTTCTCTATAACGAGAGCTCTGGTACCAAACTGTAACACCCCTAAATTTATACAACTCAGTATAGCGGAAGACTAGTTGGTGTTACGGGATAGCACATTACTCACATCATAGACAACGCATAAAAATCGCGTCGTTTAATAATAAATTATTTCCGTTCATAAATATCAAAGTTACATCGGTCCCAAGTCATTATTTCATACAAAGTTTTACAAAGTATTTGAATGGAAAATATTGTTTAAGTGCGGGCCATGAATTCTTG
Source organism: Glebionis coronaria (assembly GCA_025667525.1). NCBI lineage: Eukaryota > Viridiplantae > Streptophyta > Magnoliopsida > Asterales > Asteraceae > Glebionis > Glebionis coronaria. The sequence goes on from JANFOE010001397.1 coordinate 326,412, forward strand.
TCGTCTTCCCGAGAATTACCTTCAAGTACCTGAGATAAAACATGTTAAAAGAAAAGGTCAGCGATAACGCCGAGTGAATTCATAGAGTTTAATAAATTCCATCAATATAACTTTGGTATAAAATTAGTACCAAAAATCAATTCGTACAAATCATTGTAATAGGCCGTAAAATAGCCAAAATCATTTTATACAAATCTCTGTAATAGGCCATAAAATAGCCAAAGTCATTTTATATAAATCCTTATCGAAAATCATAATATAGGCATTTGCCTTAAAAATTATTATACGAGCCAATGTCGTAAAAACATCATACAATACGTCTTATGACGTTGTATGAAACTAAAAACCGTTATATGAATATGGTTATGAAAACCAAAACACAAACATAATATCAATAGTATGAACCAGTATTGCTAGTCAGGCAATACATCGTAATTCGGAGCGTCTAGCAGTATTTCGTTAGTTTTGGATTATTATAAGCCGCATGACATTGTTACCTTACTAAACCAACAACGGGTAGCTAACCCGATACCAATTTTTGCCCATCTAAAGTAGCGTGTCGTCACAAAGGTCACGCTATGGAAATCTTCTCATACATAAATTCGCTTACCAATCAATGTGGCACGACGGGGATCAACCGTCAAGGCGCGAACTGGGGTGATCGTCCCCAAATAGTACTATTAAATGCATAAGCGTCTACCAAATCCAGGTAGTTCACAATTCATGCTAATGGGACTTTTAGTGACATAAACTAACTTTAATAATCCATTTAATTTCATCTATCGGGTCCTTTAATCATTTATCGGGTCATACAATCGGGTCATTCAATCATTCGGGTCCAAATCAATAAACAAACAATCGGGACAAATGGTGTCCTAATTTACAAAAATACTAACATGTTATCTCCCTCGCGGGTTCATAAAACATTTATAAAAACATTTAAAAGAGTGCGAGGCTATGAACTCACGTTGATGTGGGAAGGCGGGTTATCGGCAATTCGGACGTACGGTACGTGCTTCAATCACGGAAACCTAGACAAATAATAATCGGTCTTAGACTCATGTCCAATGACTTTATAAAAATAACAATTATGTATACATATGATGATTATTTATATATGATGATCAAGTGGGTTTACATATTCTCGTTTACTCATTCTAGTGTTATATGTCGATAACGTTCATACTAGTTTACTAGTTTTGCGTATTTACGTGTTTTAAGTCCAATAAACTTATTATAAGTTCTTTAACTCTTATTAATCCTTTTCACACTTATATTATCAGTAGTTAAACTTTACAAGTTGGGCCCAAATGGGTTAAGCCCAATAAGTTCTTTTTACAAGTGTTTATCTTATTAAGTCCAATTATTAGTCCAATATGTTTATTTAGCTCGTAAATGTCCGTATTTCTTATAGTTCGGGTTTTATCGGTTTTTACTTGTATTAGTTACCTATATATCAGTATATGACTTTTATAAACTTTACATTAGACGGGTTTGGTCGTCTAAGTTTTATTTGGCGAAAAACGTTAATTTCACGGCGATAGCCGAAAAAGTCGTAAAAATCAAGTTTATAGTTTTTATTACTTATAAATATTATTTTACCACCATTTATATAATTTACCCATTTAATTAACCTTTTATACATTTATATAAATAAGTTTTATAAGTTAGTGGGTTTATATTTTTACATTTTATACATTATAATGTGAGTGCTTATATAATAATAATAAACATTATTTCCAAAAATCTGATTTTTAACTTCATGTTCACCATTTTTAACATATCTAGAGTTCTATAATGAATTAGAAGCTCATTTTTGGATGGCATGATCTTCATAATATGTGCAACATTTAACTTAGTTATAGCTACTGCCCATTTTGAGTTTAAGTTGCCTTAACAGTCCCTACAAAACTGCTTATTCAGATTAGACCACCTAACTTGTTTTGATCATATCTCACTCATTATTTTGATTCCATTGCATGGCCAACTCTCACATGTGTATAACATCTTCTACTTACTGTAAATGGATCAAACCATGCAATTTTATCAGTTCATCTTTTAGTTATCTACTGTTTTTATACAGCCAACTAAATAGTCAAGATTTTAACCTTGTTTCTTATGGTTTTTCACCTTTTTAATCATGTTTATCAACAACAAATCTCCACATAACATTTTTATCACCATATAATCATCATAAATATATACAATAGGAAATAAAATACATGTTTACATAATCAAAATAACAAGAAGTTGAGGAGGACAATCTTTATACCACCAAGTCGATGTAGGTCATGATTTTGACATGGTTTTTGATGGAGAAACTTGTAGACAACCATGACCATCTTCAAGACCACCATTCTTCATATACTCCTTGTGGAAAATCAACCCCAAGACACCATGAATACTCCTCCTTGGATGTTATAACTTGCACCAATCTTCATCTTTTTGAATGGAGATTAACATATGTTAATTATAACATATGTTTTGTGATTAAATTTTGTATGAAATGGGTGTTTGAAGATAAATATGGGACGGCAATAGCAAGAGGGAGAGAGTGTGTGTGAGTGGTTTGCATGGTGAAATGAGAAAGTGTGAAGTAGTTGATGGTTTTTTGTTGTGGTAAGCTTAAGATGTAAGCTTTCATGACAAGTGTAAGTAATAATACTTACAACTTTACACCAAGTTGTTGAGGTACTAGTTTGGGCCGGTTTTGGAGTGGGGTGGGACAAGTGTCCCACTTGTCTCATCCCCAATTATTTACGGGTACTCCTCGATTCTAGTTTCCTCGATTTGCGTGCCCTCGGGTCATTTTACGAAAAACGTTTTTATAAATTATGAATCAACGTCACAAAACGAATCCAATAAAAATTGTTTCATCAAAAACGGAGTTCGAAAACGTAAATACGTAATCCTAAGGTTTCCGGTTTAGTCGTAAAGGACGTTAAAATAAAATCGTAAGTCCTAATCTCTTCTCGTAAATTTTTGAGTTTATGAACCAACTCAAATTTAAAACTCCAAAATAATATTCATGGAAAAATTTATTTTATGAAATGTCGGACTGTCACCAAAGACGGTGTATGTAAACGTAAGAACGTAACGTTGAATCCTCCGGTTCAGACGTAGTCGATGCTACTTCAAGACGTAAATCCAAATTTCTTCCCAAAAATATGTGAGTTCATATTGTAACATTAAAATAATATTTTCAAATAATATTTGAGAATAAAATATCAACCATAAATTGACAGATTGTCACAAAATAGGAGCTTTTGGGCTTATTTGGACAACATTTTGCTTATTGGGCCTATTTGAGCCCATTAAGGGGACTGTTTGGACTTTTAGCCCATTTCTAGGCCCAATAGGGGTATATTGTAATTTCAACATCATTTCTGTGTTTATTATGTTAAAATAAGCTAGTTTTCAACTTTTTAGAATTTTTTACAAAATTTTTGAATGTTAATAATATTTTATTATTATTTTATTATTAAAAATTAAAATTTAGATTTTTCAATTTTTTATATTTTTCTTAGGTTAAATATATTAAGTTAGAAATTTTACAATTTTTAGAATACTTTTATTGTCATTAGATTAATTTTTATAATTATTTTAATTTATAAGTGTTTTTAATTGTTTTTAAATAGTTTTATTTAATTTTAAAATTTCCAAAAATAGTTTTAAATTTAGTTAAGTCTTTTTAGAGGTTTACAATTGAAAAAATCTCATTTTGGGCTTTTTGTTAATTAAATTTATTTTTTGGGCTTTAATTAGCATTAAAAAAATTATTATTTAATTAAATAAAAGGTTTGAGTGATTTTTGTTTTTTTGTAAACTCTAATTACATTATTTAGGATTTATGGCAATTTTCTAGGAATTTTTAGGGTAAATTTTTAATTTTGTCACTTTTTACGGTTTTACGTGTACGACATTTCGTCTTAGTTTAATTCGTCATCGTAACCGTCATTCTCTTCTTACCTCATTTCTATTTTCATTTCTCATAAATATAATCACAAACCATTAATCAGTTCTTAACACATACACCAAGCCTCCTTGAGAACGATCCCCACTTTGGGTTATAACTTGTGGTTTTCCTAAACTGCTTGTTAATACTTGCCCTAATTACGTTCTTTTTCCTAAGAGACGTATTTACTCAATTATCACACACCACCACCTCAGAATTCTCCAAGAGTAACCCACACTGAAAATGAAGACGATCTTCCTCAACTTCTTGATTCAAGAGGTGGATCCCATGTTACCAACATACCAGTGTTTGATGAAGATGACTTTGCAAGTTGGAAAAGTAAATTTCTTATCTATCTAGATGGACTTGAACCATTTCTTCTAGAAATTCTAGAAAATGGACCATATGTTCCTATAACACCCCCAAATTACCACGCAGTAGAATACCACTTTGGGTGTTACTTCATAGCACATCACATACAATCATAGAAAACGACCTCAAAAGAGACGCTTAAAATAAACATAAAATAATATTTACAATCATTGTCTAAAACATTTCCAACCCAAAATAAAGTTTCTATCAGATTAGCGTTACTTGTCCCCAAAGATCTTGACCAAAACACAAGTTTTTACCACAATGTGATAATAATTAATTTGATAAAAAGGAAGGAAATCCATAATTTTAGACCAAATAAGCACCGACTCCCTCCATGCATGCTCCGCTGCTATCAATCTTGATTACCTGAAACACATGCTTAAAATCGTCAACACAACGGTTGACCGAATCTATAGGTTTATCAAATCATAAGTTGAACACAAGTATTAAAAAACTAATCATGATTATTCTATTGCATTGTCGTACTAACAATCTATTATTCAAGTATTTCATATTTAGCAAAGCTAATTGATTGTATTTAAGCTCATGACACTGACCCGTTAACTTAATCACCCGCGCTACATTTTATGGCATGATCAAAGTGAAACCATTGCCCCTTTTAAGGTATTCGTTGCCAGATTTATACCTTATCTCTTATCACATGTTATCCGTCCGCAGAGGGTACTCAACGTACTAGCTCTCGTCTCGGATAGGGTAGTCAACCCCATAGTACTATCAATTCTATAAGTGGCTATTTCCAACCCACACAAGGGAAAGACAATAGTTAACGGTTTATGAAAATAGGGACTTTAGCAACAAGGTACTTCACCCAATCCAAAAAACATTCGGGTCCAAACAATCATTCATGACTTGTGTTCCATTTATTTCAAATATAATGTATCCCCGTCACGGGTTAAAATTATTTAAAACTAGTATAAAGAGAGGCTATAGACTTACCTTGGGGTATAAGAGTAATAGTAGATGATGATCGCCGACAAGTAGATGCCCGGGGAGAACCAAAGTTAAAAGCCGCAACCTACCAAATAAGGAGAGTATTTATCAACATACTTAAGTATTTAAAATATACTTAGTATAACCAATTCAACAATCTTATTTAAATAATACATACGTACGATCAACCATACAAGTGAATCTACTAGACACTCTACCACATGTACTAGCTTTCCAAAACTAGCACCTTCTATGTTGACCCATCATGAGATGCCAAATCAACACGGGTATAATAACTGATACGGATCCTTAATTTCAGAATATAAATATTCAAACTTAAGACTTATAGCTTGTGAAAACTTTTAGAGGCCAACAAGAAAGCCTCTTATTACAGACTACTACATTAAACCAAGTACCTCCCAAAAAGCACTCAGCCGGTATATACCAAATGTACCCACTGATTTCCCATACTTAGACAACTGAAAATTTTATGAAACCTTCAAGAGAAGTCATTTATAATATGAATAACATCCTCCTAAAATTTCATTAAAAGATTTTACTTTTAAGTCCGTCTGCCCAACGCATCTCTAAACTTGAAAAAACAGACAGTTTTGTACCTTCGCGTTGTAAAACCATTTTGACCTTCTTAAGCATTTCCGTTTACAAATATGACTCTTGCTTATGAAAATAGACTCATAATGCTAAGTTTAGGGCCTGAGATCAGCCTCTAACCGTTTTTAGAACTCAACTTATATTCCCCAAGATTTGACCCAATATCGACTAACAATTTCTTATTGTGTCGATAATCATCTCCCGGTACACGAAAATTCAAACTAGTGTAACTTCCAGCTCGTTTTGAGTTGGAAGGCCTACCTTATATCAAATCGAAGCTTGGGAAAAACCCTACAACAATATCCCATCATCTCAACCTTATATTATACTTAAACCCACGAAAAATACCTCTAAAGTTTCTGACCTAAAATGGACTTTTCAAAACCATATCAAAACATATTTTGACCCATTTCATCAACTCCTATACTCCTAACATCACCTAATAAACATCCTAATGAAATCAAAATACCCTAAATAACTTGTATGTTCATCCTCATTCAAAACCCAAAAATCAAAACCACGCATTCAGTCTAATTAAATCATATAAAAATAATAATAACATAATTATGAAACTATAACAATTGATAGATTAATCAAAAACACCAAAATCATCAAACACCCAATTTAAGCCGTGGGTTATGATCAAGAAAAACACCAAATAAAATCTTTTCCAAGCTCCATACTTAAATATTGTGTTCCTAAACACAATCAAACACAAACCCACGAATTTAATTAGATCAAATCATAGTATTTTTCAAAATATATCAAAAATTAAATCTTGAAAAAATGTTGTTGCATGTTTGTTTTTATTGTTGTGATTTACTTATCTTGCCATTATAAAGGTGGGTCTTTGATTAGATTTCTCAAAAATCAAGTTTTTGTGGCGGATCTATGGTGGTGGTGTGGTGGCCGTGAGGTAGAGAGGGGAAGAGAGGGGTGTGTGGAATTTTTGAAATGAAAATAACGAGGTGTGTGTGTCAAAATTTCCTTTTATAGGGTAGGGAGGGTATAAAGTGTCAATATAGTCTTATTTTGGCCTCACTAGTAAAACAACTTTTAAAGAGAGGGATTAGTTGGCTAGTTGATTTATAGAATTTACGGGAGTCGGGTTTCGTCCCGGGTTCATAAAAATAAAAATCTCGTTCAATAAAATACTTTTTCAAAGATTTAAACGCACACGAAAGATAATAGTAAGGTTCCGATTCGACTTAATACATAATAAAACAAAAACATCAAAAATATCAAATTTTGATACGATCGATAATAAACGTGAATATTTGGGCATCCAACGGCATCGTGATCACTTACGGTTCTCTCTAATCGTCAAAATATTAAATAAAGCCTCAAATCACCGGTTTCAACTTAAACCGTCAAATAATATTAGTACTTAAACTTTTCAAAAATTCAAAGTCGGTCGTAAAATTAGGATTGAATAATGGCATTAGGTTCGGGGTATCACATCCTCCCCTCCTTAAGGGAGCGACGTCCCGGCGCTCTCCGCTTCTTGTATTCGCATTTCGTACTACTAGAAAGATGAGGGTACTTCTTCCTTAAGAAGTCTTCACGTTCCTACGTGAACTCCGTTCCACGTCTCGGATTCCATCACACCTTCACAATGGGTTTTCTACTTTGCGTCAATCGCTTAACTCTTGATCCAAGTTCTCTACTAGTTCTTCTATGACGTGCAACCTGTCGTCATGTTGGGTCTCGTTCACTAGGGTAACTAAATCATTATCCGCCAATAAATTCTTCAGATTCGACACATGAAGAGTATTATCAATTTCACGAAGTTCATCCGACATCTCCAACAAATAGGAAACTGTTGCAACATACCTTTGAATCCATTTCCCTTGTTTTCCAAAACGGATCACGTCTTTCTATGATAATACCTTAAGCATTACCATGTCTCCAACTTCAATTTCCAACAGCTTCCTACGATTATTAACATAGCTCTTCTAATGGCTTCTCGTGGTTAACAAGTGATTCTTAATCTGCACAATCTTTCTGTAGTCTCTCGAATCGTTTCAGGTCCATTTAACAGACTTTCCCCTACGTCATTCCATCCAACTGGTGGTCTACACTTTTGTACACACAATGCTTCTAATAGTGCATCTTCAATACAAGCATGGTAAATGTTGTTATACAAGAATTCTACCAACGGCAACTGCCGATCCCAACTACTACCAAAATCAATCACACACGCTTGGAGCATATCTTCCAACTTTCGAATCGTCCTTTAACATGGTCCATCCGTCTCATAAGGATAATTACTCATAAAAGAAAATCGCACGGGTCGCACATAACCATTGAAAACGTTCAAAATATACATGGCAAAGTAATTAATACAAGTCGTACTAAATCACCTTATCAAAATATTATGTACATACAAACCTATTTCGTTAAAAACGAATTCATCTATAGGGAAATCATTCGGTGTATACATAACTCTCTCAAAAACATCACAATCCAATCAAACACAAAAGCCATTTTGAAGCATATACAATCACGTTACGACATGTTTGCAAAATCGCCAAACCATGCCAAGTAAATAAGTTCAATCAAGTTAACTCATGTTTGATAATCAGCAAGTCGTGATAAAATAAGAATATTTGACGGGATTTTGGATAAGTTCTGTCAAAAGAAAATTGCAAGTTAAAGAAGGTTCACGAGCTTGCAAGGTATGGATGCATATCCAAATAGAAAGAAAATACATACATATCTCATCGCAGGGTGCTCACACAGGGATCCGTACCCAAAAGATATTACAAGAACACCATCTCACTTCCGTCCCATGCGTGGTCAAAATCTCATTAAGCACCACCGTTCACAATCAAAAAGGTATTACATGGTACACATGATCCACAATCATACGTCAATTCACAATGCAGCCTCACATAATGTACAACCACTCGACTAAATCACTCATAACATAAACACATATAAAGCAAGGTTTTACCACAAAAACATCAACTATGTCTATCTGTCGTTGAACCATCGATGATCAAAGAAAATCGAGTCAAGCAAAGAGGATTCCTCACTTGAATAAACGAAGACGGCAAATGGAATTGTCTTCCAACTACCGATGCATAATTGGTAAACTTCAACAGTTTATCGCGTGTCGTTTGACATATCAAAAGAACGAGAAAAGAAAATAAATAAATATGATACATTTTATGTAGGAGAAGTCTTCGTCATGTCCCTCAGAGTTACTTGATAGGTGTGTAAACACCCATCTTTTCCACCACTTAATTACAATAATAACCGGACCAAAACGTGTATTTTATGTCTTTTATGTCGGAATTATGCGTGGTTTGTGTTTTTGTTGTGATTTAGGACGAAATTGTGAAAAGTGGAGAAAACACGAGAATTCACGGGCATTCACGGCTTTTATTGAAGAAAAAGATGAAAGACGGAGTCGAGTAGTCAAAAGTGGAAAAAGAACGGAAGTCTAAGACCAATTCTGAAGATTTATCGAAGAAAAAGTCAAAAGACGAAAGTTTATCAAAAGTCGAGAAACTCAAGTCTATTTTATTGAAAAAATTAAAGACGAGTTCAAAAGATATCCCGAGCCACAAGTCCTTAAAGTCCAAATTTAAAAGAAAGATTAGAAGAAAAGGACTAATGACGCAATTAATGAAGATTAAATGAAGGAAGGGCCTAATCTTGCAATTAACAAGAAATGAAGGAGGGGAGGAAGCTTCCTAATCCTCCCCTATAAATAGTTTAGATTGTTAAGCATTTGTTTTTGGTTGGCTAATAGTGACAATTAGTCCTTCCACCTTTAATTACCTTGTCAATTTAAATACTTGTCATTTAATTACCTTGTCTTGCACCTTAATTACCATTTAATTCAAGTAAGATTTTCTTTTTAATTCTTGTCAAGCTTTATCTTTATCTTGTTAATCTCATTCTTCCTTTCTTAATCTTTGTGTTGATTTGTTTATGTTTATGTTCTTGATTTTAGTTGATTTATTTAAGTGTGTTTTGATTATTTTGATTAAGTTTTGTGAGTTTTATTGTTTTGGATTGATTGTTTATGATCATTACTTGTTTATTTGCTTGTTTGATTTAATCTTGCGTTTATTTTAGCTTTGTTTTGTCTAAATTCGTGCTATCTCTTTTCCTTGTTCTTCGCTTCACTGTTTCTGATATTTCCCAGATCGAGCCCAGAAATATTCCGAATAGGTGTGGATCATTGTGTTCTATACGGAATATCTCATATTCCGAATAGAGGTTTTATTCCGCGTAACAGTTTTGTGGAAATCGCTTATTCGGAATATTTAATTATTCCGCATAAGAGTTTTGAAGAAATTGCTATTCGGAATATCCTGTATTCCGCATAGGAGGATTTTTCCGCATAGACCTTTTTTTCCGAATAGGCCATAGTTTCCGCATAGGACTGGTTATTCCGAACAGGCACAACTTTCCGAATAGGCCCCATATTCCGAATAGATGATTATTCCGCATAGGAGGTTTATTCTGCATAGGGTCTAATATTCCGAATAGCCTTTTATTCCGAATAGGAGTTTATTCCGGATAGGGAAATCTTAGGTTTTAGTTTTCTGCCTTTTCATTTTAAGCTTAATTTTTCCCGCCTTTTTACTTAGCTGTACTTTGAGTTTATTTTCCTTAGTTTAAGTTTTAGTTTTAGTTGCGTTTTAAGTTTACCTTAGTTAGATTTAAGTTTGTGTTATTTACTTTATTACACTTTAGTTTTAGTCTCGCTTTTAAATACTTGCACTTTATTTTAATTAGACTTAGATTTACTTTAATTGCACTTTTACTTTAATTGTTTTGCACCTTTAATTTTCAAAACTACAACGACACATCTTTGTTCCACCAAAGTTCAACTGAGTCACACATTAAACATCAAGTTTTTCAATTCGAAGAGACATACTTTAACGAACAATTTTAACTGGGTAAAAAACAAGTTACCAAATGGCGCCGCTGCCGGCTCTTTTCGTAAAGATCAACAGTTTTCTGTGAGAGACACGTTGCTTTTTGGGATCCGTTCACTTGTGAACGTTATTTTTCTTGCATAAAAATTTCAAAAAAATCATAAAAATTAAAAATTGATAAAAAAAAATAAAAATTAAAAATTTCAAAAATCCAAAAAGATTTTATCTTTCTTGTGTATATATATTGTCTTTGTGTTTGGTTTTGTTTTCTTTTGCATTTTCAGGTGTATGCGTACTAGATCTTCTAATTATCAAGAGCCCGAGCCTCAAGAAGATTTAGATATGGCAGGTGTTAACAACAATAATCAACTACCGCACCTCAATAACAATAATAACAACAATGCTCTTCCACAGCCCGATCTTCGGACCATGGAGGAACTTTGTCAACCAACCATGTTTGGACGAGGAGGACCGATTGCGCCGATGCAAATCAACGCTCCTGAGTTTTCGTTGAAGCACCACATGATTCAGCAAGTACAAACAACCCATTTAGAGGATTGCCTGATGATGATGCCAACAAACACCTCGACAAGTTCATTACAATCACCCAGAGCATGAAGTTGGCTGGTGCCACTATGGATGAGCTTCGCCTACAACTCTTTCCACACACTCTATTACATCATGCCGAGAAATGGTTTGATCGTCTCCCGAATAATTCTATTCACACTTGGGATGACATGACTCAACGCTTTTTGTCGCGCTACTTTCCACCATCCATGGTCACAAGCCTTCGCAATCAGATCAGCGGTTTCATGCAAGATCCCGATGAATCTCTTTTCGATGCATGGGAGAGATATAATGTCTTGATCGATAGATGTCCAAACCACAATATGCTTCCGGTCACTTTGATCGATACTTTCTACAACGGATTGACTTTTCGCGATCGTGATACGATCAATGCAGCCGCCGGTGGCACATTCATGAAAAGGAGACCCGAGGAGTGTAGAGAGTTAATTGAAAACATGACTACTCATCATAAGAACTGGGATTCCTCTGCTTCTTCTCGAAACAACACGAGAGTCAATGTTTCTTCTACCTCAGCAAACCCTGATATGACCGAACTCACCCGCATGATGGCTGAAATGAGCAAAAGTATTACGCTTCTCGCTTCAAACCAACAACAACAACAAGTTAAAGCGGTTGCTAATCCTTGTGAAACATGTGGCGGTCCTCACTCATACACCGATTGTCCTTCGACACAAGGAAATCCGGAAAATGTGTATGCAGCTTACGGTAATTATTCACCGGAAAATTACCAAGCTAGACAACAAGGGGATAGAAATCTGCTGAGCTACCGTTCAAACAATTACCTTTCACCTGGTTTTTCTCCTCAAAACCAAAACCCCGCCAACAACTACAATAGAAGCAACCAAATCCCACCTCGTGCTTCTAACCCTTATCAACCACCCACCCAACAACACCCACCCATTAATCCCGATGTTGACACAATCATGAGAACTCAAGGTGAGCAAATCAAGAATCTACAGAGCCAAATAATCAATTTGAAAGGAGATATCTTGAAGCAAGGTAATGACATCAGAACCGAGGTTCGTGATAATCTTCAATCCTCTTTCATCACTCAAACAACTGAATTGAAGAATCTGTTGGCTAGTTTCTTGCCCGAAGCTCAATCTCCTTCTTCTTCGGGTTCTCTACCTTCAAACACCGTCACTAATCCGCGAGCTAATGTGAGTGCTATAACTACGCGTAGTGGAATTACCATTGTCAATCCACCTGATTCACCACCATCATCTACACCTCCTCCACCACCATATATCCCTACTCCTCTTACACTTAGTGATAGTACACCATTACCGTCTCCGCCTCGTCATGACGATGTATCTCGGAAGGACCCTTCAACATCACAACCTTCACCAACTACACCTTCACCTAACCCCTATCAACCCAGAATCCCATACCCTTCTCGCATAGGCAAGACCAATGATCTAACCAAGAATGATTGCCAAGTATCGAAATATGTGGATATGCTATCTAAAATGACCATCAACATTAGCCTTGTTGAAGCACTTTGCCACATGCCGAAATTTGTCAAAGCATTCAAGGACATGCTTAGCAAGAAGGAGAAGCTGATTGAACTCGCCAACACACGCTTAAATGAAAACTGCTCTGCAGTTCTTCTTAGAGAACTTCCAGAAAAGCTTGGAGATCCTGGTCGTTTTGTGTTGCCTTGCGTGTTCAACAAAACTGAAGAATTTACTGCCCTTGCTGATCTCGGGGCTAGTATTAATTTGATGCCACTGAGTGTTTGGAAAACACTATCATTGCCCGATCTCATTCCTACAAAGATGACTCTCGAACTTGAAAACCGCACTCTCGCTTACCCCGTTGGTATAGCCGAAGATGTGTTTCTTAAAGATGGCACATTTACTTTTCCGGTTGACTTTGTCGTAGTTGATTATGAAATGGACCCTCGTATTCCTTTAATACTTGGTCGGCCGTTCTTGAGAACCGGACGTGCTTTAATAGATGTGGCCGAAGGTGAGTTAATCTTACGAGTCGGGGATGATTCTAAAGTTTTTAAAGTGGGGAAGCTTACAGGAAAATCCTTTGGAGGCCGAGAATCAGTGAATATGATAAATGTGCTCGATGAATTTACCGTCTACGATAATCCTTTATTCAAGTCTTCCACTGATAATCCACTCTTTGAAGATGATGTGGATGCTTCTCGCCCCAATTTGGAAGCTTCTCCCATTTATGATTCACCACCGGTCTTTGATGCTTATGATGATGATGATTCTAGCTCAGATTCGGATGATTTTTCTGAGTATCCCGAGCTGCCTACATATGATGATTTTGATGAGGTCGATACTCTTTCGAGCGATTCTTCACATGATGAAGATCCTCCGCCATCACTCGATCCTACTTTGGATGATTACTCATTCGAGGAAGACTTCTCTATGTTTCTCAATACATACTTCCCGCATGAGAGTGATGCACCTCCTCTGGACTTTGAATCTTATCGTCTTGATCCTACTTTGGATTTGAAGCAAATTTGGTCTAAGGAGAAGAAACCAGTTGACACCGAAATCCGTTGCACGTATGATTTAACACCTCTTTGTCCCCCTTCTGAGGACGAGGTTGTGCTTCTTTGCGGATCTTCTTCACACTCGGCTGCGCCAGAGTGCTATTTTCCCCTGAAGGAAAAGGTGTTCGACCCCGGTATTGAAGTCTTTAAGCCATCTCAGTATCCACCTGATGAAATAAAAGGAAAAATCTTTGGAAATTTTGACGACATGCTTGCTCCACTTCAACTTTGCTTCTACCGTGCTCCATCGCTGCTTAAGGGAACCTTGCCACTTCTCTTTTGGCTTGCCTTGTTCGCCTTAAGTTCTTGTTATTTAATGGATGAAAACTATGTCTTTGATCATGGTGGATTTGTTTCATGCTACTTCTGTTGATGATCAAGGTCGAGTCAGGCTCACGACTCGGTAAACAAAAACCAAGCGCTTCTTGGGAGGCAACCCATGCATCTATCTTTTTGCTTTCTTTACCATAAGTGTAGGGGGGACCTTTTGGATTGCTATTTCCTCTCCTCACTTCTTAATCAGGGATTCGAGCTTCAATGATCCACTCTTTATGATTTTTGACGACCCGTGATTCCATGTTCTACTTTATCCCGGTTCTATCCTAAACTCTTTTCGATTCACTATTTTATATTTCCTCAATATTAAAATAGGAATCTCTTTAGTTGTCTTTTCCTTAGCGAGATTTAAACAACGTGCACAATGTCCTAAGTGTAGGGGAGTTTACTCCCACATGCTTAAACATTGAGGACAATGTTTATCTTAAGTGTAGGGGGGACTTCTATCGAAGTTAAGTGGTCTTTTCCTTGTATTTGTTCTCATTTTAACTGGAAAATCTATTTTTCGACATTTTTCAAAATTTTTGATCTATTTCGGCCTATTAGTTTTTACCTTTGTATAGTTATTTTCTTTCTTTGCTAGAATAAATGTTTAATAAGTGGTTTTAATTTTCAAACGTTGTGAATCTTTTGACTCAATCCGAGTTTACTCTAGCTAGTATCCTTAACGTGTTTAAGTCAAGTTTTGCTAGGCTTTTATATAGGGAGCTATAAAACGCGAAAGTCTTAACCCTCACGGGTTAAGAACAAGAACTTTTCGCAAGTTCCTACAATTGATCCTAGAGAGTCGTTTATCAAGGGAACTTTAAAATGCGATTTCTAAACTTGAAAAAGTCTATGAATTTGCAAGATCCTATAGGCGACTCGAAAACCCAAAACTTTGATTTAATAGGCTAAGCATCCACGAGTCTCATTACTTGAGATTTTAAACTGTGGAGAACGAGAGATGATAGAGCCAATTATAAGTTCGGTATTCTTTCGTGAATTTATGTGAGTTGATTATAAGCCTATTCTCCCATCGCTTGCTAATAAATTTATCTGCTAATAAATAAGGTTGTACGATTTGAAAAGTTACTTAGCTTCTAGCCCCAGATCGTTTAAAAGTTGCTCGGTAATGACGAGAGTTCATAGCCAAGGCATAACTTATGAAGCGGGGCGCGAAGATTGGCGAGTCCGAAAAGGCCCTAACAAGGCATGAGGGCTATGTTTTGTTGCTAAAGATCCAAAAGTGATGTGAAGAATCATTTATCGAAAATCAATATGAAGGATCGAAACACACGACGAAAAGCAAAAACTCCCAAAAAGTCATGGAGAAGTGCATCCGAAAAGACCCTAACAAGGTATGAGGATAAATAGATCCAAGTCAATAAAGGAGGCGGATCGTTGTATATCAAAATCCAAAATAAAGATTGGAGAAAAATGAAGAAGTCGTGGTCCATATATGAAGAATCTCTCAAAAATTCCAAGTGAAGAAATTCCAATTATGAAGAGAAGACCATTATTTCATGAACGTCTCTCAAGATTTGAAGTATGAAGTCGCTGCCAAATATCGGCCCGAGAAAGGTCTCAAATCGCGAACCAAGTTATGCCAAGATATGAACTTTTTGATATCCCGAGAAGCAGTTTTAAAAGATTTGGTCCTTTAGCTAACTATTGATTAAATCGTGCACTTTATTTTCAGACTTAATAATTATCGAAATAAGTCAAACAATGCATCTTCGTGATCATTCAAGACAAATAATAAAATAAAAGAGATACCCATAGGAATAAGGGAGTCTAAGTGAATAATTGGCCCACATGAGTTCGTGTTAGTTTACTAACTTATAATAACAATGATCTCGTTTTTAAGCTTGGTTTGGAGAAAGTGAAAAGTTGAGGATGATGATTATTCATGACATTTTCAAAACCCAAGGTATGCTTTTAATTTCTTTGCTTTGCATTTTTATAATTTTCTATCTCTTTAATAAAGGCCAACGTGGATTGATTATGATGAAAAGTGTAAACATGCTTTGTAACTAATGCATTGCATGAGGACATTGCAATGGTCAAGTGTAGGGGATTTGATAGGTGTGTAAACACCCATCTTTTCCACCACTTAATTACAATAATAACCGGACCAAAACATGTGTTTTATGTCTTTTATGTCGGAATTATGCGTGGTTTGTGTTTTTGTTGTGATTTAGGACGAAATTGTGAAAAGTGGAGAAAACACGAGAATTCACGGGCATTCACGCCTTTTATTGAAGAAAAAGATGAAAGACGGAGTCGAGAAGTCAAAAGTGGAAAAAGAACGGAAGTCTAAGACCAATTCTGAAGATTTATTGAAGAAAAAGTCAAAAGACGAAAGTTTATCAAAAGTCGAGAAACTCAAGTCTATTTTATTGAAGAAATTAAAGACGAGTTCAAAAGATATCCCGAGCCACAAGTCCTTAAAGTCCAAATTTAAAAGAAAGATTAGAAGAAAAGGACTAATGACGCAATTAATGAAGATTAAATGAAGGAAGGGCCTAATCTTGCAATTAACAAGAAATGAAGGAGGGGAGGAAGCTTCCTAATCCTCCCCTATAAATAGTTTAGATTGTTAAGCATTTGTTTTTGGTTGGCTAATAGTGACAATTAGTCCTTCCACCTTTAATTACCTTGTCAATTTAAATACTTGTCATTTAATTACCTTGTCTTGCACCTTAATTACCATTTAATTCAAGTAAGATTTTCTTTTTAATTCTTGTCAAGCTTTATCTTTATCTTGTTAATCTCATTCTTCCTTTCTTAATCTTTGTGTTGATTTTTTTATGTTTATGTTCTTGATTTTAGTTGATTTATTTAAGTGTGTTTTGATTATTTTGATTAAGTTTTGTGAGTTTTATTGTTTTGGATTGATTGTTTATGATCATTACTTGTTTATTTGCTTGTTTGATTTAATCTTGCGTTTATTTTAGCTTTGTTTTGTCTAAATTCGTGCTATCTCTTTTCCTTGTTCTTCGCTTCACTGTTTCTGATATTTCCCAGATCGAGCCCAGAAATATTCCGAATAGGTGTGGATCATTGTGTTCTATACGGAATATCTCATATTCCGAATAGAGGTTTTATTCCGCGTAACAGTTTTGTGGAAATCGCTTATTCGGAATATTTAATTATTCCGCATAAGAGTTTTGAAGAAATTGCTATTCGGAATATCCTGTATTCCGCATAGGAGGATTTTTCCGCATAGACCTTTTTTTCCGAATAGGCCATAGTTTCCGCATAGGACTGGTTATTCCGAACAGGCACAACTTTCCGAATAGGCCCGATATTCCGAATAGATGATTATTCCGCATAGGAGGTTTATTCTGCATAGGTTCTAATATTCCGAATAGCCTTTTATTCCGAGTAGGAGTTTATTCCGGATAGGGAATTCTTAGGTTTTAGTTTTCTGCCTTTTCATTTTAAGCTTAATTTTTCCCGCCTTTTTACTTAGCTTCACTTTGAGTTTATTTGCCCTAGTTTAAGTTTTAGTTTTAGTTGCGTTTTAAGTTTACCTTAGTTAGATTTAAGTTTGCGTTATTTACTTTATTACACTTTAGTTTTAGTCTCGCTTTTAAATACTTGCACTTTATTTTAATTAGACTTAGATTTACTTTAATTGCACTTTTACTTTAATTGTTTTGCACCTTTAATTTTCAAAACTACAATGACACATCTTTGTTCCACCAAAGTTCAACTGAGTCACACATTGAACATCAAGTTTTTCAATTCGAAGAGACATACTTTAACGAACAATTTTAACTGGGTAAAAAACAAGTTACCATTACTCAAACTTGGCTTTCCTCCACTTTGGCAGTCTTCTATTTTTTGTTAAAAACATTTTCCCAAAATTACCCGGTCAAGGTGACATACTAAGTCAACGCCAAACGAAAGAAAAGATTTCAAGGAACACAAGAAAATTCAAAAAAAAACTTAAGGAATAAAAGAGAATACGATTACTTGCATAAGGATCCACCATTTTAAAAGCGTTCTAATCCAAACATTTATCAAAAACACTACCAGTTTAGAGATGACCAATTGATTTGAAATGACATTGCCCTTCCTAAACTATGCATAATTAGCAAGATCATGCATACTTGAGGACCAAGCAACGACAACCAACAAAATAAGGTTCTTCCCGAATTATACATAGTTAGCTAAGCTGTGCATAATTGAGGACCGCGTGATGACACAAACGTTATTATTACACACCAAATATGACTATGAAAGTTTTCGACATGATCTTCAAAATATAAAAATCATTTGAAATGGAATTTCAAATGGAAAAATATTGTTACCATCGTTTCAAGGAATACATCAAACATTTTTCATCCACTTTAGAAACATACTTTTGCTTTGACTTTTTATGAATAAATAAATAAATAAATCGACGCCATTTGTATTTGGTTCAACGAAACATTTCTTATACTCATATATATATATATATATATATATATATATATATATATATATATATATATATATATATATATATATATATATATATATATATATATATATATATATATATATATATATATATATATATATATATATATATATATATATATATATTCAAAATAAATTGTTCCCAAATTAACGGTAAGGTAGTTCCAGATTAAAGATCATTGCAAGCACAACGAGTAATAAAAACCAAGGATCAATGAGATTGGATGAGGCGAACGAGCAATATATTTTCCAACTGAAATTAACTAAATAAGAAGTGAAGATACTTCGAAGAAATGACAAGAGTTTCGGAATAACAACAACAATCTATGGAATCATGAAATGGACATCAAACATCATCACGAATACCGAAAATACTAGTACAAAAAATGGTATCCGTCACACTAAAAAAGAGTGACTGCAGGCCTACAGTCACATGTGGTTTTTTTAGCCTTTGTGACCAAAGGTCCCGCGACCGTAGGTACCATACGGTCACAATATGATCTAAGTGACAATAACCAGCAAAAACATGTGACCAATACTCGAAAATGTGTGACGAACTAGGTATAATATTTGGTGTTTTAGTGGATATGTGTGACGGTAAACACTCTATAGTTACACGAGTTTTGTTTAAGAGTGACTATTGTTTATAAGTCTGTCACATGAATATACAATATGTGTAACATTTACTATGTGATTAATGTATTTTGTGTGACTATATGCATCAAATAGTCACATGAAGGGTATGTTTGTGTGACCTTTTATGACATGTAGTCACACAAATTATGCTAATGGCTCTGAGTTTGTCACATACAATTAACCAAAGAGTTACCAATAGTAGTAATAAGTGTGACTGTATGCTTTATGAAGTCAAGCCAAGTGTATTTTGTGTGACTATATGCATCAAATAGTCACATGAAGGGTATGTTTGTGTGACCTTTTATGACATGTAGTCATACAAATTATGCTAATGGCTCTGATTTTGTAACATACAATTAACCAAAGAGTTACCAATAGTAGTAATAAGTGTGACTGTATGATTTTTCAAATCAAGCCAAGTGTATTTTGTGTGACTATATGCATTCAATAGTCACATGAATTGTATATTTGTGTGACCTTTTATGACATGTAGTCACACAAATCCTATTAATGGTACTGAGTTTGTCACATACAATTAACCAAGTACTTACCAATAGTAGAAATAAGTGTGATTCTATGCTTTGTCAAGTCAAGCAAATTGTATTTTGTGTGACCATATGCATCCTATAGTCAGATGAATTGTATGTTTGTGTGACCTTTTATGACATGTAGTCACACAAATCATGCAAATGGCTCTGAGTTTGTCACATACAATTAACCAAAGAGTTACCAATAGTAGTAATAAGTGTGACTGTATGCTTTGTCAAGTCAAGCAAATTGTATTTTGTGTGACTATATGCATCCAATAGTCACAAAAATTATATGTTTGTGTGACCTTTTATGACATGTAGTCACACAAATCATGCTAATGGCTCTGAGTTTGTCACATACAATTAACTAAAGAGTTACCAATAGTAGTAATAAGTGTAACCGTATGCTTTTTCAAGTCTAGCAAATCGTATTTTATGTGACTATATGCATCCAATAGTCACATGAATTGTATGTTTGTATGACCTTTTATGACATGTAGTCACACAAATCATGCTAATGGCTCTGAGTTTGTCACATACAATTAACCAAAGAGTTACCAATAGTAGTAATAATTGTGTCTGTATGCTTTGTCAAGTCAATCAAGTTGTATTTCGTGTGACTATATGCATCCAATAGTCACATGAATTGTATGTTTGTGTGACCTTTTATGACATGTAGTCACACAAATCATGTTAATGGCTTTGAGTTTGTCACATACAATTAACCAAAGATGTAACACTCTCAAATTTCGTATTGGATCAGCGGAAGGGTCAATAGAGTGTTACGGGATAGCACAATAACTCAAATCATAGACAACGAATAAAAAGGGTTATACAAGGTCAAGGATACATTCATTCGAATAAAAGTTTAAGTTTACACAAGGTCCCCCAGTTTCACAGTCATAAAGTTTTACATAACATAGTTCGAATGTATATCATTATTATGTGGGCCATCAGAGTTGATCTCCATCCATGTTACCTTCAAGCACCTGAGATAAAACATGCAAAATTTATATCAGCGAATCCCGAGTGAATTCATAGAGTTTAATAAATCCGTTATATGAAACAGTTATAGAAAGAAGAACACAAGTATAATATCAGAAATGAGTCCTCGTATTGCTAGTCAGGAAATATATTATAAATCAAGTCATACATCTTATACCGTCCATGAGACCGTAGACTCAATATTACCATTATAGGTAACATTATTATCGTTATTATCGTTGTTGTTATCGCTATTTGTCTTGGATTATTACCAGCCGCATGACATTGCTACCTTACTAAAATACACAACGGGCCGCGAACCCGACAAAAATTTGCCCATCTAAATTAGCATGCCGTCACAAAAATCACGCTATATAAATCTTCTCATACATAAATTAGCTTACCAATCAATGTGGCACGACGGGGATCAACCGTGAAGGCGCGAACTGGGGTGATCTTCCCCAAATAGTACTATTATATGCATAAGCGTCTATCAAATCACGGTAGTTTACAATTCATGCTAATGGAACTTTTAGTGACATAACCTAACTAATAATAATAATCTCATTCATTGGGTCATAATATCATTCGGGTCCATATCCATAAGCATACCATCGGGACTACTTGTGTTCTATTTTTATCAAAACTAGCATGTTATCTCCCTCGCAGGTTTATAAAACATTTCATAAAACATTTAAAAGAGTGCGAGGCTATGAACTCACGTTGATTGGGAAAGGCGGGTTATCGGCGATTAGGATGTACGGTGCGTGCTTCAATCACGGAAACCTAGACAAATAATACTCGGTCTTAGACTATCGTCGAATGACTTTATAAAAATAATGGTTATGTATATGTGATGATATCATAAATATGATGATGATCAAGTGGTATTTTATCTCCTCATACAACATTATAGTGGTTATGTGTTAGTTAATTTAGACTAGTTATACTAGTTTTAACCCATTTACATATTAAGGCCCAATAAGCCCATTAAGAGTTCAATGAATTATATTAGCCCATTATACTTTTAATACCAGGACTATACTCATATGTTGGTCCCAAGTGGGTTAAGCCCATGAGTAAGTCCATTAGTGTTAAGCCAAATTAGTTGGGCCTAATGGTCCAATAAGGCTACTTTGGCCCATTATGGTCCATAAGTTATAAAGCTCGGGTTTATCGGTTTTTACTTGTCAAATGTGTTTACATATCAGTATATGAGTTATAAAAATGTTACATTAGACGGGTCCGTCCATCTAAGTTTTATTTGGCGAAAAGGTTAATCTTTCGGTTTTAGCCGAAAAGACGTAAAACTTATATATAGTTTGTAGTTTTAGAAAACATTTTATTTTTACTTTTATAAAATGTCATGTTTATTTATTTTAGTATAAAAACTCATTTTATAATAGTTATTATTAGTTAGTGGCTTTTATATACTTATTTTATAATAGTATTTACTTGAATGCTCTTTTTATATTATATAGTTTATTAAGAAATCTGATTACTAAAGTCAAGTCCACCATTTTTGTCATATTTTGAGTTCTACAAGGAGATAGAACCTCAAATTTTAAAATAATAAACTACATGATGTGTGCTACAAATAACTCTATATAGCTACTGCTCAATCAGATTCTAAGTATTTTTAATAATTCTTCCAAAGCAGACTATACAGATTTGTACTACAAAAGTGTTTTGGCCATATCTTGCTCATTTTAACATTCCATTGCATGGACAACTCACCACATATGTAAAAATAATTTATCCATCTGTATATTTAATAATCTTAGCCATTTAACCATGTGAAGATATTGAAACTTACTGTTTTATACAGCCTATGTGAATAGTCATGATTTTAACATCTTTACTTGTATATTTTAACCTTTTTATCGTAATCTAGTAACACAAAATCCGCACACAATATATAGATCATCATTTATCATCATCATACATATACATTTTTGAAGAAAATAAATGAATACATTTACAGAACAATAAGGTGATTGAAGGAAATGATCTTGTACCAACCAATAGGATGAAAGGTTAAGGTTTTAGGATGAACAAGACTTGTTTTTGGTAACCAATATTATGAGTTTGGCAAGATTACTTTTGAGATCACGAAGAGTATGTATACTTCTTTGAAAATCAGCCCTAAACCTTCTTGAAGACTCCTTCCTAGTGGTTAAGATCACCTCCAATCTTCATTTCTTCAAAGGGTTATCAACATATGTAGATTGTACATAAGATTTATGATAAATTTTTTATGGTGGTGGTGTTGGATGGTGTATGTGGGACGGCAAAAAGAGAGCAAGGAAGAGAGTGGGAAAATTTTTCTATAGTTTTGCATGTTATGAGAGAAATGGTATATGCTACATATCAGCGGTTGGTGGACAAAGCTTTTGAATCACAGATAGGCCGCAACTTGGAAGTCTATGTTGATGACTTGGTGATAAAAAGTCACACGGAGGAGGCACTTCTCCGGGATGTCCAAGAGACATTCGACACGCTGAGAAGGATTAACATGAAGTTAAATCCAAAGAAATGTACGTTCGGGGCAACGGAGGGAATGTTCCTTGGATATTTGATTGATCCAAACGGCATCAAACCTTTCCCAGAGAAGACGGACGCAGTGATACAACTGCCGTCCCCTCAGACACGGAAGGAGGTGCAATCCTTAAATGGGAAGCTAGCCGGGCTGAATAGGTTCCTATCTAAATCCGCAGAGAAGTCATTACCCCTATTTAAGACACTCAAGAAGTGCATTCAAAAGGGAGACTTCCGGTGGACGAAGGAAGCCGAGGAAGCCTTCGGCCAACTCAAGCAGCATCTTGCATCCCTCCCTATGCTAGTAGCTCCCCGGCCAAAGGAGGAACTCATTATGTATCTCTCAGCCACTCATGGCGCAATAAGCGCGGTACTTATGACAGATAGAGATACAGTGCAAACTCCGGTCTATTTTATAAGTAGAACGCTACAAGGGCCGAAGCTGAATTACTCTTCTATGAAAAAACTGGTGCTAGCACTAGTGTTTGCTACAAAGCGGCTGCGTCGATACTTTCAGGCGCACCCAATTGTGGTCATTACGGATCAGCCAATTAAGCAGGTTATTTCCAGACCGGACGTAGCAGGGAGTCTACAAAAATGGAGCATCCTATTGGGGGAGCACAATATATCTTTCAGGCCAAGGACGGCTGTTAAAGGCCAGATCTTGGCAGATTTCCTGATCGAGAAGCCGGATGAGGAAGGGCCAATCATTAAACAAGACGAGATCCCAACAGAACCATGGGTGTTATTCACGGACGGATCTTCGTGTACGGACGGGTCCGGAGCAGGTCTCATCCTCACAAATCCAGAAGGAATGGAATTCACGTACGCCCTCCGTTTTGAGTTCACGGCCACCAACAACGAAGCGGAATATGAAGCATTAATTGCGGGTTTAAAAATTGCCGCTAGAATGGGAGTCCGCAACCTTGAGGCCTACGTGGACTCACGGCTTGTCGCGAACCATATTCTAGGTGGGTATGTGGCTAAGGAGGACAACATGGTCAGGTACTTGGAAAAAGTCAAGTCGCTAATCGCGACTTTCAGTAAGTTTTCCATCAAGCAGGTGCCAAGGGGCGAGAACAAGAAGGTGGACGCTCTTAGCAAGATCGCATCCACAAGCTTCGCTCACTTGTCTAAACAAGTCTTGGTGGAAATACTCAAGGAGAAATCTATAACGGAGGGTGAGGTTGCTGCTATAGTTGAGGAGGATGGACCTACATGGATGACCCCGATTATCAACTATTTGACTAGTGAAACCCTTCCAAACGAGGAAAAAGCAGCACAGCGCATCAGAAGGAAGTCGCAGCATTTCGAACTTCGAGAGGGCATCCTTTACAAGCGCTCTTTCTGTCAGCCATGGCTGCGGTGTGTGGGACCACGTCAAGCCGCATACGTAATCAGTGACATACATGAAGGATTGTGCGGCATGCATGCAGGTCCACGGTCTGTGGTGGCTAGAGCCTTACGGACAGGATACTATTGGCCTACCATGCACAGAGACGCGCGCGACATGATTCACAAGTGTAGTGATTGCCAAGTGCATAGGCCAGTGCTGCGGCACCCGCAACAGGAGCTTACACCTATCACGTCCCCATGGCCATTCTACAAGTGGGGAATCGACATTGCAGGACCATTTCCTGTAGCTGCGGGGGGAGTTAAATTCTTGATTGTTGCGATGGACTACTTCACACGATGGATAGAGGCCAAGGCAGTCAAGTCTATTACAGGTAAACAAGTTAAGAAGTTTGTTTGGGAACATATTGTGTGCCGTTTTGGTCTACCGGGAGAAATCATCTCGGACAACGGCAAGCAGTTCACTAACAACCCATTCAAAGATTGGTGTGCATCATTGAACATCAAGCGGCGCTTCGCATCTGTTAAGCATCCGCAGACAAATGGCATTGTCGAACGGGCAAATAGAAGCTTAGGGAATGGCATCAAGGCGCGTCTGGATGAACGAAGTGGCAAATGGGTTGATGAGTTATCACATGTGCTATGGGCGCATAGAACTATGATCAAAACAGCCAACGGAGATACTCCATTTGCATTGGCTTACGGCACTGAAGCTGTTATACCAGCAGAAATAAGAATGCCTACCATCCGCACGGCAGAGGTTAATGTCGTCACGAACGATGAACAGCTGCGAATCAACCTGGATTTGTTGGAAGAAAAAAGGGAAATAGCAGCCATCAATGAGGCTAAGTCCAAGGTTAAGATGAAGGCTTATTATGACGCCAAGGTCAAGGGTGTTTCTTTTCGACTGGGAGACTACGTCTATCGTGCTAACGAAGCAAGTCGAGTGGAGAATACAGGAAAGCTGGGCCCTAAGTGGGAAGGACCGTATGAAGTCACTGAAGCCTTGGGACGAGGCGCGTACAAGTTACGTGACATGGATGGCCGCGACCTAGATCACACATGGAATATTTCCAATCTCAAAAGGTGCTATTTCTGAAAGCTACGGCTTCCGCATGGGTACTTCGCTATATGCGGTCTCAATAAAGAACCATGCGGTCTATCTGTTTTGTTTTTCGTATGTTTGTTTAGTTTCCTTTCTTGTTTTTTAGGACTTGTCATTATTGTTCAAACAAAAGTGTAAACGTTCTAATAAAATGCCGTGGTGCCTAGCTAGCCCCACGGCTTGTTTCGTGCAAATCATTTTTTTTATATATTTTTTGTTAGTCGTATGAATTTTACTTATATTATAATATGCCATGTTTCATTCATATGCATTCTTTCAATTACTGTACATGTACAATACGCCTCCAGGCGAGGTAAGAGGATTAAGTGAACCTACTAATTCAACTTGCCGCGTAAGAGGGATGCAACCCCAGCCGCACGAATCATGTATCCTTACTAGACACCTTACTCACAAGACGTTGGGGTAAGTTTCATATGCCGTAGTCACACAGTGATCCGCATAGTAAAGACGCACGTCGCATGTCTAGTAAATTATAGACTTGTATGTATTTTCTCTCTTTGTGTGTAAGACGTGATATATCATGCAGTATTGAGGTACAATATTTAACACATCCAAAATACACAAGTTTCCAAATAGATCACAAAATGGTCGTGGTCCATCACGGACATACATGCAAAATGCAAATGTTGTTAGCCATGTACATGCACGGACGAATAGAAACAGCAATTTTTCAGCGGTTACAAACCAAAGTGTCTGAAAGGGATCATAAAGTAGGAGCATTCTACATAGGGGGGAAAAACTTACCCATTTCCACTTGTTCCTCGCTCAGACACGATAACCACTCATCACTTTCTTTCCGCTTCTGGGCCTGAGCCGCACTCCTCTACAGCACTACACTTAAGGGTTCTTCTTCAAGCACGATCCTGGTTACGTCCTCGTATATGGGGAGCGTCAGATGGCTGGGCGATGGAGTGAAGGAAGCACGGGAGTGACCCTCACCTTGGGAGAACGCACTAAGACTTAGCCTTTCCATAATTTCCATATTTCATGCATCTTTGGTGGCCTCCAGCTCATCCAAGAATGGATAGTGCAGATCTCGCATCGCGGCCATAGAAGCAGTCATCTTGGTAGCGGCTTCAGGATTAAAGAAGGCATGAGTGGTAACGTTTTCCCCTTTCTTGATCAACTCAACGGCCTCAACCATTCCCTCATGACGTCCATGGTCAATGCCATCAGACACAAGGCTTGCAAATTGTTGCACAAATTCAGGGGCCTCCAGTACTTTCATGACGGCCAAGCGTGCTCCATGCCCTACCATCCACCTACGGCCGGCAATAGCCGCTAGCAGTTGGGGGCATAGCACGTCGTCACGCTCAGCGGTGAGGGTGTCAATCATCAAATCTTTTTGGGCAAACGCCTCTTTCAGCTCTTGGATAACAGCCCTCTCATCAGCAAGCTCTCCTTGTACCTTCTCCATACTTTGGACGGCCAGGTGCGCTTCTTCCAGTTTCTTGTTAAGCACGTGTACCTGGCTGGCGTACGACTGGGCAGACACTTCCGCCGTGGCTACCTATAAGAGATAAAACGTTAGAATATATTTCTTTTAGAAAATGGGTGGTTAGGCACGGATATGTACCTTGGTGGTCGCATCATCTAGCTGTGACTCAAGGTTGGCCACTTGTTGGTCGTATTCATTCGCGCGGGCCGATTGCTTTTTTATGGTTGCCTCGGCGCTAGCCAGTTGGGATTGAAGGTCTGCAATTTGAGCTTCATTATCCACGATCATCTTCTCCCTCCGTCCTACCTTCCTCTTGAGAGATTCAACATGCCCAAGTGTGGCTTCAAACCTTACCCTCATCGAGGTGCCCATCGCCATTTGGTGTACCAAATCACCATTGTACTCATCCACCATGTCCGCATGGTTGAGCGCGCTCACCTCTCACACCAAGCCTGGCGATATGCAGTTGTTGAGGTACTCTCGGCACTCATCGGCGTCCCTCATTCGTGATGCAGTCGTAATATTCCATATCGGGTTGAACGATTGAGGGGGGCCGGACGTTGGGAGGTCTTGGGAAGCCGTGGGTGAACCTTCTTCAAAAACAGGGCCGGACTTCCGGGCGGCTGTGTGAAGCATGGGGTTTCTTTCCCTTCTTTTCCTTTTCCCTTATCTATTTGAGTATCAGTAGGAGGCGCGGCACCAGTTGGTTCATCCCTGTGAGAACAATCATGTGGATACGTATTAAGTGTTACTTCAAAAAGGAGTTGTCATTCTTACGTGTTAGGATGGAGCCTTACATATCATTTCTCGCTAATTCTGACGTGGTGGGGGCAATCTGAGTGACGGGATCGACATGTGTGGCCCAGATAGTCTCGGAACCCTGGGTAGTACTACCAATAGTTTGGTACAAGGGGTGGTCTTCCCGAAGTTTCTTGGCAGGGGTGTTGTGTTCGCCAATCTCGACTGAAGCAGTTCGCCTTGCTCGTTTGTTTCTTTTACGGGTACGCCTGGCGACGGGCTGAACTGTTGCTTCGTCAGTCTCCTCCTCGACTTCTTCTTCCTCTTCCAGATTGACTTGTTGTACTTCTTCATCATCATCGCCCATCATTCGGCGAAGGCTGGAGGTGGTTAGGTCAATATTATCCCCCTGCTGTTCCCTATGTGGCGAGGAGGGCCCGGCTCCTCCTTCATTCATCTGGTTATCACCACCACCATTGTCTCCATGCTCATCCTCGTCCGAGTGGGGATCAGGCACGGCTTCGAGAGCAACCGTCACGTTTCGGGTATGCTCAAGAAGGGGTCGTTCATTCTCACGGAGAGGACGGTAACCCTCCGGTACGAGCTTCGGGTCGCCCTGGCGCAAGAGTCCAAAGAAGTTCATTTCTGCCCAATACGAAACAAAATGTGTTAGCCATTTATCAAATAATTGAATACATTTTTGCGTACGGACGATAGCCTACCTTCACCCTGCCTTCTCCAAAACACAGGATACCTATTGGACGGACCAACGTAATTGCGACTAATCCCTAGCAAACATAAGAATGACTCGGGAAGACTTCTATGGAACCCGGTCCTATTCAGATCTAATTCTTGGGAATGTCGGGGGTTGTATGTACTTGTGTGTGGCTTGGGGTCGTGGGGTATCCTAGTTCTAAAGGTGTAATCGGCCGGCCATACTACTGCGTCAATGAAAAAGTACTGGTCATACCAGTTTTTCAATGAATCCATTGGCTTATTGTGCGATTGGGGACTGTTAGGGGATCGTTTCTTAAAAGATACCAAACCGTTTACTATGTTGGGAACATAAAAGAGCCGGAATAATTCTACGGTTGGGGGGATTCTCCTAGCACGGCAGAGGATCTCGAATTGACTAATCTTAAAGGCACCTATACAATGGAGCTGACTAATATGTACATCATAGTATCCTAACAGATCTACAAGGAAATGGGTGAAGGGAATGCGGTAATTAGCCGCATCAAAGAGGCGAGTGTACAGGCCAATCTTACCCGCTGGAGCCTCAGTTATGAGGTCTCCGGCGCCAGGAAGTGAGGGGTGTAGGTTGGTAGGATGAAATACTTTGTACAAAAGTGGTTTAATTGGTCTTGGGTCATAACATTCAGCACGAATCCAATGGTAGGGTTGTTTATGTGAGCCATTACTAAATAAAAGTGTAAGGACGTGGTGTTCTAACCTGCGTGTGAAGGGATCCGTGCGTAATTGGTTCAAGCTAAGAGGAAAGCTTTAATGGCAGAAATGGAGGTTATAACTTTGTGTTTCACACAGCCGTAGGGGTGGCTTATTTATAGGGTTGCCTCGTGGGTCACGACCTGTTGGATGTGTGACACGTGTCTGCCACTATTCTTGATCGTGTGGTTAGGGGGCAAGTGGCAAGTGAAACGTCAGGCGGGACCCACGGGTCACTTCTGACTCAAACGTTAGCACTGCTCAAGGTTTTGACTGTCTGCACTTTTGTCAGTCAACATGTCAGATGAACAGTTATTAATGTCGGGATATGTGACTCTCATGTAAGACTTGACATTTATTGCTATATTTAATTTGTCTCGGTCGCTATATGCGGCTGAGATACTGATGAAATAACTTCCTAAGCCAGGTTGCCACGTGCGACCAATACAAATTCTTGAACAACTTATCATTCCCTGTTGTTTCCTTGGTACGTCCGGGGAGCATCTTGGTAGTATAGAGGTTACGCCTATGGTTGTAACAACTAGACTGGGGGGACATGATGACGTATAGTCCCCAGCCGGGTCATGAACCCGGCCCATGGGTACTAACCCGTATCCGGTCCATCACAGATGGGTGGAATAATGTCATTCAGGCTTATGGACTTGGATGAACAGTGACCGCACACATGTGTGCGGCCCACGGCCCGGTACGGCCGACATAGGGTTAGATAGAGTAATATTCTGTCTAGGAATATCTTTATCCCAATGGAGGAAGATATTCACTACCAAAATTAGAAGATAACAATCATTCTAATTTTGATAGTTATCTCTTCCTTGGGGTCGAAGCATCAGTGAAAGCCCATTAGGGTTTCACTGCCTATAAAAGGAACCCTCAAAGGTTCCACAAAGGTATTACGACCTATACTCTAAACTCACATAAACCCTAAATCGATTACTTACTTACTCCACATTTCATCCTCTCGCTCCCAAGTAAATTCTGGACCATGCTTTGAATTCCACCAAACCTTAACGATAGGTATCCGAGTTTGTTTAAGTTGCTTTACCTCATGATCCATAACCTCTACAGGTTCTTCGATAAAATGCAACTTCTCTTCAATTCTGACCTTATCCAACGAGATTTTCTCATCACACACTGCTAAACATTTATTTAGATTAGATACATGGAATGTGTTGTGAACACCATGAAGTTCTTGGGGTAACTCTAATTTATAAGCCACCGGACCTATTCTAGATAAAATCTTAAATGGTCCAATATAGCGGGGATTCAATTTCCCTCGCTTTCTAAATCTTATGACGCCTTTCCATGACGACACTTTCAACATCACACGGTCACCCACTTCAAACTCCATCAGTTTCCGCCGCACATCCGCGTAACTTTTATGTCTACTTCGGGCTGTCAACAACCGTTTCTTGATCTAAACTATCATCTCTGTAGTTTCCCGAATCAACTCTGGTCAAGTGAGCTGGGTATCCCCAACTCCACTCCAATAAACAGAAGATCTACATTTTCTACCATACAAAGCTTCAAACGGTGCAGCCTTAATGCTATCATGATAACTATTGTTATATGAAAATTCTGCTAAAGGCAAATGTTTATCCTAATTCTTACCAAAATCTTTTACACAAGCTCTTAACATATCTTCTAGTGTCTGTATCGGGCTTTCACTTTGCCCATCAGTTTGGGGGTGATAAGTAGTGCTCATGTCGAGATTCGTTTCCAAGGATCTTTGGAGGGATTTCCAAAAATTCAATGTGAATATAGGATCTCGATCAGAAATAATCGATACAGTCACTCCATGCTTACATACAACATTCTCAAGATAGATACGAGTCAGCTTCTCCAATGAGAACTGCTCTTTAACAGGAATGAAGTGAGCTGATTTGGTCAGTCTGTCGACAATGACCTAAATCGAGTTATTTCTAGAAGATTTTCTAGGAAGCTTAGTGATAAAATCCATCGTGATTCGTTCCGACTTCCATTCAGGAATTTTTGGTTGTTGAAGTAGTCCTGATGGCTTTTGATGTTCAGCTTTGACTTTTGCACAAGTCAAACATTGAAGAACATACATAGCAACATCAGCTTTCATATTCGGCCACCAGTACAACTTCTTTAAGTCATGATACATTTTATCAAACTAGGATGAATGGAATATTTAGATTCATGGGATTCTAATATGATTAAATCTCTTAAGCCTCCATACTTAGGTATCCACATACGACCTCTTAAGCATTTCACTCCATCTGCTCTAACCTCTAAAGGATCTCCTTCACCTCAAAACCCTTCATTATCAAAATTTTCTTTCTTACATGTTTCTATTTGTGCATTTCTAATTTGTTCAGGCAAACTATTATGCACAGTCAAGACTAGAGAACGTACCCTGGTAGGCTCTCTATCCTTTCTACTTAATGCATCGGCAACAACATTTGCTTTTCCCTGGTGATATTTTATATCACAATCATAATCACTTAACAGTTCTATCCATCTTCGTTTCCTCATGTTTAATTCCTTTTGATCGAGAATATACTGTAGGATTTTATGACCTGTGAATACCGTACACTTGGTGCCATACATATAATGTCTCCACAACCTAAGAGCAAAGACCACAGCTCCTAACTCAAGATCATGAGTAGTATAATTCTCCTCATTTTTCCTTAATTGCCTAGAAGCATAAGCTATCACCTTTTCTCGCTGCATCAAGACAGCTCCATAACCTCTAAGAGATACGTCACAAAATACCACAAAGTCTTCACTTCCGTCGGGTAATGATAGAATTGGTGCACTACATAATTTTTGCTTCAATATCTGAAATGCTCCATCTTCTTCACTTCCCCAAACGAAAGGTTTATTTTTCTGAGTAAGCTTGGTCAGGGGTTTAGCTATTAAAGAAAATTCTTTAATGAATCGTCTATAATAGCCAACCAATCCTAAGAATTGTCGCACCTCCGTTGGCGTTGTCGGTGCAGACCAACTCTTAATGGCTTCAACCTTTGCCGGATTAACATGAATTCCATCTTTGTTAATCACATGACCAAGAACTTGCATAGAGTCCAACCAAAAATTACATTTTGAAAACTTAGCATACAACTTTTCATCCTTTAACAAATTCAAGATAGTCCTCAAATGTTCTCCATGCTCTTTTTGATTCTTGGAATAGATTAGAATATCGTCAAGGAACACTATCACAAATGTATCCAAATAGGGTTTGCACACTCGATTCATTAGATCCATGAATACCGCAGGTGCGTTAGTTAGCCCAAATGGCATCACTTGAAATTCATAGTGTCCATAACGAGTTATAAATGCAGCGATTGGAATATCTTCTTCACGGACGCGAAGTTGATGATATCCAGACCGTAAATCTATCTTATAATATACACTAGAGCCTTGTAGTTGATCAAATAAATCATCAATCCTTAGTAAAGGATATCAATTTTTAATCGTCAACTTATTCAACTCATGGTAATCGATGTACATACGGAAAGATCCATCCTTCTTCTTAACGAACAAGACTGGAGCTCCCTAAGGTGACGAGCTCGGTCGAATAAAACCTTTATTAGACAACTCCTTGAGTTGTTCGGATAATTCCATTAATTCGAAAGGTGCTAATCGGTAAGGCGCACGTGCCACCAGCGCAACACTAGGAATTAGATTGATTCGAAACTCCACTTGCCTTATCGGCGAAAGTCCGGGTAAATCATTGGGAAATACCTCTGGAAAATCACAGATAATAGGCACATCTTCCAATCGTTTCTCCTTAGACTCATCCCGGTCACTTGAGCTAAGAATAGCTCGCAACCGTTCCTGATGTACTTTTGGACTTTAATACATGAAACGACTTTCAGACGGGATTCACCTCAATTACCATCAATTTCTAACGTCTTATTCCTAAGAGGAATCTTAACCTTCTTTTCGCCACATAAAATTGTAGCATTAATCAAAGATAACCAATCCATACCAATAATAATATCAAAACTACCTAGTTCTATTAACATCAAATCAATCGGGAAGGAATGGGTCAAGAGATTTAGAGAGCATCCTTTTAACAACTTATTAGTTTTTACCAATTTACCATCAGCCACTTCCACTTCGTAACT